>JACGWL010000006.1:12353121-12936394 GCA_034509725.1 Sesamum angolense
TGGTAACTGCAATTCTTCTCTTAGCCTACTTAATTCTTCAAGAATTTCTTCTTTAGGAATAAGCTGCATTTCCATCACATTACCAGTAAATTCCATAGGAATAGCAAGCTCACCTGAACTTACTTTGTAGATTATGTGATGTTTCCTTAGTTTAGTCCTATCTGGTGAGGACTTTACCAATTCCTCCAATTCTAAATCCATCATATGGACTGAGGTTGGAATCTTGACGCATGATTCTTTCCATGGTTTTATTTGACACCGTCATTCTGGAAAATAATCCTGACAGGCTTTCAGAGGCTTGAAACCTATCTTCCTCACTGTAATTACTCTGACTCGGTTGAAGATCCATCCGAATTAGTTTCTATCTCTTCTTCATAGACGCTTTCGTCCAAAGGAAGATCCTCAAATTGGTATATTGGTACCAATTCACCATAGTAGACTGCGTCTAATATGTCGTCCGTGGCTTCGAATTTTCTTATCTCACCACATTTCTGCGGGCAGTCTGGAGCGATATGTCCTCTTGCTCCACATGTCCAGCAGTTGCAATCTTTGAAACTTTCGTTAGTCCGGGTATGGGCCCGTCTGAAAGTTCTTCTCGTAGGGGTTCTCCCTGTGGATCTTGCATCTGTTGGGGGATGAAGCCCTTGTTGGTCCGCTCCTTTGCCCAGATTTATGTTCTGGCTTTGGTTTTGGACCACCATGATTTTCGCCTGAAAGGAGTTCTTCTGGAATTCCTGGAGTATAGATCACTCCTGTGTTTCCTCCTTTTCCTCGGCTCACCTGATTCTCCTATAATAGTAGGAAAATCGTTATTTTCACAACAGAGAGGGTTCGTTTAATTGTACCTCTCAGTCTTTTCATATTTTCTGGATAGATGCTTGATAACACCAATCCTTCAGCTTGTCTTTGAGGAAAGACATTTCCTTGCTACTGAATCCATCTGTCCTCCAGGTACTTTGTATGATTGGATCAACATTTCCCTCCATGGACTGCAGATTTTTGCAAAGAACATTGGAGCTGCAACATCTACTGCTACTCCACTCTGAAAGAATATTTACGAAACCAATAGATATATTCATCTACTGCGCAAATACTTCTTAGTTCAAGGCTGAAAAGAGCTTGTGCATATTCTCTAGCCTTTTCTGTTCTACTTCCCTCGAAGTATCCATCTCGATGAAGTGTATCTTGATAAGCCTTCCTAGCGATCTGCTATTGCACTCTTGGAATATCCGGCAAGGATACTGGCTTTAGTATCGGCTGGGTATTATCCCATCCAATCTTCACAGAACCCTCCAAGCTTAACTCCACTAATTTAATGAAGTTTTTTTATCGAGTTCTAAGGTAGTTGCCGCGATCTTTATGGCTGCTACCCATTCGTCTATCAGCTTCTCCATGTTTCGGAAGTCGATAACATCCAGGTTTAGTACATCACCGTATGGATGTAAGGGCTGAAGCATCGTTCTTGCCCAAGGTGTATTTTCAGGTGCTCTCCTAGGATTTCTCCCTGGATTTTTCTCGAAGTCTGGTTCCCACAAACGTTGGTGTTGCGTTGGTGTGGAAATCTGCACTTTCCCTCATTGAGTGATCTTGTGGAGCTTCATTGGAACATGTGCTCCCCTCCGGTGGTGGTAGTGCTGGAGTTACTTCATTAGTTTGAATATTGACTAAGAACACAATCCCAAGTTGGGAAAATGATTCAGCCAATTCTTGTAGATCTGATAGATCCGCTCTGGTTACCTCCATTATTTTATGGAGTTAAGGATCTCCTGGATCTGTTCATCCCGAGTCTTTGGCTTCGGGATCTCCTTCGCCTTTCCTTTCTGTGTAGAAGAGGTACTGTCCCAAGGGCGTCCCTGATCCGTTCTTGTCTGGATATGGATGTTTCAGGCTTATCCTTTGGTTCTTTTTCAGATCTGCAACTTCTGTCTTCAGATCTGTAGATCCTTGTGTAGATTTGGTAGGATCTTAAGAATCTCGTCCATCTTATGGCTCAAAGAATCTACTTTCATAGGTATGTTGGATAACCTATGTCCATAGTCTTGGACCGTCTTCTGGATTTCCCTAAGATCTTGAGAAATCTTCAAGGTATCGGACTCGATTTCCTTCCAATTAATACCTCTAATCATAATTTTTAGAGAGATATTGGTGTAGGAATTGACCTTTTCCATTCCTCCGAGCCGGAATTGGCCCATTGATCTCAGTGGCCTGTAAACGCCTCACCACCTGTCCTGGTACTTCAAGTTGGACTCGGAGTTCCCTAGGTCCCTCTTGATAAAAAATCGGTTCATCTCTAGTGGATCCCCGCTTTGTGGTTCCTCGGAGTTCGAGGAGCTGCTTTCATCTTACATGGACCTTTGTATGGACCATGGTCGCATTTCCAGAATTTCCCGAATGACATCATTTCTCTGTCTTTCCAGAGTCTGGAAATATTCCCTGTTGTCATTGTAACTCGAACTTTCGTTCGGTTCCATTTTCTCTTGGAAGGTCTCCTCCGTTAGTGGAAAAATATCTAAATATAATATTAACCTAATATTTCTTCAACAAACCTAGGCTCTGATACCATATTTTTTGCGTGTAACTGTAAAACTCATTTTAGATACGTTGGCATTGTATCCTCGTCGATCTCAGATCTAAGAATTCCTTTTCAGGATGAACTTAAATTGAACAGATCGTAAGGTTTTCCAGCCTTATATATCTGTTTAGAGTTTCACAAAGTTTTTCGATCAAGGACGATCAAGGACTAGATCTGCGAAAATCAAACCTTTTTGGGGCTAAAATGATATTTTTAAAAGATAAGCCATGATAAAAGATGTTCACACATGGGCTGTGGTATCAAATCTGCAACTTTCATAAATTATGGTATGAAATCTGTCATTTTAAAAGGTATGGTACCTAAATCGCAAAGTTGCTTAAACTATAGTACCTCTTTTGTATTTTATCCAATCATGAGGTATTGGTAATTTTTCAAATAACGAAGAGGTATTTGTAATTATGCCAAATTTCAAGGATAGTTATTGTAATTTACCCCTTTTTATCCAAAATTTAAGATTTAAGGAAAAAAAAATTTATCTAAGATTTGCTCACAAGAGTTTAACTTAAATTATATATATATGAATCTTATAAACATAATAATAACATATTCTTAAGGCTTAATTTTTTTGGACTTATACTTAAATCTCATATGAAAAAAATGCTGATTGAGACTTCTTTTTACACATATTAGATATGTTTTATAAAATATATTCATAATTTTATTTTTCTAAACTACTGAAAATGAAAAAAAAATGCTGCATATTTTTTTTTTTGGATAAAATGTAAGTAAATTCATCCAAGAATAGTTACAAATACTCCGGGCATACCCGGAGAGTTACAAATTCCACTTTGTGGATATGCGATCAGTACATGTGGAAAGATGTCAAAACGAGCTAGAACACAATGATCTAAATCGAGAAAACAGAAAATTACATTTGCTGAAAGCTGCTGATTTATGCAGCACTGCCGCAAACCAGTCGTCATGTGAGGGGGGTAGGTATTCCCCTCCAATGTCTTGTCTCGACTTCGGTTTAGTCTGGGCGACGTCGGCCGATGAAGTTCCTGGCATGAGGTGTTGAGTCGACGTCTGCGAATCTGTTTCATCGGAAGAGCCCGATGAATCAGTCGATGATTGTGTTCTTAGTCCAGCCTTTTGTGCAGGCGCAATCGCATTCTGTTGGGGCTTGGACGATCCCGGCTGATTCTGAGTGTTTGCCGGATGACTGCACTTTGTGCACTGACCGTTCCTTAGTAACCTTGTCGGCCAATGGTGCCGACTGTCCCTGTACACCCTTTCCGGCCATGTGTCCCTTGCCGGCCTGCTGTTTCTGTGGTTTGCGCTTCACGACAGTCCACTCTGTGGGCTGACTCTTTTTCGTTTCAGGTAGCACGTCGGTCGCGGCCGGGGCAGTAGGCATTGCTGTGCCGTCAGTGGACGGTTGGTGCCTTGGCAAGACGCTTCTAAATGGCCAAACAGGTTGCACTTCGTGCAGAATTTTGGTATGAATTCGTAGACAACCGGCTGCGATCGCATCACGCCGTTTGGAAGCATGAAATCAACTTGGTCGGCAAGCGGCTTTGAGGCGTCGACTTCAACCAAGATACGAGCATAGGAGACTCTCTCCATTTCAGTGTGAGTGAATCCATTGCAATAGGCGTGCCCAGCTTTGAGCCGATTTACCGAGAGCATTGGCATGCCAACACTCAAGGGAAGCGACGGAGGGTGACCCAAACCGGTGTCAAGCTGATGCTGTCCTCCTTAAATTCGAAACAATCCGGCATGGCTTTGAGGATCAGTGGCCGGCCGTAGACAAAATAAGGGCCGCCGGCAAGGACACGTTGCCGGTCGGCATCCTTTTGGAATCGAAAAATAAGCCAGCCACTGTCATGCAGCTGGAACAGAGACCCCCAAGTCTTCGACAGTGTTCGTATGGCTTGGAGCCCCGGAAATTTGCCAGCAATATAGCCGACAAGGCAATACCCCAACTTGGTCCGAACATCAATTAAGTCGTCCACCCCAAGCTCGAGAGTTTCTGGCTCAACCGCAAACTTTGTGAGTTTGTTTTCGTCGGAGAGCTTCCGATTGGAACTGAAGAGGCCCGCAAATGATTTTGTCTTATCTTCAGCCCCGGCTGTTGGTTCAGAGGCCAGCAATGTCTCATATACCGGCAGTGTCTCCTTGACCGGCTGCGTGCCTTTAGGTCGGTGGCCTTGGTCCAGTTTTTCAGTCAAAACAGGGGCAATGGCCGGTTTGTTCAACATACCCCGGCTGTAGCTGTTGCCGACGGCATGTCCTTGGTCGGTAGTACGTTCTTAGGCTGGGAGCCTTGCTTTGCTTTCGCAGCAAAACAAGGGGGTAGATTCTAGTTCAGATAAAAAACTCCGAAATCATTGTTACCAACCTCTGTTCCGTTGGTAGACATCTTGGCCGAGAAAGGGGCAGTGTCCGGCACTGGTTGGCCATCGGCCAGTGGCTTGGAAGGCTGGCCGACTTCTGGACAGACAGGAGCTTCAGCCGGCCTGTTGTTCTTCTGCTTGGCCGCAGTGACAAGTACATCCTCAAATGCCTTGGCATCAATGCACGCAAGGCTGGAATGCTGGCTGGTTGTGTTGGAAGCTTTGTGTTGTTTTCCCTTCTTTCCCTTGGCCATAATGAGTGCAAGGCTAGGGAGGGGGGAGCCTCAAAAGCAGCAAACAAATTGTGCAGGCTGGTGCACAAAACCCGGAAGGCAATCTGAACACAGCAGCACCTAAAGTCAAAAAATGCAGGCTGTTTTTCCACAAGGGAAAACAGCAGGTTTGCAGCTAGGTGGACAGCAAACAAATTGTGCAGGCGGCTGGTGCAAAACCCGGAAGGCAGTCTGAACACAGCAGCACCTAAAGTCAAAAAATGCAGGCTGCTTTTCCACAAGGGAAAACAGCAGGTTTGCAGCTAGGTGGGCTAGTGCTTTGACCAAAAATGAAGTGCTGCACCACCTCCGGCTGGTTGCTCACTGGCCGGAAAAACACTTGCCGAAAAAACGAAAAACACCTCTGGAACAAGGAGAACCAGTGGCAAGCAGTTCCGAGCAGGGTCCTTCACGCTTTACTGGCGTTGGGCAGTGGCAGAGTTACACTTTCAGAGCATGAAAGTCGTCGGAAGTTGGTGAAAACCAGCCAAAAAAAATGCTGTAAATGGCCAATCAAAACCTGGAAACCTTTCCCTCCGGCAGTGGCTAGCAAACCCCGCCTGTAGCTACAGATTTTCTATGCAGAATCTGAAACAGGCGGCAGCAACTTCTCCGGCGAGCAGAGGCTGAACAGGCATATGGCAGCAAAACTCCCTCAAATCAACGAAAATAATCGGTAGAAATGGAGCATCCTTAGACAACGAGGTTAATCGAGCCAATCTTGCAAATCATGGAAGAAAGGCCATCAAAATGGAGCTTCCATAGTGAGGCACTCTAGAGAGAAAATTTCTAGAGAGAGAAAAACTCTAAACCACACTAACTGACTAAAAAAAATGCTGCATATTTTAAGTTAAGCAATATGTTGTTATCATGTTCATAAAAAATAAAAATTTTATTATTCACATAAGATAATTACATCATAATTGACGTAAAAAAAAAATATAGAACAGTTGTTTTCCACTTTATAAAAGGAATTGATGAGAAAGAAAATCAACCTAGAATAAGAAAGGTTGACATTTATGTAAATGGTAAATAAATATTATTAATACTTTCCGTTATTAAATGATTAAGTATGATATGGTAAATATCATTATTTTCTCTAATGAATGTAACCTAGAAATAGATCCAAGTTCAAGGGAAGTATGAATGAAACATATATAGTTGTTCATGTTCGAATGTATTTGTTATTAACAGAATGATTCAAATGAACAAAGCCTAAAAGGAGTCCAGATTCAATGAGGCAAAGGTGGACATTCCAAGAAAGGAAGGCGTTGAAGAAGGAAAGTTGCTAAAGAAAAAAGAAAAATGTTGACTTACCAAATTAGCTTAGCATTGTATTAGTATAAATACCCCATTCTTATTGAGATAAAGGGGGAAGAAAAAAAGAGAGAAGAAAAGAATGTATACTGTATTTTTGTGTGATGATGCTATATCGCACCTCAATGAATAAAAATTATTTGATTTTATTTTTGTACCATCAGGAAAAATTTTATAATTTTACAAACTTACGAGATTAAAGTGAAAAAAATCAAACTTAAATTGACTATTTTACCTACCAAAAAGTTACAATACATCTATTTTTTTGCCAAAAATTGGTCGGAGGAACCAAACTACAACAAAAAACTAAAACTTAGAGATTTAAAATAAAAAAAAAATTATTAATCTTGTGTTGAATAAAAATATTAAAAGATCATCTAACAAAAGAAAAAAAATAAATAAAAATGGTCGAGTCGTACCCCACTAATAACTTAAGATCTGATGCAACAATTTTGGATCTAGAGACCGGCTGGGCCTTGAGGTGATTGGGTAGGGTCGGGGTATAAAGTAACATATTGGACATCTTTTGGGATATGTTCGTATAGGACAAGACTCTACCCGTTGACAATGCTAAACGAGGCCATATATATGTTTCAAACCCCTCATCTAAGGGTTGACAATATATGCATGAGCCCTACATTATTTGTAGATGAGAAATTTGAGTGACTAATAAGCCTCGAGGGGACATCTCCCTAACGAAGTATCTTTTCTAAGATAAATTCATAGAATTTAGGGTAAATTACATTTTGTCATTTAAATTATGTCCGTTTTCTCACTTTTTCATCAAAACTTTTTTTTTTCTTTTTGTCAACTTACCATCTCAACTTTGCGAAATTTACACATTGACATATATGATCATATTTCTGTTGACTTTTTTTACCGAAAAAATCACATCTTGTGCATGTATATAAAAAATTCACATCAGATAACATTTATACATCACGCGTGTACAGCATGTGGCGTTTTTTTTTATGAAAATTTGGTTGAAAAATAATTATAAATGAAAAAAATTATAAAATTTTATAAAATTAAGATGGTAAGTTAATAAAAAATATATATCAAATTATAAAATAATTATAATGAAAATGACAAAATTTAGTTAACTCTAAAATCAGAATTAAAATGAATAATATTTGGCATAGCAAAAACAAAAATAAAAATCACGCCGCATGCGGTGTCAATTACCGAGCGGCTGAGGCCCGGGTCATTGAGCTGTTTGTTCTTTCTCACTTCAATGGATTCTCAATGGGCCTTTGGAGTAAGCCCACTATTAGTTTATGTCGACACGTGTTTAGATGGATATAAGGACCGAAATATAAATTAAATTATTTGATATTCGATTATGAGTGATGTATGAATGTTCATTTGGGCTTGATTTATTTAATTTAATAAATCAAAATTTTAACAAAATTTATCGTTCAATAAATTTTCCGGCTCATTAAAGCTCATTTGAGCTTCATTCGATTATAATCAAATCCAATTCAATATAAATTTTCAGGCTCGATTTATAATCGAATGAGCTCGACTAGTCCGACTCAACTTCATTTGTTTATATTCCTATCTTCGCGAAGCTGTATTGTATATTTTTATGATCATTTTAGTGAAAATAAAATTAAATATAATAAAAATAAAGAGAAAACTAATGTTTATGTTTTCATTTTTAGTGAAAAAAATATGTTTTTGAATTTTATATAGATTTTTTGTATAAAAATGAGATTGTATTTTATGTTGTATTTTGATGTCGAATCAATATATTTTCAATAAAAATACATATAGATAAATATATTTGTACTTTAATTTCTATTTAAAATTTTAAGGGTTCGTTTGGTTCAAGTGAGATAAAAAAGAGAAGTAAAGCGGGAGGGAAGCAAAAGGGGAGTGGGAGGGAAAGAATAATAGTTATCCTTCAAATTGTTTGGTATGATTGAAAAGAACTAAACAGTAAATCTAAAATATTTCCACTTTGTTTGGTACGAGAAAAAAACATATTAAGAAGAAAATACTATTTTTTATAATTTTATCGAATAACCCTTATCTTCGTAATTACAAAATAAATAAATTAATATTATACTAATATAATTTTAGTATATAAATTTTTAAAATATTATTACAAATATTCTTAAAAAAAATTGACTTCGATAAAATAGTTTTTCAGCAATTTGTTATCTTTAATCTGGCAATTATGGTGCAGTATTATCAATGGAAAATGATAAAAGAATCGGAGGAAAACTATACATATATGTATATATGGGCAACAAAGTAAATAAAAAAATATATACTCTCTTGTCTTTCTGATTTTATACGTTCACTTTTTCATCCAATTTTGAACGAAAATAAAATTGAACTCTAAAGGGGTTTCATACGCATCGATTATTACTTTCCCTCCATTTTTTCTTCCTAATCGAACGCTAGTCTTTTTTACTTTCACTTCTCTTATATTTCTATTTTTCGCCTCAATCAAACATAGTCCGACAGTGAAACAGAGTGTTACAAGTCTTGGCAAAAGTCAAAATTAGTTTAATACCTTTGTGACTTCATTGCATACGTATTAAAGTGTTTATAAATTCACCTAAATATGAATAAAATAGGTTCCATAAAAATTAATTTATTTATTTATTACACATAGTTCTCACTCCTCACCTGGACGAAAAATAGGGTACATTCAATGTTGGGTGCCTCTAGGCTCTAGGTATCTTATATTTTTGTTCAAATATTAAATTTTAAATAGTTTTTAAAGTTAATTCTTTTAAATGAAGTAGTCGTTTATCATGGTACTAGAGTCAAGTCGAACAAAAATTCTTGAGCTATTTATTTATAATATATATATTATATATATATATATATATATATATGTTTCACACGCAGAGTTTATGCATGAAGGAGACATGTCAATATATTAAATATTAAATAATTATTTTCTCTAATAGTTTGAACTTTTTATAAAAGTGGTCGTTTAATGATTTAATTGCCTCATCCTTGACGGGTTATTTAATTTTGGTGTAAATTACAATTAGTTTTTCTAAAATTTGACATAATTATAAATACCTCATTTTTGTTTGAAAATTACATATACTCTCTAATATTTGATAGAGATTTAGAGTTTTCAATTTTATTATTACTGTATTATTTGTTATTTTTAAACAAAAATAGTAAAAAAAATAGGACAAAGATGGATGGACTTTTTTTTAAAAAAAATTCATTTAATCCATAAAAAATTAAATTTGTTTAAGAGGTCAGTAAAAATTAATGCATAATCCATAAGGACATTTTGATCAGTTTACTACAAAAAAATGAATAAAATCTAACAAAGACTGACAAATTATGTTAATAGTTAGACGTTCCTTAAAATCATGGGGTATTAGTAATTTTTCAAACAATAAGAGAGTATTTATAGTTATACCAAATCTAATGGGAGCTCACTGTAATTTATGTGTATATATGATGTGTATTTTACTTTTTTATATAATTTATATATAATGTTAAAAAATAATTTACTATATAAAATATACAATAATGTGATTGGCTTGATGTGATGAAATCTAATTTTAAATAAAAATATGATAATATACTATATTATGGTTAATAATTAAAGCAATCATATAATAATTATAATTGAAAAAGAAATATTCTGTACGTCTCTGTGGACTAGTCGAGAAATGGCACGTTATCAATTTTGACGTGGCAACAAGTTGTCCTAAGAAATTTTTGTCGACTTGGATTGGGCATGTCCAAGAATTCGTAAAGAAGAATCTCGCGTGCTAAAATTTATTACATATACTATATGTGAAAGAAATTTAACAAAAATAAATGAAAGAATCTTTACACTCACGATCGATAGTTAATGATAATTATTTAGTTAGTTTTTAGACAAAAAATTTAAATGACTGTTAAAAATTAGAAGGGCATAATAATTTTTTGGGAAGATTGAAATTTACCTCCTTATGATATTGCAAAAGAACAAATTACTCTCTTATAAAAAATAAAATAACAATTTACCCCTCTGTGTTTTTCAAAATGTAGCAATTTACCTCCATATGTTTTCAAAGTTGAAGCAATTTACCTCATTGGACAAGGTCAATTACTTCATTTTAAAAAACACATAAGAGTAAATTGCTATTTTTTCATAAAGGGTAATTTGCTCATTTTTAATATCATAGGGGGGTACATTGCTATTCACCCTAATTTTCCAAACAGTAAGAGAGTATTTGCAATTATACCAAATCTTGAGGGGGAGTTCATTGCAATTCACCTTAAATCTTAATATGAAAGTATAGAGAAAATTGCATCTCTGGTATCATAATTTAGGAATTTTGCAATATTGGTACCTTAAAATTTTAAAAAGCTTGAAATGGTACCAAAAAATAGGCTCTATTTGCAATTTTATACCGCTGTTAGATTTCTAACGGCAAGTAGCGGATGTGGCGGTTAGTTCATGCAACAAGAGCGCATAAAAAATGAGAAAATTGCATTTTCTTTGTACTACAATTTAAAGTATCTTGCAATATTGAGACCACAATTTAACGTATATTGTAATATGGTACTATACTTTTTTATTTCGTTAAGAATTTATGTGTGACACCTTAGATTCAATTTCAACTAGATTAGGACTTGTATTACTTATACAATTTATTTGACAACTCATTTGCACTAGATTAATTAATCATCATTAATGAGCCTCAATTAACCGATTAATTGAAGGGTACGAGTTACCATGGGTGGTCATCTAGCAGTATTAATGATCTATGATACTAGAAAGCATGTGAATTTTTTGTGAACTTGTCAGCTACGCATACAATGAAAATAAGGTCATTCTCCTGATAAAAATCTAGGAAATGGAATTGGTTACCAGTTTCAAGATAGGATCTGCTTCTAATAATAAAGAACTTCATATATTCTCTGCAATACGCGTTCGTGAAGTCCATGGCCGTGGAAGTGATTAAATCGGAAAGAGTTTTTCCTATGTTGATAGAATGAGAAGTATAACTTGGAGATTTGATATATTACCGAAGTAAAAGATGAAAATCGGCAATCAATTTGATCCCCTAAATTTTGGTTGGGAGATGAGGCGGCAGAAATACCGTATCTTCATGAAACTCGTAGCTGACAGGTTCACAAAAAATTCACATATTTTTTAGTGTCATGGACCATTATTAAATTGTTATCACCCTTGGTGACGGGTACCCTCTAATTAAGGAGTGATGATGGTTAATTAATGGTGATCAATTAATCTAGTGGCAAATGAGTTGCCAAATATATTGTATATGTAATACAAATTCAAGTATAGCTAAATGTGAATTTAAAGGGTAACACATGAATTCTTACAAGTTGGAGAATATAGCACCAATGTTCTTGTTTTTTGCCCACATTTGTTGTATGATTTAACGTCCACGTGCCTTGTCGATAGAAATCTAACGGCTATATAAAAATGCAAACAAATCCAATTTTTTTTATATCATTTCAAGCTAATTCAAAAAAATATAGTACTATTATTACAAATTATCCTAAATTATGGTAAAAAATGGAATTTTCTCTGAAAATATATTTCAAGAACTACTATTTAAAGTTTTTAAGAAGCCAAAATATGAAAAATCATATTCAACCCCCCCCCCCCCCCCCCCATCTCTACCCTGCCGGCACCATCGGTTCCGAGAAAGCTTTTCTGGGCAAAAGCAGAGACCCGCGTTGCTTAAAAGCCACACGATAACGCAAAATAAAAGCCGTATCTTCAAATCAATTACAATAAAAAATCTCATCTCCCTCTCTCTCTGCTTTCCTACCCAGGTTACTCTTCACCCCCCCTCCTTTTCATCTCTTTGTAGAAATACGCAATACATGGAGTAGATTCCTGTTTCTTTTTCTGTATTTTGCGAAATCAATTGAAATTTGTAAGGGGATTTTCTCCTTAGTTTGATATTTCTGGTTCTAGGGTTTTGTTTAATAGCTTTTTTGCTTGGTGGGTGCTGCTTATATGTTGAAATTGGGTTTGTACTTTGATGGGTTTTGAATAAAGTTGGGATCTTTTTTGGTGGGAAGCCTTTTGTTTAGTGCTTTTGTTTGGGGGGGTTGGAATAACTTGGGCATCACACAGCTTTGTCACTAAAGAAGGGTTCTTTCATTTCTAAATATTGATTGAGTGGTGGATAACAAGAATAGTAGGGTATAGGGAGAATATTTGTTTTGGGGTTTTGGTACTCCTGGCTACGTTGGTTTGCGTGATTCTTGGAATTTTTTCTGAAATCCAGTAAGTATTTGGAAGGAAGGGATTCTGTTAAAGAGAAATTCTGGAGCTAAGAATAATTGATTTCTGAAGAAACTGTCTTATAGTTGGAAAAGGGAGCAAATTGGAGTTGGGCTATTGTTTTAGTGGTTGATAGTTAATAAAGATGGTGGAGTCAATTGCTGGGACATCCCTTTTGGGGCACCGTCCGATTTATGGGAGTTACTGTAGCAAGGATGTGTTGAATAAGCGGAAGCCGTCTCATCTTTGCCAGTTTCCGGTTACACAATTTCTTGGTCGGAGAGTTTATTCCTCTGCTCCGTTGCCAAGATGGTGTGTTCAGCTGCCAGTTACGTCGTTTGTAAAATCCCAAGCAATGGAATTAACCAAAGAGGCATATTCCTTCCGGGAAAAAGAGCGGATCCCTAGGGATTTTCGGTATGGGATTCACACTGGTGTGGATTGCAGGCCAGGATTGTGGCCACCAGAGAATAAGGCAGATAATCCTGCACTTAATAATCCCTTGCTAAGGCTCGAAAGAATGGGTTGTGGTTGGCTAGGTGCTATATTTGAGTGGGAAGGAGTGCTGATTGAAGATAATCCTGATCTTGAGAAGCAAGCCTGGTTGGCTCTTTCTCAGGAAGAAGGAAAATCCACGCCACCAGCTTTCGTTCTTCGGAGGATAGAAGGTATGAAGAATGAGCAAGCAATAGCAGAAGTTCTCTGCTGGTCGAGAGATCCAGGAGAACTGAAGAGAATGGCATGCAGAAAGGAGGAAATTTATCAAGCTCTACACGGCGGGATTTACAGATTTCGCTCTGGTTCCCAAGAGTTTGTGAACGTTCTGATGCATTACAAGGTCCCAGTGGCTTTGGTTTCGACCCGACCAAGAAAGTATCTAGAGACTGCGATTCAAGCCATTGGGATGGAAGGGATCTTTAATGTAATTGTAGCCGCAGAGGATGTCCACAGAGGAAAGCCTGATCCTGAAATGTTTGTGTATGCAGCACAGCTCCTGCAATTCATACCCGAGAGATGTATAGTATTTGGCAACTCAAACCAAACGGTTGAGGCTGCACACGATGCACGGATGAAGTGCATTGCTGTTGCTAGCAAACACCCGGTGTACGAGCTTGGAGCTGCTGATCTCGTGGTGAAGCACCTTGATGAGCTCTCAATCATTGATTTGAAGAACCTCGCAGCTGTTGAATCAGCAGAGTTCGGATCCGAACCAGAGTTGGAGAGGGAGCCCGACGAAGAAGATCATCGGCACCCACCCTCATCAGTAGGCGTCGATGATGATTTCTGGTAATATATTCCAAATGTACAGAAACAGAATCATACCATTAATTCCACTGTATCACATGTACAAAGAATAGGAGGAGACAGAAGGTGAAAAGCCAAAAAAGGGGGTATAACATTTAAAAGATAGAAACAAACTGCAGATGTTAGTCTACATTGGATTATCAATTAATGTATCTTATCTGCATTATGTGTATAAAGCTTTAGAATTGGAGTTTCTTTATTAAAAATCACACTGCATGCCTTAAAATTCCAAGTCTTGGTTTCATGTGTTGATGGATATGTGTACTTTGCTCAATGTTTTATTACATATTTTCATGTTGTCTGAGTTTTCTGCAGCATGAGTCCCATATTCTGATTGTGTTTCCTCAATCAAATCCTTAGCTGATTTTCTTGTTGTTGATGTCTTGTATGGAGTTCTGTTGGCAAGTTGCTATGACTCCTGTTTCATTGTTCTGAAACATCTCAGCTATTAGGAAAGAAGATTGAAAGACTGGTTCTGAAAATTTAAGAAATGAATTGTTTCTACATCCATGACGGTTAAGGCCAGTCTGGTCCTACGGTTGTATAATTGATTATACGAGGTAAATTATATCAATGCCCTTTGTCCTTTGTAAAATTTCAAGTATACCTATCAAGGTTATAGTTGTAATTACAAATATATTCTCGATTCAATAGCAAATTTTGCAAGGGCAAGGGTGTCTATGTAATTGCACATAAGTCCAGAAAGTGTCAATGTAATTTTGACTTAATTATAAGATGATTGATTATGGGGGAATTGATTTTAGAAAAATGTGATTATAGTGTTTGGATTTTTTTAATAATTGATTATACTAATAATTTTTGTGGTTGAATCTCAAAACTAAACTTCCTTCTTAAAGTTAATGAAGGAATTAAAATATTATTTGACGAACATATAATTTATTGGTAAAAGCTACAAATTATAGCTTTTGTGCCGGTTTAAATATGGGGTAAATTGCATTTTATCTTTCTGTATTTTTTAAAATTAGCTAAAAACTCTCATTTATTTTAAAAATAAGCAAAAAAACTCCTGTGATTTCTAAAACCCATAAAAAAGAATCCCGTTATGTTAGAAACTAACGGAAGGTGGGGTAAACGCGCGATTGGTGAAAGTGGGCATGGTTTTTTTTGGGATTTTGACATTTTTCTGTTATTAATTGGTAAAAATACTCTATATAGAGTTTAAAATTACGATAACTAAATATACTTATTTTTAATGATTTTTTTATATTTTCTATCCCTTCTAAACAATAAATAATTTTATTCTTAAATAGATTTATTTAAATATCAATACACAAAAAAGTATATTTTTTATAAAAAATTAAATTAATATGACAATACAAAAAATAAATATTACAATTTCAATTTTTAAAATTTAAATATTTATCAATGTAAATATTTGTTTATTAACAAAAATAACAATATTTTTTTTAACTAATTAAATTAATATTTATTATAAAAAAATTAATAAATTTATTTACTATAAATAATTCAAATTTTACTAGTATATGCATTTGTAATGAAAATTTTAATACTTTCTTTTATTATTTTTTAATTTTAAATAAAATTTTCTTATCATTTTTAAAACTTGCTTTTTTCTTAAGTTAATTTTTAAATTTACTAAAAATATTAAAAAAAAAAATTGGGCGGCGACGACGCCCTAGATGGTTGCCCAGATACCCATGGGTCTGCGCGTTGCGGTCACCACAAGTTGGGGGGCGATATCGCCGTTACCCCCCTCTACCTTGCGACGTTGCCCCCTCTGTCTTGGGCGGTGCGCGAGGGGTTGGAATGGACGGCACGTGGAGGGGTGGGAGTGGGGAGGGACGACTGGGGGGGGGGGGGGGGGGGGTTAATTTTTTTTTTGTTTTTATTTTTATTTTTAAATAATAATTTATATATGATATTTTATAATTGTAGATCTAATATTTAAATCTTAACCATTAATAATTTAAATTTAACAGTTCAGATGTATTAAGTAAATCATACGGCTATTATGAAATTAAAAAAAAATCAAACGGTAATGAAAATAAAAATAATATATAATAAATATGGGCTTGATGGTCTTTTAATTAAAAAAAATTAACGTCGTTAATTCCAACTAACGGTGGGGCAAGTATGCTATATTTAAGACAGATGAGGCTTTTTGTCTATTTTTAAAATACAAATGATTTTTAACTGACTATTGAAAACACATGAAAATAATATGCAATTTGGCTTTAAATATGTGATTGAGCTGCTTAAATTTGAGTTTTCAGTGGAAACGCAACTTTTTTGTGCGTTTTAATCCCTTCTTCAATAATTATTTTTTGATAAAAGCTACATTTTGCAGTTTTTATGCTTATCGTAATTATTTTATATCTAATTACTCGTTATGTTTATTAAATATTTTCTTTAAAAATCTTCATTCATTTTATGAATGACGTTAGCTTAGGAATTTAGCAATAATCTACATTGGCCTAATCAATTATAAAATAGTTAATCCAAATATCACAATCGCTCCTTCTAAAATCAATTATATTAAAACAAAATATTTCATACTTAATTGTGCAACTATCATATCAAACTGGACTTCTATCAAAACATGATTATGATGGAATTTAATTCCAAAAATTTATTAAAAAACAGCCAAACGGTTGCAAAAAACTGCGTTTACACTCGAAACACAAGTTTGCTTGCTCAAATGTTAGACCAAAACAAGCACTAAATTGCATTTACTAAAATTCTTCCAACGTGGAGTCATTTGAAATCATGTGCTCAAATTTTTGTTTAAATTCCAAATTCTTTTATCTATATGAAATTTAGGCTCAATTTGGCTCGTGGTTGCATAACTGATCACGAGATAATTGAGTTTGGAAAAAATTGATTATGATTTTTTTTAGGAAAAAACGATGAATTATTATTAATTCAAATAAACTGATTATAAATACAATCATTCATGTCGATTTTAATATTTAACAAAAACTATCACAATACACATTCTACTCAATAAGACCCTATTATTATAATAGACAACAACTCCTATTATGCAGTAGACCAATTTCTGCTATATAAAATACAACATCCCACGCACGTAGCGGTTGGGGTTCGAACCCGAGACCTCTAAAATCATAGGGCCTTAACTCACCAACTAAGTTAGACCTCATTGACAATTAATTATGAGTTTTGAATCTATAATTTCACGTTTGGTTATCCAAGTGTTTATTATAACTAAAGTAACTTCGGTTTTAAAGATAATAATGGCACAATCTATGATTAGGTAAAAAAGAAGTATCAATATTTTGGATTAAAATCTATAAATGGTAACTTTTTTCCATATGTGGTTTGAATGAATTTATATTAAAAATGATTACTTGATAAGAGGCCAAATAAAATATGAAATTTTGTTTTTACTTAACATACATATTTAAATTGCTCAATCACTAAGTTTGGGTCAAGGTGAACGGTGAGCTGGGTTTATTTAGGATCGGCATGAACCAATTTGAATAGATTCAGTCCAATACCAAACCACTAAAATTTATGATCGGCCTTAAAGTGGTTCTCTTTTAGAACTTTAAAGGATCCCTAATTAGGTCTATTTTAAATACAGAACAGATTTGAATGTGTATGTTTTATTTTATTTTTTTATGAAATTATTGTTTTCTTTGCAACACATTACTTAAATTATGATTGTAATATGAAATAAATAAATAATAAATTAAATCACGTAAAAATTCATAACTAAAAAAGTAATAATTAAGAGAATATAAAGAACTTAAATAACAATTGATCAATAAGCTTACAATAATAAACTTAAATGATAATAAATTTAAAAACAACTTATAATAAACTTTGAAGTAAAAAAATATAGAAAAAGAGTATTGATGAATTAATATACTAAAAATATAGAAGTAGAAAGACAAAAATAAAAAAAATTAGAGTTTTAAAAGTATATAAATTCTATTAAAACATTCAATTTAAAATAGAAAAATAAAAAATACATGTATTATTGTAATAATAAAAAAAAGGCCCAACAACCCTACTAAAATCAAGTGATTCGGGTCACTGGACTGAGTTAGTTCCAAGTATAGATATCTGGAGTCGATCCAAGATCAGCCCGATCTCGAATGAATTTGGGCCAAAGTAGCCCATATTTTATTGGTTAATTCTGTTGTGGGCCTGGTTGGCCCACTCTGGCACATGGCGCATCTTGAACACTGGGCTTTAGTATTAAGGTTTTACCTCAACCTCTTTATATAATGGGGGGAAAAGAAAGATATACTTTAATGATGATTGCTTTATGGCCCAGCCCAGATAAAACTTGACCTTTTCCATTAAAGCCCATTATCATTTGTGTTTCAGCCTTAAGCCCATCCCAATAAATGCATATAACTTTCTTTCACCTACACAATTTGTATGATGGATAATTATATTGTCCTCCCTTGAGGTTTTGATGTAACTATACGCAAATCTCCTATAGTTAAAAAGTTATATTTAGTATTCTTAACGTTTGTTTTCGTCTAATAAAAAACATCCATTTGTTAGTCAAATGCACGAGTTTTGCTGATATTAGCAAAGATATTGAATGAAAACCCATATTTAGTTTTGATTGACTTATTATAAGTTTATTTCAGTCAAACAAATCTTTTATAGTCAAACTACCCTTACGCCATTTCACACGTGCGAATGCATGTGAGGATGCATATCTTCCCCCTTATAAGGGTAATTTCATCATAAAAGATTTATTTTATCTATAACAAGTCAGTTACAAGTAAATAAGGGGTAAATATGAATTTTTATTTAAATTTTTAGCAGATATTAACATATTTCTTGAATTTTGTCTAAAAAATTAATCTATTTGTTTGACGAAAACAAATGTAATAGGGACTATATTTAGTTGCTCAAAACGTAGAGGGCTAAGTATAATTATAGCCAACCTAAGCAGATTGGGGTGTAATCAACCCTTTATATTATTCGGATGGATTTAATGAATTTAGAACTTCAAATTCACCAAACTAAAAAAAATATTAAAAGTATATGAATGATCAAGTGGCCTAATAAATGATACGTTATTCCGATAAAAAATAGGAACCGGTTCGAGTTATCGGTGGGAGTTGGAGGAACCATCTTTGATAATTTTTTTTAAAAAACAAAACAATCAAAAGAATTTATGGCTTAATTGGAAAAAATGTAGCAAGAAAAATTATTAAAAAATAAAAAAAAAGTTAAGGTTTGATTTTTTATTTCTTCTTTTGACTTTATATAATTTTGTGATTACATTCAACCCATTATCACCGTGATGCGTGCAAAAACTGCATGGGTCTAATATAATTGGACAATTGTTTGAGGCTTGGGCCAAAGTGAATGCAAATATTCAAGGAGGGACCTGCAAAAAGGAGTTAGCACTCCGATGCCCAAGTTAGTATAGATTTAAGATGAATTAAAGTGAAAGAGTAAGTGAATGTGATGGAAAATCGTGATATAGTGAATAAGATTGGTGAAAAATATAAAAACACATGATAATAAGCTTAGAGAGAGCTTTGGAGATTGTTTAGAGATTGAGAGGGACGTTAGGGAAGTGTGAGGGACGTCAGAAACGTGTCTAAGATGTCTCATAGTGTCTGTCTGTCTCTTTGTCTCTCTGTGTCCGTCTGTCTCTCTGTGTCCTTGGCCTCGAGAGACCAAGACTGTATTTATAGAGGGAGAGCCCTCGTCTGCTGGGGGTCTATTCATTCTGACATTCTTGGGGAAGTTGGTTAGGATAGTTAGGATAAAGATAAGTCGTTCTTATCCATATCTAGGAGTAGGAGTCTTTGCTTCAGTCTAAGGAGTCCTAGCCGCCAAGGAGTCCTTCCTTACTTATTTTGTTATTCTAGGGCTGACGTGGTTCGAGGGGGCTGCTAACACCTGGGTTGATGAAGTGCCACGTGGGAAAGTGGGTTGCCACGTGTGTGGGCCCTTTTGGCTGCTTGTATTGGTGGACCTTGGTCATAGTCCGAGTCGGGGGCGTCCCAGACCTCGAGTCCAGGAGATGTCCTAGGCCTAGAGTCCGGGGATATCCCAGGTCTCCTTTCCTTTTTCTGGATTTCTTGGGTTACTTGGGCTGTCGAGGCCTGCCTAGTTAGACAGTGGGCTGGGACATCCTTGGCCTCTTGGATTGTTATGGGCATGGGATGTCTTGGGCTTCCCAATGGGTATTATATGTCTTCGATTTCTTTCTTCTTTTTGGGCTGCTTCGGCCTCTTTGGGCCAATTTATTTTCAAAAGTGTGGTCCGAAGAGGGGATTCCTGCAAAGGATGTTATTAGCATAAGCATGCATAGAAAAAGAAGACTTACGTCGTGCCTGTACGGAGCAGGGCTTTTTATGAAGGTGCCACCACAGAGGAGGGGGCTTAACGGGTGCCTTTTGTACGTACTCGGGTGTAGGGTTTTTTTTTTGCAAGAGATGTTTAAATAATAAAAACATGTATATATTACGAATAAGTCTTGTACGGAGCAAAATTATTGTGCCTCCTCGAACAAAATTTAGGAACCTCTCCGGAAGAGGAATAAGGTGTCCGCTGGAAGTAGGCTTTAGATGCTTCCGCGGAGGAGGGTTTAGGTGCCTGCACGGGACAACGCTTACAAGTCTTCCAAAGAAAGACTTAGTTACCTACCCGAAGGGGGGCTAGGGTGCCTCCACGGATGACAGCCTTTGTGTCTGTATGGAAGACAAGGTTTTATGAGAGGGTTTTTATGAAGATGTCTCCACGGAGGAGAGCATTTGTGCCTGTGTGGAAGACATGACTTTTTATAAAAGGGTGCTTTCTTCGACAGGGCTTTAATATGAGAAATTTGAAAATGATATCTCCTTCGTTACATTCGTACAAGAAAGCACATGTTAGCACATTCAGTGTGGTAAAATAAACTTCCAAGATTATTAAAGATAAAAATATTACAGATATTCCCTCAGGAAAGCTTGTATGTGAAAATTTATTCACTAAGGGGGATGCCTGTCTGGGCCAGGGTTTATATTCTGAAAAGGTATTGAGGCGTGGAGGCTCAGTCAGCGGATCAACAGGCCTAGGAGGTCCTGGGACTATCATCCCACTGGCGGGGACTAGGGAGGTCCTAGGACTATCATCCCACTTGCGGGGCCAGGGATGTCTTTGGTACGACCTGCGGATCCTAGGCGTTACTAGTTGTTTCCACGGTCTTCTCTTTGTTTAGTGTGTTACTAGGTGTTTTCATTGTTACTCACATCTTAAGCTCTGTGTTCCCACAGACGGCGCATCTGATGCGTGCAAAAAGTGCACGGGTCCAATGGATTTTGACAATTATTTGAGGCTTGAGCGGAAGTGAATGCAAATCTTGAAGGAGGGACCTGCAAAAAAGGACTTAGCACTCCGACGCCCAAGTTAGTATAGATTTAAGATGAATTAAAGTGAAAGAGTAAATGAATGTAATGGAAAATCGTGATATAGTGAATAAGATTGGTGAAAAGTATAAGAACACGTGATAATAAGCTTAGAGAGAGCTTTGGAGATTGTTTAGAGATTGAGAGGGACGTTAAGGAGGTGTGAGGGACGTCAGAGACGTGCTCAAGGTGTCTCATAGTGTCTGTCTGTCTCTCTGTGTCCTTGGCCTCGAGAGACAAAGGCTGTATTTATAGAGGGAGAGCCTTCGTCTGCTGGGGGTCTATCCATTCGAAGATTCTTGGGGAAGTTAGTTGGAATAGTTAGGATAAAGACAAGTCGTTCTTATCTTTGTCCAGGAGTAGTAATCTTTGCTTCAGTTTAGGGACTCCTAGCCGCCAAGAAGTCCTAATCGCCAAGAAGTCCCTCCTTACCTATTTTGTTATTCTAGGGCTGACGAGGTTCGAGGTGGCTGCTGACACCTGGATTGATGAGGTGCCACGTGGGAGAGTGGGTTGCCACATGTGTGGGCCATTTGGGTCGCTTGTTTTGGTGGATCTTGGTCATAGTCCGAGTTGGGCGACGTTCTAGGCCTCGAGTCTGGGAGATGTCCTAGGCCTAGAGTCCGGGGATATTCTAGGTCTCCTTTCCTTTTCCTAGGCTTCTTGGGTTACTTGGGATGTCGAGGCCTGCCTAGTTAAATAGTAGGCTGGGACATCCTTGGCCTCCCGGTGAGTATCATGGGCCTTCGGTTTCTTTCTTCTTTTTGGGCTGTTTGGGCCTCTTTGGGCCAATTTATTTTCATGTACATCAGTAGCCCCGCCCCCCCCCTCCCCACTTCAATGAGTGGATATTTCGACACTCATTAGAGTAGATGTTTTAAGAAGAGTAGTCTAAAGAGGGGATTCCTGCAAAGAATATTATTAGAATAAGCATGCTTAGAAAAAGAAAACTTACGTCTTGCCTGTGGGGAACAGGGCTTTTTATGAAGGTGCCACTATGGATGAGGGCTTAACGGGTGCCTTTTGTGCCTACTCGGGTGTAGGGCTTATTTTTCTACAAGAGATGTTTAAATAATAAAAACATGTATATATTACGAATAGGTCTTGCACGGAGCAAAATTATTGTACCTCCTCGAATAAGGGTTTATTTGAGCGGGGTCTCCTTAGAACAGGATTTAGGAATCTCTATGGAAGAAGAATAAGGTGTCCGTCGTAAGCAGGGCATAAATGCCTCACGGAGGAGGGCTTAAGTGCTGCACGGGACAAAGCTTACAAGTTTTTCCAAAAAAAGACCTAGGTATCTGCTCGAAGGAGGGCTAGGGTGCCTCCATGGATGAGAGCCTTTGTGTCTATGTGGAAGACAGGGGTTTTTTTTTTAAGATGCCTCCAGGGAGAAGAGTCTTTGTGCCTATGTGGATGATAGAGTCTCCTTCGTTACATTCGTACAAGAAAGCACTATTAGCACATTCAGTGTGGTAAAATAAACTTATAAGATTATTAAAGATAAAAATATTACAGATATTCCCTGAGTAAAGCTTGTATGTGAAAAATTATTCACTAAGGGGGATGCCTGCATGGGCTAAGACTTATATTCTGATAAGGTACTGAGGCGTGGAGGCCTATTCAGCGAATCAGCAGGCCTGGGAGGTCATGGGACTGCCATCCCACTGGCGGGGGCTAGGAGGTCCTGGAACTGTTATCCCACTAGCGGGGGCCAGGGATGTCTCTAGTACGACCTGCGGATCCTAGGTGCTACTAGCTATTTCCACGGTCTTCTCCTTGTTTAGTGTGTTATTATGTGTTTTCATTGTTACTCATGTATTAAGCTCTGTGTTCCCACAAATGGCGTCATGTGATGCTTGCAAAAAATACACGAGTCCAATGGATTTTGACAATTGTTTGAGGCTTGGGCAGAGGTGAATGCAAATCTTGAAGGAGGGACCTGCAAAAAAGGAGTTAGCACTCCAACGCCCAAGTTAGTATAGATTTACAATGAATTAAAGTGAAAGAGTAAATGAATGTGATGGAAAATAGTAATATAGTGAATAAGATTGGTGAAAAGTGTAAGAACACATGATAATAAGCTTAGAGAGAGCTTTGGAGATTGTTTAGAGATTGAGAGGGACGTTAAGGAGGTGTGAGGGACGTTAAGAACGTGCCCAATATGTCTTATAGTGTCTGTCTGTCTCTTTGTCTCTTTATGCCCGTCTGTCTCTCTGTCTCCTTGGCCTCTAGAGACCAAGGTTGTATTTATAAAGGGAGAGCCCTCGTCTGCTGGGGGTCTATCTATTCTGAGATTATTGGGGAAGTTGGTTGGGATAGTTAGGATAAGGATAAGTCGTTCTTATCTATATCTAGGAGTAGGAGTCTTTACTTCAGTCTAGGGAGTCATAGCTGCCAAGAAGTCCTAATCGACAAGAAGTCCTTCCTTACCTGCTTTGTTATTCTAAGGCTGACGTGGTCTGAGGTGGCTACTGACACCTGGGTTGATGAAGTGCCACGTGGGAGAGTAGGTTGCCACGTGTGTGGGTCCTTTGGGCCGGTTGTTTTGGTGGACCTTGGCCATAATCCGAGTCGGGGGACGTCCCAGACCTTGAGTCCAGGAGATGCCCTAGGCCTAGAGTTCGGGAATATCCCATGTCTCCTTTTCTTTTCCTGGACTTCTTGGGTTACTTGGGCTGTCGAGGCCTGCCTAGTTAGACAGTGGGCTGGGACATCCTTGGCCTCCTGGATTGTTATGGGCATGGGATGTCTTGGGCCTCCCGGTGGGTATCATGGGTTTTCGATTTCTTTTTTGTTTTTGAGGTGCTTGGATCTCTTTGGGCCAATTTATTTTTATGAACATTACACCGTGTAAATGAAATAATGGCATCAAGAACTCTAAAAATTTGTAAACAACGTTTAATAAGTTTGATATAATAAAATAAAATAAAATTTCAATAGAAATATGGAGTAATATATAAGAGGCCGTAAAATTTGAATAAAAGCTAGCTTGACCCGACAATTGCATAAATAATCATAAACTAATTGATTATGAGATAAATGATGAATGGGTATTTTAAAGAATTTATACTTTTTCAAAAAAAATTTTTTGATGTTGACGAGTGATTAAAATGTAAAGATTGGGAGTATTTGAGTAATAATCATAAGTAGAAAAAAGTTCGTGTATTATCAGCTTATTTGTAAAATTACTTAATTACCCTGATAGTGTGTAGATTTTGGCCACTATGGGAGGATAATTTTCGAAATATACAAAAATGGTTGAGGCAAAAAGGTCATAAAGAAGATCAACTTATTTATAAAAATGCCTTCGGCTGCAATATAAGCACGTTCCCACCAACTTACAACTTTTAACTTATTTTAGTTTAATTTTCAAGAAGCGTAAACAGAAGTTGTAGTTCCAAATACATTTAAAGTGTTTGTGTATTTAGATTTAATATCAAGAAGTGTCGATGCGGTCTACCCATAATGTTGTGAAAAATAAAATTATATTTTTAGTCTCATAAAATAAGAAATTCAATATTTGTAGTCCTCTATTTTACGAGATTTTTAAAATGGTTTTAAAATTTGACACATCTAGTCCTCTAGTTAATGGAATGTTCAAAATGGTTCTAAAATTAAGAAAACTCGATACATACAACCCTCTACTTTACGAAATTTATGGGACTACTTCCAAATGAACGGCATAAACTAAATGTGTTTGCTAAATTTGGGACTATTTTAAAATTTTTATAAAATAAAAGATTAAAAGTATTAAACGCCCAATTTTAAAGGACAAAGAATATAATTCTTAGTCTTGTGGAAAGTATGATGGTGGCCGCTATGCGCACTCAATCACTGGGTTCCGTAAATTACAGAGAGACGTGCACGGTTTTAACAACTTTATTCATTTGGTAGAATATTTATACAACTAAATTCGAAATAATTATTTTATACTTAATTAATTTTTATTAATCTCAATATTAATTTATTAACAATATAACTAAATGATTCTTTAACTCAAATTGTTTGATATAATTATAAAAGGAAATTAAAGTGAATTTTTCTTATTATTAGTCAATAGTATTTTTGGTCCATTTTCATATGATTTAAAGAATTATCTCAAAGATACGGGAATGTGAAGGTTTCTTTAGTTTAAGGGTAATCGATTTGTGACACTGCGATACCAATTTTTTTTGTTGTGTCCATATACGACTAAGTTAGTTTTTTTCTTTATTTCTTTTTTGTTTTTATGAACGTGATTTGTTGATTTATGTATTTTATTCTTATTAGTGATATCTTTTAGGGATAATTACACTTCGCTCACTTGATGTTTGGTGTAATTACACGTAGACCCTCTGTAGTTTGAAAAATTACATCTAGTATCCCTGAGATTGCGTCTGTCTATCAAGTATATTAATGAAAATTCACCAAATTTGTTGATATTAACAAAAAAAAAAAATAAAAAAAAGTCTATATTAACCCCTAATTGACTTATTATTGATTTATCGTAGGTCAAATAATTTTTTTAATGACTAAATTACTCTCATATATCTTCGCGAGTTAATGCATGTGATGAGGTAAATCTTCACCGTTATAATAGTAGCTTAATCCAAAAAAAATTATTTTTGACCTACAATAAATCAGTAATTAGTCAATCAAGAGTAAATATCAATTTTCATTCAATTTTTTTTTTGTTAATATCAACAAATTCAATTTTTGATTAGTGGATGGACTTATTTGTTAGACAGAAACAAACCTCAAGGATGCTATATGTAATTTTCCAAACTATAAGAGATCTATGTGTAATTACATTGAACCTCAGGAAAGAAGAGTGTAATTATTCTTATCTTTTAAGTCGTGGAAAATTATTTATTACATACATACAAAAATAACATATAATCTTTGTCAATTTGTTATAGGAATCATGACCAGCACATACACAGATACAATTTCTAACAAGATGTAAATTGCCAACTTGACTTTTCATTTTTTTGTACCAAAAAAGGATAAAATATTTAATTCCAACTCTTTTTTTATAAAGTAAGATTCCAATTGCCATTTTCATTAATTGAAAAGATACAAGTACATTATTATATCAATAAATTATTGAAAAAAAAATCATGAAAAAAAGTGGGGAAAAAAAGGACTAAAAAGGGCAATCAATCTAAAAATAAAAATAAAAATAAAAATACTAGCATACAATTGTTCAATTCATCATCATTGTGCCCAATTAATCATGACTTTGCATCTAAAGACTATAATTAGCTAAAACCTCTTAATAATCAATTCAAATTGAAAACTTAAACATGATTCCATTTGTCCCAAATATGTTAATCTTCAACCAATTTGGCTTAATCTATATAATAAAATATTCTTTGATTTTCTTTTTACAACAGAATATTCTAGTATCACGTGGGCGTTTTTTTATTATATACTAGTTATAATAGCATATCGTATCTGTATGTAAATAATAAATAATATTTTTATGTTTTAAACTATATATTATGAATAAATATATATAAATCAATATATTATATTTTAAAACAAAAAAGAAAGAAAGAAAGCACAAAAAAAAAAAAAAAAAATCAACTTCAGGGTATAATTGATATAACGGTAAAATTGATGTTGCAGTATCATAACCGTCGATTATAAGAAAAAAATACATTTTCTTTTTATATAATATAGATTAAAGTCTTGACGTCGTGGCATAGATAATTTGAGCTGGGATTATGTCATCCGGCACCTCAGCTATCCCACTAAGATAATCAATTTATTTATTTATTTTTCTATTTTTAATATAGTTGCGAGAAGTTTAGTCGATAAATATATTTTTAAATTTGGACGCGATGCATTATCTTAGTATTTATGTAGAGCGAAATGTGATAAACATGCTTAATTACAAAAATGAAGATAACAAAAAAAAAAAAAAAATACAATGTCAACTATGGTTTAATTTTATATTTTAATTAAATTTTAATAATATTTAAATCTTGATCATTATCTTTTATATTAAAATTTTAAAAATAAGTATAAGATTGTGAAAATCCAATAAAATCAAATTTGGGCTATTAATTATGAATTTCCTTGTAGTGACCATTTTTATTTCTTGGCTTGTGAAATTCACTTAACTAATTTAACACTCTAGAGTTGATCTTCAATTTAGACAACACCTCCACCCCCCAAAGCCACCCTACCCACCAACTTCTTCTATATATGTGTGTGTGTATCAAATTAATAAATGCGGAATACACAAGAACAGCGCATCATTAGGACACTGAGGAGCAAAGACACTCTTTCCGCTCTAATTAACATATTCCCAGAATCAAAAGTGGAAATTCTTGAAAGGCGCTACTGGTATTTTTGTTGTTCTGTGTTTTTTTTGCTTTTTTGGGATTTCAAGATTCGATTTTTCCATGAGTCCCATGGTTGATCTTGAGTTTAATACATTTCTTTTGATTTTGGTTTTGAGTTTCTTGATTCTTGCTTAATTTGCTTGGTTTAGTGCATTTCGTGAAGGATGGTATGATTCTGGGAATTGAAGTGATGAAAATATATGTTGTGTTTTGGGATTGGTCACTGGAAATACTGCTAGTTTGTTGAGGTGAAGAGGAATCAGTGTAAAAGGATAAAGTCCATTGCTTTTGAACGACGTGAAAGGTGCAGTGTATTTGTAGTTTTTGTGTCTGTGTTTCTTGTCTTTGTTTGGGATTGCAGTGAAGCGAGTTGAGTAAGGTTTGTATGATCTATGTATTTTGAGGTATTGATAATTCTGCCCGCCCTATAACTTCTGAAAGTAATTGTGACCTTTGATTGACTGAATGTGTATTGTTCATTCTTAAGAAGAATCCTTTATTGATTTGTGGAGAACCAATGATGAGAAATGAGATCGTTTTGGTATGTGTAGATTTTTGTTGTTTTATGCTGTTTTTCTGTTGAAACTTCAGGTAAGGAGTTTAGATCATTAAATGTGGCATTTGCGACCTTGTCATTATGTTTTTGGTTGCGTCAGAAAGCGTACAACCTCTTTCCATTTTGGAGGTCTAATTTGGACCAGTTATATTCAGAGGACGTTCTAGTTCATAAAGGTGAAGTAGAAACCATTTTAGATTTGCGATGATTCCTTAAGTGTTTCTACGCTTGATTTTTCAGGTTTAAGGTATGGCGTTGATGTCCCGCCCTAGTTCATTGCACTGCGTTCGTACTGAGACAATTCAGTCGAAAGCTAGATATGATGGGGTTAATAGCATTTCCAGCACCATGGGGACAGCAAAAAATAAGGAAATCTGCTTTGGTTTCCGTCCCGCCTCTCAGAGTTTCTTGAAGGCAGCTCAAAGCTGGAGTGTGGATGGCACTGAAGTACAACGGAAGCGAGGACATTGGGTAACTGTTGCTGCAAGTCCTCCTACAGAAGATGCTGTTATTGCAACGGAGCCGCTCACGAAAGAAGATCTCGTAGGTTACCTTGCTTCTGGTTGCAAGCCTAAGGAAAACTGGAGGTTCAACTTCTAGCTCTTATTGGTACTTAGATTTGGTCGCATCCTTTATTGTGAAGATTCCCAGTTGTTGATATGTGCTTTAGATCTGGTACTAGAAATTTTCACAAAAACTTTGTCATGGTGAAACAAACCGTTTGATGAGCCCATTGCCAAAATTTATGAAACTGAATTGCATGCAGCAGATTAAATCATGAAACTGGCTAGGCAATGCAGAAGAATGATATCTATTTCCCCATCTTCCCATTCTCTTTTTGGGCAGACGACAAGGTTTAAAGTCGTAAGCCAGCCTCCGTGTTCTTTGGCACTGTATTGTTGATATTTTATTCCTTATCTGTCAATCAATATATGTCTTCCACTTGTCCTGAAAACCTAGGTACTTTCTTATAGTCTCAATTATTGTTCGGACTTTGTTGCACAGGAATATCAACCAGCAATTTGAATTTTCCTCGTTTATCTGGAAGCAGTCATATTTTAAATTCAGTTGTTGCATGTGCCTATGTTTCATGGTTCATACATTGACAGTTTGCGGCACTTAATTCTCCGAAATATCCTTGGCATACAGGATAGGGACTGAACATGAAAAATTTGGGTTTGAAATTGCAACACTACAACCCATGAATTATGCACAGATCGCGGAGCTGCTTAATGGTATTTCTGAGAGATTTGATTGGGATAAAATAATGGAAGGTGACAACATCATTGGACTCAAACAGGTAATGCCTTCTTTTACTGCAATGTGGTTAACCTTTTGTTGTGCAGCTATGAGTTTTCATCTTACACTAGACAGCCACAGTAGTTGTATCCTTTAATCGTGCTCATCTCAAGAACCTCTTATTAGGAATTTGATCCATGTTATGATAACGAAATATCAATAACATCTCCTCCATTTATCAAGTGCATGATGTTACAATGTCTGTTGAATTCGCTTGCTCTGTTGTTTCTCTGTGTAATTTCTATATAAAAAAAAATTAATTTATCTTTTGGCAGGGAAAACAAAGCATATCGTTGGAGCCTGGTGGCCAGTTTGAGCTTAGTGGTGCACCACTTGAAACTCTGCATCAAACATGTGCTGAAGTCAATTCACATCTTTACCAGGTTAGTATAATCTTTATAATGATATCTGATGTTCTGGTGTTTTTCTTTCCTTTCATGAAAACTTGGTGTTTCCATTCTTGAATGTTTCTGGTTTTATAACATGGAAAAATGTCATGCTGTCCATATCCTGAAGTCATGCATAAATGAATAAAATAGATGGCAGCTCTTTGGCCATCTCTCTTTCTTAAAACTTTGAAACACGTCATTTAAAAAACATTCAATCAAAGTGCAAGGTGTGCGGATCTGCCTCTTTTTCAGTTTTAAGACTTTCTATTCTGGTGTGGCTTCTTTGTTCCTTTCACCACTCCTACCTTCTTCTGCACATTTCTAGTAATTCTATTAAACGGGGTTTCTTTTACTTCTGTTAAATGCTGGCAGGTGTATACTCTCTCTCTCTCTCTGTCTTTCATATGCCCCTTTCTTTTGTACTTCCATTGAAGGCTCCTCGTTTTAACCAGAAAAATCAGAGTCCAGCACAGCATAACAGGTTTTTTCATGAAATACTCAGGTCAAGGCTGTCGCGGAGGAGATGGGGATAGGATTTTTAGGAATTGGCTTCCAACCAAAATGGAAACGTGAAGAAATACCAGTGATGCCCAAGGTAGTTTCGCTACCAAATTCATGTTCCTATTTAATGTTTCATGGAGACAGCTATTTGTCATGCTTCTGGGATAAGATTGTACCCATGCATCTTAACGGAGAGTTAACTTGCTGAAATTTAGTTTTAAACAGAGCTGGGAGTTTTCTATCCTCTTTAGGCTGCTGTGCCATGTGTAATAGATGGGAGCTTTAGCATCTCCAAGTTTATCTTGCTATGGGGGAGCTATGATCTATAAGCAGGGGGGTCAATTGGCCCCACTCACCTCTTAAAAAGTTTGGTTGACGTGTGAAATTCTCTTAAATCCTGGAATTACATTTGTTTCAAAGGTACAAAAAGTTCAATTGAATGGGATCAAAATTCTTAATGCGGAGAATATTAAGATGATGATGTACTATAACTTATAATATTAAGATGAAATGCCTCTTGATCATAGGATGATAATTGTTACTTGCCATATCTAAAGTTAATTAATTACGCTTGAAGAGGGGCATGGTTGATGATCAATTGGAGTATGTCTACATAAAAGCATGTGTTTTGGGAGAAACAAAAAAGGAAACCCGAATATTCTTTACGTGTCTTTTTGGGATAGATGGAGTAATTATTTATTAATTAACTTCTTCGAGAACTTTTTGGGCTACACCATGTACATACACTCAGGGAACGACATACAACATTGCCATATGTTGGTTACATTATGTGACTTTAATATATTCGGAAGACATTTGAACGCGTTTGGGCTTGTAGTTGAATCGAGATTTCCTGTAACTATGGTCTTTTTTTAACTCGAAACCGAGGTGTATTTAGACAGCTGTTCACTCGTCTTTCTGTGCTTTCCCTTGTTCAAATGGTAGGGCATGGTTAAGCTTTTTTTAGTAGGCATAGACTGATAGGAGAATCTATTCTCTGAACAGAGAACGACATAGCATTAATTAGGACAATGTTAAAAACAGATCGTTTAATGAAGAAATAATTTGTAAAATTGAGTTGTAGGTTTGGAGATGTTGAGACCCAATATGCCTAATACACACCTTACCAAACATGAATGTTAAGTTTTTGTGTATTACTGATTGCTAGTTTGACAATTTGACCATGTTGATATCTTAGTTTTGCCCCATTGAAGGAGCTGTTCTGTGATTCGTTCAACTTGACTCTTTAGACTGTTTATCATCATATCATTCGACAATGACGCATAATATGTTCCCTTGAGTTATTTTATTGCATGTTTTAGTCCATTCCCGTTTGATCCCACAAGGTCCATAAGCTTTATAAGATCTGACGAGTTGCTATACATAATGACAAATTAATTTGGCTCAGGGGAGATATGAGATTATGAGAAATTACATGCAGAAAGTTGGGACACTTGGACTTGATATGATGTTCCGAACATGCACTGTACAGGTGAGAAGGCATTTTGAACTTTTTATTCTTTGTGATGTGCTCAGCCATATCAGTATTAGTTTTGGTCATGATGCGCTATATTTTTAGTTTCCGACAAACATTGGGCCTTTGTGTTTACAGGTGAATCTGGATTTTCATTCCGAATCTGATATGATAAGGAAGTTCCGCGCTGGTCTTGCTCTACAACCTGTAAGTTGGTTGTGGTTGTGCTGGCTTCATTTGTTTATGTGGAATCTAACGTGTTAGTGAAACAGATAGCTACAGCTCTGTTTGCAAATTCACCATTCACTGAAGGAAAACCAAATGGTTATCTTAGCATGAGAAGGTAACTAGTTATATATCCTTCCATACTTGATCCCCTTCAGTCTTCTAATTTTTCCTTTTTTTATGTGACAGTCGGAACCTCTGTTTCTTTGACAGAGGTTCTGAGAATTTATGTTATGCAACTATATTTTATCCTTTACAGCCAAATTTGGACCGACACTGATAATAATACTATATTTTATCCTTTACAGCCAAATTTGGACTGACACTGAATAATCGCACTGGGATGCTGCCATTTTTTTTTGATGATTCTTTTGGGTAAGTTCCCTCGTAAAAACACTCTTTAACTAGGAACGTAAATCTATTATTACCAGATTTGCTCTATCTCCTTCACAAAGATTAATATTCTTTCCAATTTTGGGCTGGCCCCCTTACTGAAACAAGTTCCACAAACTACATGTGTAAGTTCCTCCTGTCGTCACCAGTTGTTGGCTTGAATCACCACTAAGAATCTGTACGTCTGTCACCATCCATGGTGAAATGGTTGGTCTTGCTGGCTTTGCTATTTGTTTGGTGGTATTTATGGTGGATAGTCGTCGAAATGCTGGCAGATTCTCTCCGGGTGGGCGTGTTGGAATTAATTTCTACTAATCTTGATAATATGGTAGTCTCAAGGCAGTAACTTGTTTTATGGTCAAATTATGACCGAAAGAGATCTACAACATTTCTAAGCTAAATTATAAGAATTCTGATTAAGAAAATGCACCAAGGAAGCACACTGTTAAAACTGTTTTAGTTAGAATCTTCATTTATGATTTAGTTTTAAATATTCGATTGACTCCTTCACACTACTTCTTGTCGGCGCAGGTTGAACAGTAGATTATGCCCTCGATGTTTCAATGTACTTTGTATATCGGAAGAAAAAGTATATCGATTGTACTGGGATGTCTTTCCGGGTTTTTATCTATCCCTGACTCTTTTTATATATTCCGTACTTCGTATTCTTCATTTAACAATTTCAATTTCTGGAAAACTTCCTTGTCTTCCTGGTGAATATCCAACTCTCAACGACTGGGAGAATCATTTGACAACAATATTTCCAGAGGTCTGTAAGTTTAGACTGATTGGATGAAAATGTATATGGTATACCCGAGTCATCTTGATGGTTTTAACGAGTTCGGGCAATATCTTTTTCCAGGTCAGGCTTAAAAGGTACTTGGAGATGCGAGGTGCTGATGGAGGACCTTGGAGGAGGCTATGTGCTCTGCCTGCATTCTGGGTAAATCTTGTTCATTGCATGCAAAGAATCGAGATGCACATGAATTTGTTGAAGATTCTTGAAAATTTAAAAATGTTCCAATACTTTCAGAATTCTTAATCTCCTTAAAATTGAAGGCGGAGTGGTTTACGTCAAACCTGCAAAATACATTTTTAGTTTTTGATGGATTTCCTTATTCAGCAATCTGCTTGTTTATGTTCTAATTTCTGTCTGTATCATGATATCTTTTAATATATGGGTGTTTCAGGTTGGTATCTTGTATGACGAGGTCTCTCTACAAAGTGTTCTAGACTTGGTAGCAGATTGGACTCCAGAAGAAAGACAAATGCTAAGGAATAAGGTAAGATAAATTAAACTGGTCGTTTTCGAAATATAGCCTTTGAATCAAATCTGAAACGAACTTTCAAGATCAGTAGCATCCATGTCTACTTGCTAATTGGACATTGCTGTTTTGTTTGACATTATCTTTGTCCTGACTTGCATTTCTTATAGACGAGGCATAGAGGGCTTCAATATGCTAACACCTCAGTTACGGTCAAATTGCATAGGTCGACTTCTGATGTTTGAATAGTTACACTAAGACCCTCTCTGAGTAATGTTTCCATTACACTGAGGAGGTGTCCATGTATTGAAAATATCACTAACGAGGGGTGTTTGTGAAGCAAAAACACCCGTTGTCATTGTAATGATTCAAACAGTACGGGTGATTTTCATAGTTAAGGAGGTTTTAGTGTAATCATCCCTTTCTTTCAGTTGATGTTTGTTGGAGTTTTGCATATGTTGATGTCCTTTGTCGGGTTAATACAAGTGACTTCACCAAAAAAAAGTTGTACTAATCCAGAACTGTGTAGTAGGTACCGAAGAGTGGCCTGAAGACACCGTTTCGTGATGGACTGCTGAAGCATGTTGCACAAGAAGTTGTCAAGTTGGCAAAGGTTTCTTGATAACTATTGCATTTGTTTTCCCTTTTTGCTTGAGTAAAATTTATGACATTGACAATCTAAGTTGTCAAAGATGTTTTTCATCCATTCCTATCCGCTTATCGACGTGTAAATTCCTTTGCAGGATGGCTTAGAAAGAAGAGGCTTCAAGGAAACTGGATTTCTAAACGAAGCAACAGAGGTCGTTAATTCCGGTAAGAAATATCAACATCGATCAACTGCGGGGAGTTTTTTCGTCAGATTCGTTAAATCGGTCACTCCTTATTTTACGCCTTTGCCTTACCTCATTTATTTGATGTGTTTTTGTGAATATCCTCGTCTTAGGTGTAACGCCAGCTGAAAAGCTCCTTGAGCTGTACTATGGCAAATGGGGACAAAGCGTAGATCCCGTTTTCGAGGAGCTGCTCTACTGAGGAGCTCGTTTCAGAATCCTATCTTCTTTGAGGTGATCAAGAAGCTCGTTTGGGTGTTTAGCGATCCCATGTGGACTTTAGTTTATTAGTGTCGGGGTGTAATAATATCAGTTGGATTTTGGTTAAAATCATTCTGATAATAACCTGGTAAAATGTCGAACGATTCTGCTAAGATTTATACACCCTGTCGCGGTACACAGGCAGGTTTTTGAACCTTTTATAGCTGTCAGAATTCCATGAAAGTGAAAAGGGATTCTGGGTAGTGGTAAGAATGTGTTCGTATAGATGGAGCTCTGAGGACTAGAATGTCTGGCTTTGAGGTCGATAAACCTAGTACTTTCGACATGGTTGATAGTATATTCCGGGTAGGGCGATACCCGCTCATTGACAGACGTAATTCCTCCATTTTTCACATGTACTTATGCTTTAGCTTGCACGTGGTGTTTTGCACATTCGAAATCGTTCTCTTAGCAATTTCAAGAAATGCTGGTTAAAAGGAGATTTTGTTCGATTGGCAAGGTTAGATGTTTTATAACAAAAAGGTTGTGACTTGTGTGTTTTTCTACTGCCGGTGTTAGTTTAATTTAAGGTTAATTATACTTAGACCCCTTTCAAAAATATAAAATCATGTTTTGCCCCAAAACTTTTTTTGAGATTACATCTGTTTGAATTTAGACGAGAAATGCTGACATAATAAATTGTTTATACCTTTTATTCAACATTCCGCATAATTTATTGACAAGGATACCTAAGTAATATTTTTATATTTGTAAGGAGTAAATTAAATATATATATATATATATTATATATAATATATATATATAAGATAAAAGGGTATAGTTGTAATAAAATATTGTTCTTGATTATTGTCGTCCGATAAATGTAGCCGATGTTGAATGAAGAACTTGTCATCAGGGGCGAGCCCATAAAATTGATTTAGCCCTATCAACTTTTAATTACTAGATGGTAAATAAAAATATTCAATTCCCAGAAAATTAAATTATTATAATAACCATTACAGATTAAATAAATACAACAATTTAAGTACAATTGATTCTTACAAATTATTATTCTAACAACGAGTGATGGGTTCAAATTTACAAGAAAGAGGAATTTTGATAAGAATTATAACATGGTGTTGAGAAAATTACAAGATGTCAAACTTTTCTTCTTGGCTAAGTGAAAACTGTGTGGTTCTAACTAGTGGAGATAGATTAAATTTGATCATAAAAAGATTTATTTAACCTGCAATAAATCAGTAATAAGTCAATTAAGGGTTAATATATATTTTTTTCTGATTTTTTTGTTAACATCAGTCAATTCGGTGAATTTTGACTAATGGATGAGGGACTTATTTGTTAGATGTATGCAAACTTTATGAATGCTAGGTGTAATTTTTCAAATCACAAGGGGTTTACGTGTAATTACACTGAATTTTAGAGAATGGGAGTGTAATTATCCCAATAACAAATTAAAACATTTGACATCGTCAAACGGTGCTCTTTAATTATAAAACAATACAAAATTAGTTATAAATAAACCAAAGAAAAGGGGAGAGAAAAAACACCTAAATAATTGGAGTCATAACCAAAGAGAAAAAAAAAATAAAAGTAATTTTGTGGAAAATATTAAAAAACTTGTTAAAAAGTAAAAACGTAAAGGTTTAATCAGAACAAGCTGTGATAATTAGGTTCAAAGCCTTAAAATAAATACTTACATTAAGCAAAACACGAGTGGACTAAATTGCCCTTATCCATACTTATTTTCATAATAATCTCTTTAATCAATTAGTTATATCAATAATTTTTTATTCATATTCATGGTATATCTTTTTTATTTTACTTAATTAAATATATATAACAAAAAGATTAAATTATACACGCGCATCACGTGTACGTTCATCTCTGGTACAATTAAATAAAGGGATAATTATATTTACGTCCCCTCACCTATTGTCATTTACACAAACTATTCATGCCTTTTGAAAAATTACAAGAAATCACCCCTAACAACATTTAAAACTAAAAAATGCCCATGTTGACTAGGTCAACATTTAAAATAATTTTTCATGGATAGGAATGCCCTTAGGGTGTTTCTGTAATTATCAACAGGTAGAAGGGGTGTCAAAGTAATATTTATGAAAATGGTAATAAGACCCATATATTTTTATTATTTTATACCAATTTTTAATTTAAATTTAAATTATTTTATTAATTTTTTTTATTGAATCTCTAATATAAAATGCACTTTTTAATAAATAAAATATTAAATTATTCAATTAATATATAAATAAAATTAGTTAATAAATTATAAGTTTAAATTAAAAAATTATCACACTTATATAAATTATGTAAAATTATTAAAACTGAAAGATTAACTATTCTCTATTTTTATTTATAACTAAATTTTACTAAAATAAAAATAAAAATAATTTATGTATTTTATATAAATCTAATTAAAATTAATGAAATAAATTATTTATTTATTAAAAAGATATTTCAATAAAACGGGGTTAGGGTGGGCATGGCGGTGTGGTTGGGGAAGAAGGAAAAATATTTTTAAAATAAATGATTTAAATTTAATATATCTTTTTAATAAATAAATTATTTATTTTATTAATTCTAATATGATTAATATAGGGATAGTCTATATATTAATTAAATAATTTAATGTTTTAATTATAAAAAAGTGCAATTTTATACAAAAATTAAATAGAAAAAAGTTAATATAATAATTTACATTTAAAGTTAAAAATTGGTACAAATAATTAAAAAAAAAAATATATATATATATATATATATAGGGTCATATTACTTATCTTCATAAATATTACTTTGACACCCTTTCTATTTTTTGAAAACTATAAAACACCCCTAAGGGCATTTTTGTTCTTGAAAGTTTATTTTAAAGATTGACCTAATCAATAGGGGCATTTTTGAATTTTAAAAGTTACCAAAGGTTATTTATGTAATTTGTCAAAATATGGGGATGATTTGTGTAAAAAGATAATTGATAAGGGGATGTAAATGTAATTATCCCTTAAATAAATTTTTTGGTGCAACTAAAAAGGAATTGGTGCTCATAGTAAATAAAATTCCTATCCCACATCGCCTGATGAAACAGTCATATCCTCTTATATAGACAATTGCACTCTCAATACCTCACAACTCAACCAGGAGACGAAGTGATTGGGCAATTCGAAACTAGCCCAAGAAAGTCCCCGGGCCACCAGCTGCAGAGATGCAGGCTCGGAAACGAGCGACCTCCGAGTCGGGCAGTGGTTCCGCCTTCGGGCGGGGGGCTGAGACATGTGTGGAGCCCTTAAACCACTGTGACCGGAGCCAATCTTGGCCGATAACCACACAGTTATTCACTTGATCCAACTATGTTGGATTAACCGAACGGGGCTTACGATCACCTGGTGATCTTTTTTTTTTTTTAAAAACGTTCAATAGAAGAATCTTTTTTTTTAAATTGTTTGGTAAAATAAAAACGTTCAATAGAAGAAGCGTATGGTTGTGTGCATAATTTTTTAAAAATATTTATGTTAGGAAATACTTAAAAGTAAGGGTGGATTACAATGAACTCCTCTAAAATTTGACATAATTATAAATATTATTCATTATTTAAAAATTATAAACACCCTTCTGATGTTTGAAGAAATCATGTAATTCTTGGATTAGAGGTTTAGAATTGTCAACTTTACTCTTGTTGTAATATTTTCTTATTTGTTTGAAAAAATTAAAAATTTTAAAATAAGATGAGGTGGATGGAAATTTAAGGAAATATAAATAAAAATTATCCACTTAATCTATAATTATTTTCAGAAAATTTTAAGAAATAAGTAAAATTATAAATCATAGTCTATGAGTATATAAGGGCATTTTTCATTTACCATAAAGAATGGTTCAGAACCTGATAGAGACTAACATATTGGCTAGTTGTTAGATGGTCATTAAAATTTGGAATATTGATAAATTTTCAAACAACGAGTAGATATTAATAATTATGCCAAATTTCATATGAATTCGTTTTAATTAAGCCTAAAAGTATACTAGCCGTTTTTATGCATACTCGGTGCTAGTGGTATTATAACATTTCAATATTTAATTTAATCAAATTATGTCTGAGGAATAAATTAGTGTATTGAATGTGAACAACATAACACATTGACATCTGGAGATAACTGGAATATTTATAGATTTGATCCACTTAAACTAATTACATGAATATAACGTGAACAATTTTAGGCCATTGGTCCAAGGTTCATCCAATGGCTAAGGTATCAAATGATGTTATTGGATTGGATAGGATCGGGTAGACTCATTCCATCCCTAACCACCCTCCCCCCCCAAAAAAAAAAAAAAAAAAAAAAAAAAAAGAGGCTAAATTCTATTTTAACTCTCTGTATTTTGTTTATTTAGTAAAAAACCTCATGTGATTTAAAAATAAGCAAAAAAGCCCTCGTATTATGTAAATCCCTACAAAAAAAACCTCTTGCCGTTAGGATTTGACAGTGCATACTGCATGCGCGAGTGGCACAACTAGAGGACTATTTTGGCATTCTAGCATGATGTTTTAGTGCCATTATGACTAAAATGCCTCTATATGATTATATAATAGTTTTTGGGCATTTTTGACTTGTTTTTAATTTGTTTTGAGTATTTTTTTTTTTTTTATTTTTATCTCTCTAAAAAATTAAAAAAATTCTTTTAAATATATTTTGTTTAAATATACAAAAGAATATCAAATTTATATATTTAATAATTTAAATTAAAAATAAATTAAAATGATGATACAAAATTTAAATTTCTCAACAAATATGGATATTAATTAATTACATAAATTATACAGTTAAAAAATTGAAAATTATATAATTAAAAATATTAAATAAATTATATTTAAATTTATTATATTATAAAAATATATATTATTATTCTTTATTCAATTTTTTTAACAATACCAAAAAATAAAAATATATTTTTTTATACATATGTATATACATTATTACTTGTTATTTCCAAAATTTTTGAAAATATATTTATATCAAACATAAAATACCAAAAAAAATTAAAAAATACATTAAAAAGAATAATATACTAAATTTTATTTTTTAAATTTAGATATCTAAGAAATTATAATAATAATAATTTATAAATTAATTTAAACTATTATTTATGTTAAATATTTTATTAATTATATTATTTTTTATAAGTGATATTTATATTTAAATTAGTATTATATGTATTTAAAACAAAAAAAACTAATCATATATATGTTTATCAGATTAAATAATCAATTAAGTATCTAATATTATTAAAACAATTAATTAAATTATAAAAATTAATTCTTTTAAAAAAAAGTGGGGCGACGACAACGGCCGCTGCCCCTGCACAGGAGGTCGCCATCGTCCTCTTTCTTTTTTTGGGTGACGGTGGGTTTCTTTTCTTTTCTTTTCAAATTTTATTTATATATAATAATAATAATTTTATTATTATTTTTAATTATTAGTTAATAAGGGTAAAACAATCAAATAATGCTAAAATTTAACGCCGTTAGACGCCAGTAAAAAAAAAAAAAAAACATGTGCTAAATTAAAAATATACGGAGGAATATTTTATCTATTTTTTAAAATAGAAAGGGATCTTTTGATTCCATTCCACAACATTGAATATTTGGCAATATTTTTGTTGTTGTAATAGAACTGAAGTGGCAAACTCCATGCTTTATATAGTGTAACCCCAAATTTGCTATTAGGATCCTTAAAATTTACGTGGTATGGTGTTATGTGATCACTTACGGACATTTTTTATTTTGACATACTGGTAAAAATATCACTCTCAATCATGTAGTTACTTTAAATTGGATGGCCATGTTATTAACTTCAAAGGTCTGACGCATTATTAAATTATTGTTTGATTGTAATCTCAGTCAGAAATATGTTATTATTCAGGCCACATGGCCCAACGTATGATGATAAATTTTCATGTCCCGGATATGTCCTCAACTTTATGAGTGTTATCTATACTAATATAAAAAAAAAGGGGTTCCACACTCACAAACGGCGGTTAGTGATACCGCCGCACCAATTTTTTGTAAAATAAAAAATGTCCTTCAAATAATAAGATAACAAACTTATTCCACTTTCTAAATTATACATTAACTAATAAATTAATTTTCTTTTTTAGTGTCATGTACTGATTTATATATTTTGCTCTTATTTATAATATATTTAAAATATAAAAAAAATTTATTATATGCACGCAAGAACAGCGTGCTACCACGGCTAGTGTTAAATATGCCTCTGGTTTGCAAATCATTGCGCTTTAATTGTCAGATGATATTTTTGAAAAAATGGAGATGTATATCTCACTTCCATCTCCTTCCTTATATGAGATTGTATTAATTTTGTTATTAAATATTTATTTATCTATACTAATATAAAAAGAAATCCCTTATACACTCACAAATGGAAGTTACGTGACACTGTCGCACTATTTTTTGAAATGTCAAAATTAGCCTTTTTATTATCTACTTCTATATCTATATCTAAACTATATAAAAAAGAAAATAACATTGAACTAATAATATAACTAACTTATTCAGGTTATTAAATTTTATTCTAACTGATAAATTAATTTCTTTTCTTTTCTTTTTTTTAATTTAATATATTAATTTATATATTTACTCTTATATAATATATTTTAAAGTATGAAAAATTATTTATTATATGCACGCAGGGACGGCATGCCACAACGGCTAGTATTAAATAAATTATCTTTGATCAAGATGAATATTGGGGTGATGGAGAAATGATATAAAATATATTATTTAATTTTAGTATAAAATATCATATATAGTTAATTTTTTTATATAATATATCATGATTTAACTTTTATTTCAAATGATTTATATACTTAACTTTTATTTATGTAAAATATATTATTAACTTTTATTATGTATATAAATATATTACATTTTAACAAAAAAAAAATTAAATTTGAAATAAAACGGGTGACTAGAAATTTACCCCTATGTGATATTCAAAATGGACAAATTATCCCTTATGAAAAATAAATAACAATTAACCCTCTTGTGTTTTAAAAAATAAAGCAATTTACCTCCCCGCCCAATGAGGTAAATTGCTTCAATTTTAAAAATATAGGGAGGTAAATTGCTACATTTTAGAAAATATAAGGGGTGAATTGCTATTTTTTATTTTTCATAAAAATGCTATTTGCCTATTTTTCTTAACACATGTAGGTAGATTGCAATTTACTCAAAAGAAAAAGGTCAGGTATTTTGGGGAAAAAAAAATCAAACTAATCCACAATTCAACTAGTATATTTTTATTTATTTTATTTTAAATTTACAAATTAATAATGTATTTAACCAGCATTTGTAAATTTAAACCGTATACGTAGTTGAGATTCAAGATTGAATCTACAATATCAGGTAAATGTGGAAACTTTTTTGATAAGGACATAAAATAATCGAAACATTTGACATCATCAAATGCTGTTCTTCAATTATAAAACAATATAAAATTAGTTAAATAAACAAATAAAAAGGGGTAAAAAAAAAAAAAAAAACCACCTAAATAGTTGGAAACCTACAAGAGAAGAAAATTAAAAGTTGTTTTGTAAAAAATATTAAAAAAAAATAGTTCATAATAATCTCAATAATTGATTAATTATGTCAATAATTTTTTATTCATATGCACATATCAATCATTCGTTATATATTTTTGGGATAATTACACCCTCATCTTTTGAGGCTTGGCGTAATTATATATAAATTCCATGTTGGTTGAAAAATTACACATAGTACCCCTAAGGTTTGCTTCCTTCTAACAAAATTAGTCTATTCGTAAGTCAAAACTCATCGAATTTGCTGATATTAAAAAAAATATTACTGACTTATTGCATGTCAAATAATTTTTTTATAATAAAATTACCCTCATACGTCTTGATGCGTTAATGCATATGAGAAGATATATTTTCACCGTTATAAGGGTAGTTTAGTCCGAAAAAAATTATTTGATCTACAATAAGTCAATAATAAATTAATCGATGGAATACATAGATTTTTACTTAACTTTTTTTATTAATATCAGTAAATTTAGTGAATTTTGACTAATGAATGGACTAATTTGTTAGACGGAAACAAACCTTAAATGTGCTAGATGTAATTTTTTCAAACCACAGGGATCTATGTGTAATTACACCAAATTTCAGGAAAAGAAGAGTGTAATTAACCCTATATTTTTTTTATTTCACTTAATTAAAATAAATATAACAAAAAATTAAATTATACACACGCATTACGGAGCCTTAAACCACTGCGAATGGGGGGGCTTACGATCTCCTGGTGATTTAGTTATTTTTTAATCATTTGGTAAAATAAAAAAGTTAAATAGAAGCATGTGGTTGTGTGCATAATTTTTTTAAATATTTATAACTACATAGGAAATACTTGAAAGAAAGTAGGGGTAAATTACAACGAGCTCATTTGAAATTTGACATAATTATAAATATTATCTCATTATTTGAAAACATACACATACCGTTTTGGTATTTGAAGAAATTATGTAATCCTTGAATAGAGGTATAGAATTATCAACTCTGCTCTTCTTGTAATATTTTCTAACTAGCGTAAAACCCGTGCTATGCACGGTTATATAATTTTTCTTTTTTTAAATGTTAAATAAAATCTTTATAATATATTGCTTAATAAAAAAATGTTTTCTATAAAATAAAACTTTTTATTTGTAATAGGTAAAATATAGTAGTTTTGAATTTTTAATCTATTTAATTATTATAGAAAATGATATTTTCCAACACATAGAATATATTTTCGTAACCAAAATTTGTGTTTTATGAGGATTACTTTCATAAAATTCTGTCATTCTATTAAATATGTATATTGCTATTTTACAAAAGTCTAACTCTATAGAAAAATAAAAAAATAAAAAATTAGTTAAACATATACTTTATATTCCATCAAAATTCATACTAAATACATAAATCTAAAATGATCTTACTTTGTAAAAAGTAAAATAAAATACATAAGCTATAAGAAAGACAACTGAAAGAAGCAAAAAAAGAAAATAAAGAAAGATGGACGATTAAGAAAATAATTTTAAAATCTCAATATCATTTCATCGAATTGAATAATAAATACATAAATTATCATGAAATGAGAAAAAGAAAATGAGTACAGATGAAAAAAAAAAATTCAATTGAATCATAAATATAACAACATTATCACTGACATTCATCAGTATAAAATAATTTTTTTTTTCAGAAAGTAACTCGGACTACACATACATAAAAATTCATATTTTTACATGTAAATGTAAGAATTAAGAAACATATATGATCATAAATCTAGTTGAATCATTTATAGATAGCTTGAGAAATAAATATTATGTAAAATAAAATCTAGTGATTCCTTCCATCTTGTAAAACATCATCTAGAGACAAATAAATACCAATAATAATTAAATTTGAAAAAGAACAACAAAATTAAACCATAAAATAAAAACGTGATGAAACTATAATATGTAAAAAAAAAAAAAAAAAAAAAGAGTTGTACAAAAAGATTTGAAAAAGGATAAATGTTTAAATGAAAAATAAAAATTAATACCAGATTAATTAGAATCACATATATAAATAAATATTAATAAAATATGTACCTATAAGCACTAAATGATTTTATTCCTTTAGTTTGAAAAACAAAACAAAAAAGAAAAAAAAATTTGGGAAAAAAATATGAATACAAAACAAAGTCACGTAATATATAGTGAATTAATATCAAATAAAACTTAATACTGTTTAAGATAAACCACAATTCAATTATTATTTAATCTTGAAGATAATATTTTTGAATAAATACAAAATAAATATTTAATATATTTAAAACATATGAATCAATCAATAAAATATGAAAAAAATATAATTAGAAAATAAAAATAATGTTCGAATAAATAAAAAATGAAATCACATAACCTTTAAGAAGTAAAGAAGAAATTCACCAAAAAGAATATAAAATAAAGATGAAGAAAAAATGATTAATTAAAAAACAAAGAGGAAAACTTTAGAAATGAAATGAATGCACGTAAAAAAGAAAAGAACTAAAAAGCCATTAGGTAATGCATGAGCAAAATACTGTTAAACTAATTAGTAATGTCAAAAGTCATGTAAAATTTCATAGTCTGATCTTAAAAAAAAAATAGTATTGTTAAACTAATTAATAATTAACAAAAGAATTTGAGAAAATATAATTGACTTGAAATTACAATTCAATAATTACATATATCAAGGCTTGATATCGTACGATATATAAATTATAAAAAGTTTAAATCCTAATAAATTGTATATAAACTTCATAAAAATCGTACTGTGGTTAAGTAAGAATTCATAAAAGGTAATAAAAAATTTATATGAATGACTACTTTTTGTGAATATATATCTCTAAGAGGTGAACACCATCATAAAATGCCAGACATCTTTTGTGATCCGAGTAGCTATATTGAATACTTTTGGTAAAAATTTCTACCAAATTTTCTTGATCTGCCAATAAAATAAAATTTCCACAAAAATTAAGAAATCAATTAATTTAGAGTTCAAATTATAATGAAACAAACAAATAATAATAATTGAATGTAAAGGGAAAGAATAACATATCACCTGATTTGAGAGCTTAGAATACAATAAAGTGCAATAAACTATAATGGTTATTGACTGCAAAAAAGAAAATACAATTAGTTTGTATCACTCAAACAACAAAAAGAAAAGCAAAATCAAACCGATCACAATAGAAAGATGAAGATGAATGAAACGTTGAAAAAGTAATATCAAGTGATACTTTCTGATAAGTTTTGTATATAGGTAGATTGAATAATACCTTTAGACGTGAACACCATAAAACGCCAGTGGCCCATCCTTTAGAGCTTGAAACGTCTTTCATGATCCGAGCACCTATATTGCAATTGATGATATGTCAGGAAACTAAAATTTCAACAAAAAGTTAAGAAATTAATTAATTATGGTTCGAAAATTGAAATAAATTAGCAAGCTAACTCAAAAAATAATAATCACATGTAAAATACGAAAAAAAATAAATATAACCTGGTTAGAGAACTTGAAAATACAACAAACTGCAATGGTGCTGACTGCAAAGAAGAAGAAAAAATACTGTTAGATTCATCAGTAAAAACAAAAAAGAAGAAGTAAAATCAAACATATCACAAAAGAAAGGTGATATATAAATAAAAAAAAACCCTAATATCAGGGTGTATGATTGAATAGATAAGATATTAGATAAGTATCTTTATTTTGAAATTATAATAATACGTAGGCTTAAATTTAGGGATATGTGCAACACCTATTATATTACTTAGAATAAATATTAGATTTTTTTATTAGATATAAAATGCAAATTTATAAAAAATTTAAAATTCGATTAAAGTTATACAATTTTTATAGTGGAACACCATATATATATATATATATATATATTAATATAAAATATAATATAGATTTATATCCTAATATTGAAGATAAGATTTTGAATTAAGTAAAATTATTTAGATATTTTTTAATTAATATAAAATATATAATCGTAAAGTAAGAATTTATTTAAAATACATATAAAATAATTTAGCATCTAAACCTTAACGATAAGAGTTTGGAATCATGAAAATTATTTAAAATTCCGTGAGAAATTTTGCAAGTATCTAATATATCTAATTATATATTAGATATATCTAAATGTGAATTTTAAAAAAATAAATATAAATTAACTTAGTATCTAAATCTTGAAGATAAGATTTTGAATAGATGAATTTGTTTAGATAAGTACTAAGTATTTTTTTAATTAATTTAAGTTAAATAAAATCTCCAATCAATGAAATTTTTTCTCGATAATAAAAAAATTCAAAATTACTAGAAATTAGTATTCGGTCAAAATTGACACAATTTCAGTCAACCATTGTTCTGCTATATATATATAGATTTGTTTGAAAATTTTAAAAATAATTGGACGAGGTGGGCAGAAAAGTTTAAGAAAATGTAAAAAAAAAAAATTATCCACTTGATCCATAAATTTTTTTAGAAAATTTTAAAAAATAGATAAACTTATAAATCATAATTCACAATGGTATTTTGGTCAGTTCATTATAAAAAATAGATGAAAACCTGATGAACGCTAACATACTGGTTAGGTGTTAGATGGTCATTAAAGTCAGAGTATTTGTAACCTCCCAAACAACAAGGAGGCATTGATAATTATGCCAAAACTTAGAGGACTTTGTTCTAATTAATTCTAGTATGCTAGCCGTTTATGCATACTCGGTGAGACAACCCTTGTTGTATTAAATTAGTGTATTGAATGTGCAAACAACATAACACACTAACATCTAGAGATGAGATCCACTTGAACTAGTTACATGAATATAATGTGTGAACAATTTTAGGCCATAATCTTGGTTTCATCGAACGGCCAAAGTATCAAATGATGTTATCAGGTTGGATAAGATTGGGTAAACCCATTCAACCCTTAAAAACAAATGCAAATCCTTAAAATGTAAGGTCATTTTTTTCATTTCATGATCAAATTTTAGTAATTTTTTCAACTGATAGTGGACCCTGCATTTATATTTTTTATTTATAATGAAAAACATAATTGTAAAATGCAAGTGTATGTTTATATTATATGTTTTTCCTCCAAAACATGTCGCTTTTTTTGGATAATGTCTAGGATTTCCATTTCTACAACATTGCATATTTGGGAACATCTTTGTTGTTGTAATAGATATCAAGTGGGAAACTCCATGTTTGGTACTACGATCCTTAAAATTTATAAGGTATAGTGTTATGTGATCATTTATAGGCTATGTTTGCTTTAAATGATTGGGGTATTCGGTCTTATCATTTGTTTACTTCAAATGTCTTGATTTGTGTTGGAAAAAACTTTAAAATTTTTTATATTGTCAAATTATTTTAATATTTTATTTGATCTTAATGTGCCAGTTTAATTTGATATTTATTTGAGGTTTATGACCCTATTATAATAATGGTTTAATTGTGATTTTGATATTTAATAAGTGTTTGACCATTACATTTTCTATATTTATATAGCCTATTTATAATTGAATTTTATTATAATATTATGAATTTTAATTAGGCCACTTAATGTTTTATAACGGTCAAATTTTACAACTATTTAAAGGGTCATTTCCTTTCTTCATTTGGCACATTGAGAGAGAGAGATTTTATATAGCTTATGAGTTGAGAAATATTTTATTCTCCCACAAATATTTTAATATTTTGGCAACATGACCGTGGACTGATTCTTAGTCTCCTTGTGATCGTGCACATGGGATGGGACACTGCTGAGAGCTAATAGAGTTTTATCCTAGAGTCATGGTCAGTCGTTAAAACCTGCACGTAGCGAGACAATTATGGCTTTAGGTCAGCGACAAGTGTCGTGACTCTCCATCGGTGCAGCTTTTCTAATTTCTAAGTTTATTTCATTTATTTTCGTACTATGTACAATTGTGATAATTTATATAATGATATTTGATATCTAAAGTTATTTTGATATATGATCATAAACACAAATCACACATCCAAAATGCCCCTCGAGATCAAACTTTTTACCCATCAAATTTAGCAAACGAATAATGGCATGTCAGTTATGATCAATGTAAATAATACTTCTAAATCCTTAAAAAAAAAAATATTTTAAATTTCAGTTTAGTAATTATAATAAGTATTTGTTGTAAATTTAAATTTACATAATAACAAATAAATAATACATAAACTTTAAAACTAAAATTTTTCTTTTGATGTTAAAAATTTATAATAGTCTGTACAAGTAAGATATATATTTGATATTATTTTATTATATATAACTAATATTGTTATTTATATATTATTATTAAATATTATTTTTGATGGAGATGAATATTGTAGTGATAGGAGAAAAATATAAATACAAGATTTATATATAAAAATAAATAAATATTTCAAATATTTTATATGTTGTAATTTGATTACATGCTATTGATGTTTTTGTCCTCAAAATGGGCAATTTTATCAACCGCACATTTTATCCCTTATAATAACTACAATGATTAAACATATTATAAAATTAGCACACAATAATTATCGGATAATTCATACAAAGTAAATAAGCTACAAAATTATCCTCTTACCAATTATCCCAACATTAATCATGAAATTATCTATCCTTTCTTAATCTCATCCAAAGAAATAAAGGAGGCCTGCAAGTAAGCATAAAATTAGGTTTCCCAAATTTTATCAATACAAGTAAACAAGATATATAGTGATAATTTTAATTTTATCACATATTTAATCCATCGTTAATCTATACTAATCTAACCCTATCACTCGAAGTAAGAAGCCCTTAGAATTTGTTTGGTTCGAGTGAAAGGAAAGAAAAAGTAAAAAGGGAAGGAAAGTAAAAAGGCAACGGGGAGAAAAAGAATAATAATTTTCTTTCAAATTGTTCAATATAATTGAAATGCGAGTAAATGTCAAATACTTTTATCATTTGGTAGAAGAAAAATAAATTGAGAAGAAATGACTCATTTTATAATTTTACTACTTAAGCATTTCTCTTTATTTTATGTAGAAAATAGAGAAGTTAATATTGTACTAAAACCATTTTAGTATATAAAGAGTTTAAAAATCATATTAGTAAAAGTATTCATCAAATAGGTATACACACAGTCAATTGACTATTACAACAACTTATAGACAAAAGAAATTGCGTTTCTAGATAAATGATAAATTCCCCATAGCTCGATAAGACAAAAAAAAAAAAAAAAAAAAAAAAAAAAAGTAAGGTGGAAATCTTCATTCTCCTTATGATAGATAAGGTACGATCCCGTGTGTCTGTTACACAATTTTAGTGCGACTAGCATAACTTATTTTGTAAGCGTCTATATGAATGCCTTGATTTTATTTCGAATTCCCAGCTTCCACAAGCAACTCCAGTCTGCCAAAGCATTTATGCTCAATTGATAACGACAGACCAGTTTTAATTAAAAAATTATTTATTTGATTTTTTGCGCCAGTGGCAGGATTGCATTTATAAGTAACTATATCCTCTGGAACTTGCCAACATTTGGGTGTTTGACTAAGCTTATAAGTTCCTCAAAACATCTTATAAGATGTTAGAGAGCTTATAAGCTCTAATAAAATATTTGGGATTTTTTTTTTTAAAGAGTTCATAATATCTCAAAATAAGATGTTTTGGATTTTATAAACTCTTTAAAAAAAATTAACTTTCCTAACTTGTTTTATAAGATCTTATAAATTATATAAAATTAGTATGTCATATGACCAAAATACTATTACTACACTTACACACGCACTCTCTCTCACCCCACCACCCACACACACACTCTTTCTCTCTCTAGGATTTAAAAAATATTTTTTACTATTTAATTTTTCTAACATTCGAAAAAGAGAAAAGACTTCATTATTTAATAATACATTATTATAATTAAATAAAAATAAGATTGATGTTGATACAATATTTACTGAAAAATATAAATTCAAGACATTATAAATTATACGACTAGAAATAATTATTGTATTAACAAAAAATAATATCAATTATGTATTTATATAAATATTTAACTAGCATGATATTATATTTATTCAAAAGTTCAGGTAATAATTTGTTATTCTTTTTATTATTATAAAAAATTATCTATTAAATTTTTATTTGGAATTAAATTAATGTGTACTATTTATAAAAGTATTTTGAAATTTTTTTAAAGCAAAATATGTCAAGAAATAACCACTTATTCGATTATAATGGTATCATGCCAAACAACCTAACATCTTATAAGATTTTTTCATATCTTATAAATTTTTACATCTTATTTTATCGAAACACTTTAGGAGCTTATTTTTAGAATAATATCCAACATCTTATAAGCTCCTAAAACATCTTATGAGATGTAGGAGCTTATAAGATGTTTTAAAAAAGCTTTGCCAAACACCCTCTTAATGTGATAATCAAAGCCGAAACCACCAGTAACTTATAATTATTTTTTCAAACCCTCGAACTCGCAAAGTCTTGTTACGTTACACTAAATAGTAACACTATGTTTGGATTTGGTTCCGAGATGGGCCAAAATCAAATTCATGTTCGGTTTATTGTTTTTGCACACCTCAACTAGGTGTGTTTTTTTTTGGTTTTGAGCCCAATTGCAATTTCTCCCTCCGCATATATATTATATTATATTATAATACTATATATTATATATAATATAATATTAATTTTTATGTTGCATCCTCGCACAAGTGATAGATTTGAGTTTTTTCTTTATTTTTTAAATTATTTGTAATATATTATATATATTTAATATATAATATATGTTAAATTTAATCAAATATTAAAGACCATAAAATAATTATGAACTTATGAAACCTTTTATATTAGGGTAAATTACATCTACCTCCCCTGAGGTTTGGCATAATTACAAATACCCCCTCGTTGTTTGAAAAATTATAAATACCCCCCTAATTTTAACGACCGTCTAACAATTACCCCAATCTATGCATTTTTTATAGTGAACTGACCAAAATACCCCTTATGAATTAAAATTTATAATTTTATTTATTTTTTTAAAAAAAATTTTTTTATCGACTAAGGCGATAATTCTTTTATAATTTTTAAATTTTTTTCATCCATCCCATTCAATATTTTTATAAGATTTTAATTTTTTTTAAAAATAAAAAAATACTGTAAGGGCAAAGTTGACATTTCTATGCCTCCATTCAAGGATTACATAATTTTATCAAATATTAGGGGGTATTTGTAATTTTTCAAACAACGAGGGGGTATTTGTAATTATACCAAACCTCAGGGAGGTAGATGTAATTTACCCTTTATATATTAAAAATATTTAATATCAATGCCACTGAGAAAAAATATTTAAAAAATTTCTACCACATTGAAATACTTTTGCAGTTTCGTATATTAAGGACAATATACTAGTAATATATACCTAATTTGTAATTATTATTACTTTATTAAATTTATCACTTCGAATATAAAGTCTAACGAATGTATTGTCAATACATTACTAAAGTGCATTTAACTATTAATTATAGTATTTTCAACTTACACTATTTAAATATTTGGTACTAAATATATTATTATATATAAATAATATAATATAAGACATGATTTGACATTGAACAGTAACTTTTATCCCCCAAATTCCAGCATCAAACCTACACCACTTATTTTAAGTTGTTTTATATTATCTCAAAACATAAATCCAACCATGCCATTTATCTCATATACACACTTATTTCTCTCTATTTTTCTCTCTATCTCAAAAATACCAAAATAAAATACTCCAAAACTTAATCCAAACGCTACCTAAATTTTTATTTTTATTTTTACCAAGCACAATTAATATACTAATATTACTACTAAAATGGACAGACACTTCTGAGTCAAATCAAGGTCACTTTCTTGACCAAAAAGTTTAAAGGTGTGAGCATAAAATCTCAACCCCAATTTGATTTTTAGTAAGCAGCACATCATCTTTTTCTAGAAAATTAAAAAACAAAAAAATTAGCTCAATCCCATAAAATTTGAAATAAAATTATTCAAAATCTTAACAGTTCAATGAGTAAATATGAAAGCTCGGCACCATAAACTTGACCTGGTTGGCGCATTACTACCTACCATTCTGTGTGCCCGATTAGATTTTAAAAATAGGTTTAATTATATTTAAATTCTCTCTTATAATATTAAATTACACTTTTTTTATTTTTTATTTTCAAATTATATTTACATCCCCTCACAAAATCCATCCTTTACACCTATCTCCATATTTAATTCTATATAATAATTTTATAATTGTAAGAGAAAAAAAAAGTAAAAATATTATTAACCTCACTCTCTCCCCCCCCCCCCCCCCCCCCCCTCTCTCTCTCTCTCTCTCTATCTATATATATATATATATATATATATATATATATGTTACCGCCACTACAAGAAATGTAATATTTAACAACGGCTACTTGTCATGGTTAATAACAAATAGTCGTAGCAAATAGTTATTGACCACAATCGTGCAACTGTTGTTGGTTGTGGATTTTGAGAGGGTGGTTAAATGGATTTTAGTCATGGCAAAATATTTTTATCATGACTCTTAACTATAGCAAATAAATTTTTCATAGTGGCAAAAATGAATTTTTTGCATTGATTTTGCTTAACTGTGGTTAATATTAACTATTTACTACGATTTTTAGCCAAGCCATTAGTATTGTAGCTAATAATAATTTTTTTAGTGTACATTTATCATCTAATGAGTACAAAAATATGCATAAAAATATTAAATGAAGGGCAAAATTAAAATTTATGTATTTTTTTGGTTTATGTCAGTCTTTTGTATCCAAATCCTAATGGAAAGGGGTAAGGTGTAAATGAGAATTTTAAAAGGGTGTGTAAGTATAATTTTGAAACTTTTTTTGATCACTTTACCACAAAATATGAATGAAATTTAACCTGACGAATTGGCTAGTACGTACGTTAATGTTGTTAGATGACTATTAAAATCAATGAAGTATTGATAATTTCTCAAACAACAACGTGTATTGATAATTATATTAAATTTTAAAAAAGCTCATTGTAATATAGTAGTCGGCTTATCGATATGGATGCGTGTAGTATTATATGTAAAATATAATTATGATATAGTACAATTCAAGACTATAGCACTGATTTACCTCTCATCAATCATAGTATAGTTTATATACAAATAAAATCTTTTTATGCTCCTACTTGAAATATGTAACATGTATTTGATTCAGAGTTCGGAATAGACTCTATTAGTAAAGTTCATCTCTTATTTTGATTTTGTGTAATCTCTAAACTATATGTCGTACTCAAAGCATAAAATCACAATTTTAGGCCATCGATCTAGTTAGGGTTCATCGAACGGCTAAGGTATCAAATGATGTTATAGGTGGAAAGGTTTGGGTAGATCCATTTTACCCCTAACCAAAAAAAATAATACAAATTTTTAGAGTGCAAGGTCCTTTCTTCATTTCGTGACAGGTGTTTTAGTAATTTTCTCAACTGGTAACGGCGGACCACTTCTAATTAAAAAATTATTTATTTGATTCCATTGTACTAGCCGTGTCAGGGCTGCACTTATTAGTAACTATGTCTGTCGGGTCTACCGAATAATTTTATAAATATATTTAAGCCTTTTGTCTTTAATCACATATATTTATAAAATTACTTGCACTTTTAACATAATAATAACTTATTAGGTATTAATCAATAACAATTTCAATTTTTTTAGAAAAAATTATATTGAACTAATGAAGAAAATAATAAACTTAATCGACTTTTGCGAGTTAGACCCATTGGGTCCAGAGTTCGGGTGGGGCAAAAGGGCCCAAAACCATGTAGGGTGGTTTCGGGTCTTCAAAAATGAAGTGGGGCAGGTCTCAAACCTAACAAAATACAACTTGTTGCCATTCTTATAAAACTTTAGTCTTCACTTACTCTTCAGTTCATGAAAAGTATTCCTAAATCCCATGTTTTGAGAATAAAAAATAGTGCAGATTAGATCTTTTTCTTCATTTATTCTATGACTTTTCCCATATTCTTCTATTACCATGTTTGTTGCTGTAACTTTGCCTTCGATTTTCTGTCGACATCAACAACATGGTTGATGGCCAATGTCGTCAGCTGATTTCTTGATATTTCATGGTAACAATTTAAAGTCATCTACAACACAGTTTAAGATATGGTGGAGCGCCTCGGCGTTTATTCTAATTCTGGGATAATTGGATTGCAGCTCAAGTGTTAGAGCATTGATCACCTCCAAGAATTATGCAATTAGGGCAAACATGCATGCTCAACCACAAATAATGCAAAATAAGTAAAAAGCTAGTGTGTCCTAATGTATACAAACACAATAATTCGACGATTCAACAATTTATAGACAAACGAGATTGTGTTCCTAGGTAAATGATAATTCCCCATAGCTCGATAAGACAAAAAAATTAAAGTACGGTGGAAATCTTCATCCTCCTTATGATAGATATCGCATGGTCCAATGTATCTGTTACGCAATTTTGGCGCAACTAGCATAAGGTCTTTTCTAAGCCTCTACACGAATGCCTTGTTTAAATTCCGAGCTTCTATAAGCAACTTAAGTCTGCCAAATGCGTATGCTCAATCGGCAACGACCGACTATTTTCAGTTAGAAAATTATTTAGGGATAATTACACCCCCTCCTCTGAGGTTTTGGTGTAATTACACGTAAACCCTCTATGGTTTGGGAAATTACATCTAGCACTCCTGAGGTTTGCCTACATATAAGTCCCTCGTTAGTCAAAATTCATTGAATTGACTGATATTATCAAAAAAAAATTAGAAAAAATATTCTATATTAACCCTTTGATTGACTTATTACTGACTTATTACATGTTAGATAATTTTTTTAAACTAAATTACCCTTATAATGGTGAATATATACGTCCTCAGATACATTAGCGCGTGAAGACATATGAGTTGATTATAAAAAGATTTATTGACCTTCAATAAATCAGTAATAAGTCAATCGAGGGTTACTATAGATTTGTTTTCTAATTATTTTGTTAATATTAATCAATTCGGTGAGTTTTGACTAACAAACGGACTTATTTGTTAGTTGTAAGCAAACCTGGGGAGTGCTAGGTGTAATTTTCAAATCACAAGGAGTTTATGTGTAATTATACCAAACCTTGAGAGAGGAGAGTGTAATATCCCAATTATTTATTTAATTCCTTGCGAAGGTGGCAAGACTACATTTATAAGTAACTACCTCTGGAGTTGGCCGACAAGCCGACAACTAATGTGACAATCAAACTGAAGCTATCAATAACTTTTTTTTCTTCCACCTCTCGAACTCAGACAGTTTTGTTACGTTATACTAAATGCTAAATTTTTATTTTTATTTTTTTCAGATGAAACATATAATATATTACAATTAATATATTATTACTACTAAAATAGCCAAACCATTTAATCAAATCAAGGCCTTTTCTTTACCAAAAAGTTTCAAGGTGTGAACATAAAACCTCAGCCCTAATTTGATTTTTAGTAAGTAGCACGATTTTTTTTGTTTTCAAAAATTAGCTCAATCCCATAAAATCTCAAATAAAATAATTCAAAATTTAAACCATTCGATGAATAAATATCAAACCTCATACCATAAACGTCACCTGGTTGGCAAATTACTACCTACTATTCTGAGTGCCCGATTAGATTTAAACAATATGGTTGATTATATTTAGATTCCTTCTGATAATGTTAAATTATATTTTTTAAAAAAATAAATAAAATTACAATTACACTTTCTTAAAAATTCACCGCTTACGCCTAACCCTTTTTTCATTATAATTTAAATGAAAAACATTGCATAATTTCGAATTTTACCCACATTTAGTCCTATGTAATGATTTTGTACTTATAAGCGGAAAAATATAAAAATAATACTAACTTCACTCCATGTATATATGTTACGTTTATCCTCTTATAAGTACATAAATATATATAAGAATATTAAATTAGGGACAAAATTAAAATTATATAATTTAATTTTGTTTATGCCAACCTTTTTGTCCAATCATAATGGAAGGGAGTCGGGTGCAAACAAAAAATTTTCGGTGGGTGTGTAAGTGTAATTTTTAACCTTTTTGGGAAAAAAATATATTTTTGTATTTTTAGATGGGGTCTAACTATAATTAACCTTTTAAAAATAATATATATATATATATATATATATATATATATATTAAAGAGAGAGAATCTATAGGGGATAAATGCATTTTTGGTCTCGTTAACTTTTTTGTTAAACTTAACGAAAATTTCATTTAAAGTGAAAAATTTGCTATTTTCCTTTCGTCTTATGGTGTTTTTCAAGTTGAAATTCAATGCATCCATTTTTCTTATTTTTTTTCTCAAACTTCGAAAGAGAATAAACCTAAAGAAAATGAATTTAAGCAACAAAAAATAAAGAAAAAAAATTGGGTATTCGATTTTGTGTACCCTACTTTAATGGGTATTCGATTTTAATAGGTATATAATTAGTCGAGTACCCGATTTTATCAAATTTGTATCGATTACCAAAATATAGTGCCTATAAAATCAGTTACCCAACTTAAAAATCCGAAACTTGAAAAACCAGAGTCACGTCTAGCCCTAACTGGGAGTATTGAATTGCGGCTCAAGTGTTGAAGCATTAATTTCACCTCTAGGAATTATGCAATTAGGGCAAACGTGGTCAACCATTGCTTTGTGTCCATAGGGAAGCAAAAAACGCAAAACATGCAAAAAGCTGATGTGTGAAAATAGATAAAAACACAGTCAATCAACGATTCGAACAACTCATAGACATAAGAGATTGTGTTCCGAGGTAAATGAAAAATTCCTCATAGCTCGATAAGACAAAAAATTGAAAGTAGTCTGAAAATCTTTATCCTGGTTATCATAGATAAAATATGATGTAGTGAGTCTCTTACGCAATTTTGGCGCGAGTAGCATAACTTCCTTTGTGAGCATGGACATGAACGCATTGATTTTATTTCGAGTTCCCAGCTTCCACAAGCAACTCCAGTATGCAAATGCGTGTTTGCTCAATTGGTAGCGACATACCCCTTTCAATCAAAAGAATTATTTATTTGATTCCTGTCGGTGTCAGGGCTGCATATATAAGTAATTATGTCCTTTGGGGGCTACATAATAATTTTTATAAATATATTTAATTTGTTTAAGATTTTTATCTTTAATTACATATATTTATAAAATATAATAACTTATTAGGTAGTTATAGAACAATAATTTTATTTTTTTTAGAAAATTATATTGAACTGATAAAGAAAATAACAAATTTAATCGACTTTTCGAGCATGGTGGGCGGGCGAGGGGGTTCAAAAGTTGTTTAGGGTTGGATTTCAGGTTTTACAAAGATAAAGTGAAGCAGGTCTCTGGTCTGACAAAATCCAGAGACCTGCTTGTCATTCTTATATAAAACCTTAGTCTTTACTTACTCTTTTCAGTCCGTGGGTGGTATCCCTAAACTAGATGTTCTTCGGTAGATTAGATCCTTTCATCTTCATTTATCATAAGCTTTGTTCATGTTCTTCTATTATCATGTTGGTCGCTCCAACTTTGGCTTCAATTTTCTTCTCCACGTGTACAACATGGCTGATGGCCGATGTTGCCACTTGATTTCTTGATATTTTAAGTGAACAATGTAAAGTCATCTACAATATGGTTTAAGGTATGATGGAGTTCCTAGACATTTACTTTTAATCCAACCCTAGAATTTCTGGACTGCAGCTCAAGTGTCAAAGCATTGACCAACTCCAGGAATTATGCGACAAGGACAAACGTGCTCAACCATTGGTTTGTTTCCATATCCATATAGCTAAGCAAATAATGCAAAATATGCAAAAAAGCTGACGTGTCCAAATAAGTATAAATGTAATAAATCAACGATTCCAACAGCTCAGAGACAAAAGAGATTGCGTTCCAAAGTAAATGATAAATCCCCCACAACTCAATAAGATAAAAAAATTAAAGTACGTTGCAAGTCTTCATCCTCTTTATGATAGATACGAACATGATCCAGTGTGTTTGTTACGCAATTTTGGCGTATCTGACATAAATATCTTGATCTTATTCCGAATTCCCAGCTTCAAAAAGCAACTCTAGTCTACCGATGCATGTTTCCTCAATTCCCAACAACATACCACTTTCAATTAACAAAAATTATTTATTCAACTCCATACGTCGATTTCAAAACTACATGTATAAACAGACAAACAATAATTTATTATTATTATTATTATTATTATTATTATTATTATTATTATTTTCTTCCTTCAAACTCAGACAGTTTTATTCGTTACACCAAATGCTAAATTCTTATTTTTATTTTTTACAAGACGAAACATACAATATATTACAATTATACATTATTACCACTATAATACACAAAACCACTTTAGAATCAAATCAATGGTCTCTTTCTTGACCAAAAAGTTTTAAAATGTGAACATAAAACCTCAACCCTAATTAAAATTTTAGTAAGTAGCATGATATTTTTTTTTTTTTTTCAAGAATTAGCCAAATCCCATTAAATTTGAAATAAAATTATTCAAAATTTAGACTAGGGGTGGCAGGCGAGTCGAGCCGGCTCGCGAGGCTCGACTTTTAGCTCGACTCGAGCTCGAGAGCGAGCTCGAGCCAATTTTCCTCTGTTTCGCTCGCAGCTCGCGAGCTGAAGCGTTTTTTTTTTTTTTTATATATAGTTATATTTTTAAAAAAATTATATATTTCATGTAATATTCAATACTTTATCAATTTTATACTCAAAATTGACCATGTATTATAATTATTAATCAATATTATACATTTTATTTTGAATAATAATAAATTATGGTACTTTTATTTATACATTTAATCTTTATACTAAGTTTAATCAATTTTAATTATTTTAATTATTATTTTATTATATATATTAATATATAATGAGATCAAAAGCTTAATTAACAATTATAATATCTTAAAATTCAGCCCACCGATTCATACTAAATTTTAATATATATAAGTTTGTGTCAATTAGATCATATCAGAAGGTACAATTTAAAATTACATGGTCTGATTCAACGATACACCGTCTTGAATGATTACTCTTTTCTTTCGAGTACGATATCTCGACATCCGTCTACCCAATAAATCTAAAATTTTACCAAACGTATTTTTATGTATGTTTGATCATATCTAACGGTTTGATCTGAATTTTGACGGCTCGATTAACCCACATTGTTCAACAATGTAAGGTGATAGTTATATCAATGTAATACTAACGTTTATGAATATACAAATTTATTGCAAATTGTGAATATATATCAATTTCAACTTAAAATATCTAAAGATAATAAAATAATAATAGTAATTAATGATGTTTTAATAATTTTAATTACTTTTATTGTTATTATATATATAATATATAATAAGATCAATTATATTTTGTACTTTGAATTAAGAAGTTTATCTCTTATTTATCATCATTATTATTTTTTTGTATATAATGATATCAACAATATTTAAAAAAATAATTACATTTATAACAATATATTAAAATATTATACCATATATTTAATATTTTTATAATTATATAATAATATTTAGTATTATTTATAACATATAATTTTATTAAAAATATAAAAATCAACAATTTTATTATAACAATATACATAATACAATCTCCATCCACCCCCAAAATCAACCCCAACCCTAACCCCAAATTCAAATCCAAATCCACCACTCACCATCACCATTCTCCCCCAAACCCAAACGGCGCGGTGGCGAATCGGCGGTAGCAGCAGCAGCAGCGGCGCGGCGGTGGGGCCAGCACCAGGATCGCGGTCGGCGTAGCAGCAGCAGCACGGCGCGCGGCGGGGCCAGCACCAGGATCGCGTCGGCGGTAGCAGCAGCAGCAGTGCGCGGCGTGCGGCGGCAGCAGCGGCGGCGGGAGGTACGGCTCCTCCAATAATGGCTTCTCATCACCATCTCTCCCACCCCTCCACCGTCTCTCCCTACTCAAATCACCACGATTCGCTGCCTCCATAGCTCGAGCTCACTTCATGTAATGCGAGCTCGAGCTCGAGCTCAAATGTTAAAGGTTCGTCGAGCTCGAGCTCGAGCTCGAGCCAAAGAAAAAAAAACGAGCTCAAGCTCGAGCTGACAAAAAATGATCCAGCTCGGCTCGAGCTCGACTCGTTGACACCCCTAATTTAGACCGTTCAATGGAGTAAATATGAAACCTCATCACCATAAACATGACCTGGTTGGCGCATTAGAACCACCTACTATTCTGTGTGCCCTATCACTGTTCATCTGCAATTAATGAATTTGGTACATCCTATTAGCTTACTTTCGAATCTTATTACATCCTCTGATGCACCCTATTTAACTCATTCTTATCTGTTGCTGGAATCCTTCTTTTCTCATTTTCATTACAAGATTGTTAGCACTGTAAAGGGTCCTCTGCACCAATCACAACGTAGCAGAACCAATCGAAAGTCTACGCGTGTGACTATGATTAGCTGTATGTAATCTCTCACGCAGTGTGATTATTCTAATGGTGGGCGCGCCTGCAGAGGATTGATTTCCTGAATCATCGTGTGAGTGCATTGTGGCCGTTGATTTGTTGACTCGTTCCACGTGGAGAAAAAGCAGCGAGGGATTATGGTGCGCCCGCGTCGTAGTGGATCAGTCGTCTCAGTTTAAAACCTCGTTCACTGTCGCTGAGAGCAGAGTGTGGTGTGTTTTCGCACTTTCTGCAAAATTTATAATAATAAAATATTGTTATTCAAAAAACCCAAAAGCGTTTCGGTTTCTTCTCCGGCGTGGGGTTGCCGGAAAAACTGGACGCCGATCAGTGTACATTAATTCTCAGGAGGAGGTAAAGAATCTTTTACTCAAGCAGAAAGTGAATGACAAGAACTAAGACTCTTTTGTTGCTTGTGGGTGCGGCTCCATTTTCTTAGGGTTACGGCTTAACTCCATTTTGAGAAAATCTATTTGATTCTGAGTCTCATTGTTCATTCATTGCATGTAAATGTTTCCAATGTATGCGTTGTTACAGTTTTGGAATAATTGAATTTGGGGGGGTGGGGATAAAAGTTCTGTTGGGTGGGACTGAGTTTTTTAGGTTGAAACGGATGTTGGTTTTGCGGAATCATTGAAAGCGATCCTTGATTCTGGTTTCTTGTTCGGATGTTTAAATTAAGCAGTTATTTTTCTGACCTTAATTCTTTTTATTGCATGGGCAGCCAGCCATGGTCTGAGGCAGAAGGATGAAGTTATTTGGAATTTTCTTTTCTAATGGGAGTTCATCTGTGAGCTGAGATATCTGTGTTTGAAGCTACAGTTGAAAAATGGTAAATCTCTTCTGTGATTTTAGGAACATCAATTCAAAATTTGATTAATTGTTTAAAGGCCTCTCATTCATTTGTTTGGTTGGCTTTTCTTATTCTGTGTGAAAATTGGTCGTGTGATGCTTTTTTGGGTGATTCATTACTTAAATTAATCTTTGTTCATCTTGTTCAGGTATATTAATCTGCAACCTTTTGACCCTCATTGTTGAATTGAGTACTCAAAAATTTATTCTGCATTTTTTTCTTTTTCTTTCTTTCCTTTTTTTTCTTTTTTTTGCTTTTTATCTATAGTTTGACTGTATGTGTAAGTATATTTCTGTGTATCTTTTGTGTTATGTGCTTTTCTGTATTGATGAACTTTGAAATGGTTGCACAAGGTTGGTGTTTGTAATTGGATCAAATTTTTGGCTTTTCTGCAACATGAATGTCTTTTTGTTCTATATTGGAAATTTGAGATCACAGTCGCCCTAGCGATGTGACATGCTGGTGGACGTACTTGCATGTGTGTTTGTGTTGCACATGTGTGCGCGCAAGTATTTTACGTAGATGCAGATCTGTACACAGTTACGATCTGCTGCGTATATTTTATGCTGAGGGAGTTGTCCTTTTAAGAATATTTATTGTGGATTCATCGCTTTGGATTCATTTGCCGCTCGATCATTTTGGAAAAAAGTATATCGAACTAATCGTATCAACATTGATGATAAAAACCCAATTATGTAGGGCCCATACGTATTTTGTTAGAGTTAGAAAAAAAAATTCTAACGGTTGTGTGAACTCTACTGATGTTCCCCGATCATCAGTCCTTTTTCATTAACTATGCATCCGCTAGACTCAACAATTGATTGTTTATGCACGTGAGTAATGCGCCATTAATGAAGAATGTCTAGTAGAAATTTAGTTATTTTGTTTGAGCAGTAAACAATGTCATTCAAGATAAACAAACTTTAGTCTGTTAATTATTTATCAATTTTATAAGAAGGTAATAATCTGTACACATTGTCACATCTTTCAAGTGATTCTTTAGGATTTACTTGTTTTAATTCTTTCGACATTTATGTGAAGTATTGTGCCGCCCATTATCTTTCTCATTGTTAGTGCTACCAGTGAGTGATGTCCCTATCAAGATTTAGTATCACAACATTCACGTGGCAAATGGACATACGGTTAAGAAATGGCATTATTACTTCTATTAAATTGGGGAACTTAGCATATAACAATTTCTGCTGAACATAAATTTGATTTGACTATAAAAAGGAAAACAAATTTACCTATAAAGAAAAGGAATCATGATAAAACCTTTTAACATAGTGTTTGCTTGTATGTTCATATGCATAAATCAGAAATGATACATGTTCACGACGTATGTGCATAAATGTGCATGTACACAAGCACTTCATCTGCCTCACGTGAAGCTCATTAGGCACTGATATTGTTCATTTTGTACTGAATTCATCCATCTAAAGCACCTTGTTTTTCCCTGTTATGTTCTACAAAAGATGCAAATGTTGTTTAAGGGAGATAGTTTCTCTTCCTTAATGCAATCATTGACCACATTGAGTTGTTCAATGCAGAAACCAAACATTTCCTACATAAACATTGCTTTGGACTTTTAGGGTCTACACTTTACCTAATAACTGTGTAAGGAAATATGTCGCTATCTGTTGAAAGAAGCTGGTTTGTTTCGTGTGCATGAAGTTTATTTTCTAATCTGTTCCACGTGTCCTAAATTTACATGTTATATAGGACAATCTATGTCTGTGCTCACTTAAAGTCTACTGTCAGGGCACCAAAATGTACCTAAACGACGCATATATGACTTTACCACCCGTGATCATTAGGTTTAAGTTTGTGTATAGCATGTCGACATTCAAATGAAGTAATTGCGTCTAAGTAAAAGAAATGAAATATGGCTACTGAATTGATTATCAACCACTGATCGGACATTCAAATCAGAAAAACATGCTTCACAACCATCATACATTATCCCCATTGAAGTTTTCTTGATACTCTTTTGCTTAGTTGATGTCCGATTTATTTCTTTTTGTGCATGTACCCTATTTACATACGGATACCATATAATGTCCATTAACTAGTATTTACTGCTCCTATTAGTGATTCTCTAGTGCCTGCTATTTTTAGCGACTTACTTAATTTGCCCAAGATGATTTCCTACCCTATACTCCTAGAAAGAACTCATGTGCTGGGTACAAGGTCTGCTTTACTAATTAGCTGCTGGTGTTAGTTTTTGCATTAATCTGAAATATATGCTCCCATGGTGTTGCCAGTCTTTTCAGAACAACAGTATTTGGTTGCCCAATGGCTCTGGTTCTCTGGTTAATGGAGAGATATGCTATGATGCTTCAATGAAAGTGGAGCAAAAGCGTGGTCATCAATGGATTGCGGATACTTCTGAGCAAGACTTATTTTTCAACAAGAAGCAAGCAATTGGATCTGTTAATGAAACTTCAGGACCAGCGGTTATAGATGGCTCTTTATGGCGTGATGGTTCCAGTTCTCAGTCAGCAGGTCAAACAGGTGACCGCCTGTTCAGTCCCAAGCCTGTCAGGAGTTTAAATGTTTCTGATAAGAATATCCCCTCCATTATTTCTTCAGCAATGAATATGGAAAAGAAAGGGTTTCAGAATCAATTTGGAAATGATTCTTCGATTTGTTTAACCATGTCTCATGCAGTGGAAGATCCTTTGTGTGCAAATGCTGGGCTTAGAAAAGTCAAAGTCAATGAGGTAAGGATGTCAGAGAATTGCTTGCCTGAGTTTGTGGGGAGTTCCTTCTGCATTGGGGACAAGGATAAAGGAATTAGCAGCACATTTCAGAGAACTGGTAACAACATGTTTCTTGGTCCTACTTATAATACCGCTGATGGAAATGCTATTCCAATGGATCCCGCCTTCGGTAAGATAGACAAAAATTTTATGTCAGTTGGACAGGCATCCAGCACAAGAGATGGCAATTTCATGCTTGCCAATCCGTACTACAGCGGGATAGATAACAATGTCCTGTCCATAGGTCAGGCCTTCAGCAGAGGTAATTACAATATTAATACTGTAGAAGGGCAATATGAAAAGGAAAGTGGCAACTTCATGTCAATTGGTCCTACCCACAGCAAGGGCCATGAGAGTTTCTTTGCGATGGACCCTTTCTACAATAGAGTAAATGAGACGTTCGTAACTGCAGGTTCTACTTATAAAGGGACACAAATATCGCCCTTCGGAGTCAGCAGGATGCTACTGTTGTATCATTAGGTGCTCTTTACAATAAAGAGAATTCTAGCATCCTACCAATGGTTGAAAACTCTAGGAAGGGTGAACAGACTACAATATCTTTTGGTGGCTTTGAGGATAATCCTGAGAGGGATCACTCTAGTCAGCTTATAAGCTATAACGCTTTGCTAGATCAATCCTCTGGTCAATCTTCGGGGGCGTTGGTACAGAAAGATTCTGGAGACCAGCTAAGTGTGAATGTTCTCTCAGCAGGCACTTCGAGGACAGATGGCGCACACAAGAATAAGGAGCAGAAGACAAAGAAAGGATCATCAAATAACTTCCCTTCAAATGTTAAAAGTTTATTATCCACTGGCATACTTGATGGGGTTCCAGTGAAGTATGTTTCTTGGTCAAGAGAGGTGAAGTCAGACGTTCCTTTCTTTTCCATTCTGTTCAAGGCTTTTTATCTTGACCATAGAATATTTGTGCATGCAGAAAAATCTTCGAGGAGTGGTCAAAGGGACTGGTTACCTGTGCAGCTGCCAGGATTGCAAGCTTAACAAGGTCAATGTTTTCAATGTCTACCAATGATAGTTTACTTAGTTTTTTAAGGCAGAATAACCTCTCCTGCTAAAATTGTCTTCCTTACTTGCCCTGTACAGGTCATCAATGCTTATGAGTTTGAGCGTCACGCCGGTTGCAAGACCAAACACCCAAATAACCATATCTACTTTGAGAATGGGAAGACGATTTATGCAGTGGTCCAAGAACTGAAGAGTACCCCTCAGGACAAGCTTTTGAAGTGATGCAAAATGTGGCAGGATCTCCTGTCAATCAGAAGAACTTCAATACTTGGAAAGGTGAGTTCTCTCTTTCTCCATCCATGATCTAGGTAAGGAAAATGATGTCTTTTTATTCCCTCAATGATAAATTATTCATATGAATTTCATTAATTTCTTTTTCGTTTTCTCCTCTGACTGTTCTTTGTTATTCGTTTTCATCCTCAGCATCATACCAAGCTGCAACCCGTGAGCTTCAACGTATTTATGGGCAAGATGAAACGGTCGTGCCATCTTGATGTGCCATTTCTCCCGTGTCAACAACGTTGGTTGATAACTGTTGTCGCCTAGCTAGTAGACAGGACAGTAGGCAAAAAAACATTTATCTTTTGGAACATTACTTTTGTCAGGCATCATTAATTCTGGTCTGTAATATTGATGCTTAACTTGTTTGAACATCTCAGTTTTAGCTTTCTTCAATATAGTTTGTCTGTGCTTGCCATTTGAATGTCTGAATCAAGTACCTTTTGCTTAATCTTTGGTCCATCACATCCCCTTTTTTCTGTACACAATCACAGGTCCTTTAATTAATTACATGTGATCTTAGTTCCTTGGCATGAGATTGAACTGGGCAGGTGCAAATTTTGGATCTATGATATGTCTGCTTCTATGGAATATATCTTCTGTTGGCTAGTAAAGTCTATTTGCAGACTGATACTATATTTTCCTGAAATGGTTATAGTTAGGTTTAAGATCACTACTGATTTTGGATACTGATTGATGCTTTTATCAGTGGAGCTTTTAAGCTTTATTTGATTTCAACATCAAATGAGTTGGGAAACATTGGTGTCTTGAGCATTTTAATGTTAAAAAAATTTATTCACCTTTATGGCCTCACACAGATAATGGTGATATCATTCATGTTAATACTTCAAAATATACATGCAGCTGTCTAATATATGTACAAAAAGTAACAAGGGAGATAGTTATTGGTTGAAGGAAAGTCCCTCATGGTGGTGTTTTGAATTCTACAATTTGTACAAAGTTTGCAGAAATCATACTACATTGTTGGAACTGTACTCGTGGGAGGGGACAAGTCAATAGTATTACTACTAAATTGGTAGAAAATTCTATTATAGTATATTTGAACCGGATTTGAATTCCATTGCGTTTGATTTTGTTTTCTGATTGTTTTGTTTTGTGTTTTGGAGATATTGAGAAAATTAGAGATAAATAAGTTTGTGTTGGAGATATGTATATTTGTATTTGATTTTAGAGGTAATTTAAAATATTTTAAAATAAGTGGCGTTTGATGTTGGGATTTGAGAGACAAAAATCACTGTTCATTGTCAAATCATATTATCGGGAATTACCTAAAAATAAAACCAAACAAAAGAGAGTAAAAATTTAAGGTGCATTTTAGTCAATTTTTTGGTACATTAATTAGTGAAAAACCAAAGTCCTCCCTAGACTTTCTACTGAATGCTAGTGATGAACAAGTGAAATGACTAAACTGCCATTCATTCAATGAAAACCATTGCTGAAATCTGAAGGGAAGGGATGATATTAACAAATTCAAAATTTTTCATGAATGATTTTGACAAAAAATAAAACTTAGATTTTGAATCTTCCCACATAGGAGGACAAGTTGTTCTCCTTAAACAACATTATCACATGATACTGGCTTGGAGACATCTGATTGGTCATCTTTTGAGGCATTTGTAGATGGATTTGTAGCTGATCCCTGCTTCTCAACAACCACCTCTGATTGGGCATTCAAGGATTGTTTCTTGTCCTTAGCCTTACCCCATATAAATAGGTACAACCCAACAACAATCACAATAGCTCCAATAACCCTGCAATATTTATTACATCAGTCAATATATTTAATATATATATATATATATATTAAAATAAATAATATTATATAATTTAGATATACTCCCACATTGATTAATATATTAAAGAGGATTATAATGCAAAATTACGTACTTGCCCACGTCCAGCTGCTCAGCTAAAATGAAAGAACTCATTACTGCCACAAACACCATACTCAGAGGATTAAATGATGTTGCAAAAACAGGCCCTTTTTCCCTACTCACAATTCCTGAAACATAGTAAGTAATTCCAGAACCTACCAGCCCCTGCATTAATTAAAAGAGAAAAAAAAAAAATCATTATTTTTTTAGAAAAAATCAAGAAATATTTTTGAAAAATAACAATAATATCTGATAATATAAACATCGACCGACTTACGCTATAAACATAAGCTAGAAGTTTGGTGTCCCCTCTTATAGTCCAGATCGCGGTGTTGCCCTTCTCGGCCACAAGAGTGAGCGCCGTCCCTTGCAACGCTCCACCCATGCATATCAGAGCCGTCAGGGAAAGTCCGGCCGGATACGACTTCAACGTGATTGCCTATAATTATCAATTTAAATAAGTTAATTTCTTCTATATATCTATAGTTTTATTACAACATTTTTTCAAAAAAAAAAAAAAAAAAAAAGGGAAGAGTAAATAGATAAGACACCTGAAGAATGTAAAACATGGACCAACAGAAACAACCAGCTGTGATCATGAGAGCTCCCCTGACTGGATTTTGGTGGGAATTTGCATCAGCATCAGCAGCAGTGAGCTGAGAATTTATGTGGTTGTGTCTGATCCAAGGCAGTCCAATGATAGATCCTCTTACAAGAGTCATAATCATGGCTCCACTCACTGTCACTAAGGTTCCTACAACCTTTGCCTGGCTTGACCACCTTTTAATATTCACTCTTTCAAGCCTGCAATATTAACACAACTGTCCGCATTTAGGTCTTTGACAACGATTTCAATGTAAAGTATTGTTCGTTTTGAATATATTTAACCGCTCGCGTATGACGTAAGAATCATACGGTTTTGGCACAAGGGACAACGTGGAAAGTCTTGAAAGTTTTACGTCAGTATTCTCTCGTCTACATTTAATGTAAGATGATAGTGATGCATATACTCGGGTATATGTATATATATATATATGTACACATATATATATATATTCATGTTGGTGATTTGTAAGAAAGTAAAGAAAGGGGAAATTTTTATTTGGACTTAGTTTGGACGAACTTGAACCAATCATATAACAAGTGCAATACATTTATCACGTGACTAGTGTACAATTTAGAAAAAGTAATTAATCACAGAGCAAGTGTGTCATTTAGTGAAAACTTAAAATAGGGAAATGAAAACATTATAAGAGAGGAGTGTGTGGGGTTTAATTACCCGAGTGCCCAAGCTAATAAAAAGGTTATGGCAGGAAGAACGTTGCACATTGCCGATGCAAAAGTTGCCGTCGTGTATTTCATTCCAGCATAGTACAAGTTCTGATCTATGACAGGCCTGTATGTAAGATCAACACATGCATACATAACATGATCAGTTTCTAACAACCACAAAAATTCATAGGAATTAACATTTTCGAACATGTGGGTCCCATGTATAACACTCGTAAGATCCCACCAGAGAGAGAGAGAGAGAGAGAGAGAGAATTACTCCAACAAGGCAAGCAGTATTATCTTGTAGAAAATGGAGAAGGTCATTCGTGGCCTGATTTTCCTGTTGAGACAGCAGAGAAAACAGCAAAAACCATGAGAGAGGAACTTCCAACTCCACACAGACAAAGCAGGACATACATGAGAGAGAAAACAACGTTAGAAACCTTTCTAAAACTAAGGCAAAAGGCGCCATTACAACTGTGGCGACAACATTCCTGTACACTGAAAACGTGTAATGGCTCATCCCATGATTCAGAGCAGACTTTGCGATTATCGCAGAACCCGTCGAACCAAACTGCAACAGAATCACAGCCAAATACGGCTTTGCTTTCCTCAAAAACTTGGAATCCATTGCTGCTCTTGATTGCTTCCCTCTGATCAGTTTCTTGCTGTACAGTATTTACATATATATATGCATGTTTGCATTTCCATGCATTCATCTCCTCCTCATCATATATATATATAGACGTAAATGCATATATGTATACATATACGTAATGTATGTATATAATTATACGTACATAATGTGTGTGGTTTCCTGTTTGGGAACTAGAGAGCAATTGGAATACGGAAGCACAGTTCTGAAACAATGGACTCCCTACACGTAAAAATTTTAGTTTTTAGAAGTGAAAGATGGAAAGAAGCTTTAATTTGTTAAAATATGGAGAGAATGAAAATGGGTTGTTTCATTAGGTTCTAATTATAAACTCTTTGTCATAAGAGAATATATATAGGGTAAAATATTTTTTTAGTCCTATAAAATAAGGGCTGAATTTATTTTTATATCATAACTATGACAAATGATGCTTTTAGTCCGATAAAACTTAAAATCGCATTTTTTTAATAAAAAAAAATGTAATTTTAGGTCTTTTTAGTCCCAAAATTACAACGCATTTTCAGTCTCAAATCCGCAATGTACGTGAATTTTGAGGACTAAAAATACGTTATTATAAGTTTTATGGGACTAAAAGCGATATCGAAATTGTGGTATCAAAACAAATTCTACTCTTATTTTATAGGACTAAAAGTGCATTTTGCCCAGAGAATATATATAGAGAGATTGAATTTTTTATTTCAAATTTTATTATATTTTTTATTTTATTTAATATATACCTACATAACACATCACTAAAAAAAAGTACTATTCACTAACGCATCGTAAATAATTATTATTAACCATGATTCACTCAAAATTATGTAAAAACTTAGATTATCCACCATAAAAAATTATTTCTTCCATGGCCCAAAATGTTTTGTTATGGCTAAATACTTTAGTCACACTCACATAAACCACGAGCCAACAACTGTTGCATGATCGTGGTAAATGACTATTTACTATGGTTATTTATTTGTAACAATCGCAATTGATTATGATCAAATGTTAAATTTCTTCTAGTGCATGTAGATAGAAACTACGTTACATCTATTTAAAAAAAAAAAGAAAATTTTCACATAAGCAGCATCATGTATATATTAAATAAATTAGACGAATATAATAAAATTTAAAACGAAAAATTCAATTCAAATACATATTAGTGATATATATTATTAATTAATGTAAATTTTTTTTGATAAATAATGTAAAATTTTGAATTTGATTTAATTAATTAATTAATTAAAGAATAATAGTACATATATATATATATATATAGAAATTTCAAGTTAATGAAGAGAAGCCATGGTTTAATTTTTTATTTTTTGGGATGTGTTTCTAATTATTAGATATTATTTAAAAGTATTTCGCAACTAATAGATTTGTTAAAATTAAACAATAGTGAAATGTTAATTGCTCATTTAATTTGAGCATATAGTACATGCAATTAGACTTTGGAATAAACTTTATCCATCTTCATTAAATAAAATATTTATAATAATGGACTTATTTAACTTACATCAACTTTACATACAATTATGGAACTCAATAAAAAATAAATAATAATTCAAATTGAGCTTTCAATAAAAAGTCTGATTACCTCATCCAAATTAATTCCATCCACAAAAAAGAAATTCCATCACTGGTGGAAAATATATTATAAAAAATTCCCATATGTCTGCTGCATATATAATTAAGTAGCTGTCCTAATGAGAAAACACTTGGAAAGAACTATGACACATACATTACTACCACTTTTGACTTTTGTCTATAAACTTATATTTTACAACATTAGGTTCATTTCCATTTGGAATATGGAAAATAATACTAATAATAATAATAATAATAATAATAATAATAAAGATTGACTTTGGTTGAAATAATAATTCTTGATTCATTTTATAAATATTAGGATATTATTTATGTAAAATTTTAAATTAATGAAAGAAATTGATAGATCCGAATCAATTAAATGATAATTAAAAGAATTAAAATTTATATCTTCATTCTAGTGAAAAAAAAAAAAAGCGTAACTGATTCAATTGGTTTTAAAATATTATTATTAAATTAGAATGTATCGGAACCAGATCGATCAAGATTAGGTTTCTATTTCGGATCCCATCGATATCCATTTATAAAAGAGAGAGATTTCACGTACAGGGTTTGCGCGTGAGAAGAGCGTGTTAAGATATTAATGTTAAATAGTTATCTCATTTGGATAATTTAAACTTTTATATGAGATGATCATTTAAAATGATCGAGTCCGAGGAGTCGATGTTGAAGACATGGTTTTGGTAGGATAAGGTTTTGAAATAGTGTGTGCATATATATTATATATGATGTACGTAGGTAGTATGTGATTAAGAGGAACAAAATGGTATCCATCTCATGTTTCCATAAGTTTTAAAATGCATAGTGCCACAATTATTATTATTAGGAAATAAATGGGATCCAAATCATATTTCCATAAGTTTATGGGCCACCTAAATGCATGACGTGACAATTATTCTTACCAACAAATGCCATCCGTCTCATATTTACATAAGTTTGTGGGCCATTCTGATAAATGGATATTCGAATTTCACAAATTTATATTCGCATTTTATTTCTATTAATTACTTTAATTAATTGTTTGAAATACTCATTGGATTTAATTTAATATATCTTATGATCAAAAGTATAATATTTTTTTTTTATTTTTTAGTATATTAGCTAAGGTTGAATTTCGATCGAAGGATTTGAAGTAGTATTTCAAATGACTTCATATTACAATATTAAAAAATATAGTCTGCATGGAAGTTCGACAATTTGAAATGCTTTATAGTATGAATTTTTTTAAACGGGATTGTGGGTTTGTCATGTCTTCTTTGGACGATGTTCTACGGCTGCAATGGTTCGGTGGAAGAATGGTTGGACAGGGTACACGAACAGCTGGACACTGGTGACGTTGTACTATTATTAACTAATCGTCTTGACACGTCGTTTCTATGTGTATGCAATAAATAACATTTCTACAATATATTATGAATAAGAAAGGAAAAATCGCATTTTTCGTCTCATATATTAAGTTCATTTTTAATTTAGTCCAATTTGTTAGACTTTTCTCATATTTAGTCCCATTTGTTTTAAAAAATTCTTAATGTTAGTCCCAAATCACTTTTCCATCCAACTTTTGAAGAAAAAGTTATGTGAACTGGATGGAAAAGTGATGTGAATTGAATGGAAAAATGACTTATCCGTTAAAAATTGGATGAAAAAGTAACTTGGGACTAACATTAAAAATTTTTTATAACATTTGAGACTAAATATGATAAAAGTCTAACTAATAGGACTAAATTAAAAATGAGCCTATTACATGGGACAAAAAATACAATTTTTCCAATAAGAAAAGATATATATGAATCAATACATTACGGTATATTATTCATAATAATAAAAGAAATAAAGAAAGCAACAAAGAAAACAAAATAAACTCAAGGGTAATATAAGCATAGCAATAAATTAGTGTTGCTGTGTCATAATCGCCATTTGTGAGATAAAAATATCTTCTCTTATATGTTAGTATAGATTATATGCTGGTATATCTGGTGAACACGAAATAAAAAGATTTTTAACGCACGCACTCAGAGGTGGTGGCTAGAAACGGGGCGTTGCAGGGGCTAGTTAGTATGGTCTTTCGATTCATTCAATTGTATTGAGTGAAATGTGTCAAACGTTCACTATTTTACTCATAATTAATAAATACTACTTCTTTTTTCTCCAAAAATATATAAAAAAAAATTCCTAAGTAAAAAATATGTCCGTCCTAACACAATACAAGTGATTATATGATGAAATTAATGTAATATATACTTTAGCTTATTTATTTTAATTAATCTTCTTGTATAAACCAAAATAATATTCATATATAAGGAGAAAATTCATAATTTACTTTACAGGTACTACTACTCAGTATTGTAATAAAACAAACCTTAATATTATCAAGACTTACATGCTATTATTTGCATCGAATAGTGAAAATAAAACTTATCCAACAATAAAAAATATAGTAAAAATGATATATTTTGACCGTATAATCAAAACTAAATTATAAAAATAAATTCTAAATCAAGAAAATCAATACACAAATACGAAATAACACTTAAAGTAATTAATATAAGTCCCTTTTGAAATGGAAAATCAATTGACAACGAGATGTCAAAATCAAATCCCCTTTGACATTAAAAGATTTACTTAGTGGATCCGGAGACTTATTGGACACCCTTTTAGAGGCAAAATTTTGACAAACTTGTCTAACCTAAGACAATTATGTGTAACCTATTCACCCAAAAATTCATGAATGAGTGGTAAAGGCCAAAATAATTGGGAGACAATGCACAACACAAACATGTGGCTGCCACAAATATTAGCACAATTTTTGGTGCAAGTAATGGTTGTTTGCACAAATAATGAATGGTTGGGATTAGGACCAAGAAACTAAAACAAGACTTTAACTAATTTTTTGCACTTGGACTAGATTTTTGGGCACATTGTACCAATCTTGATCTCCCACAAAAAGGATGTTACTTCTGTTATTGCAATTCCAATCATTAAAACATATTCTACAATTACTAATAATAGCTAAGGCGTGTCACGTACGAAAGTAGAACGGATAATACCCCATACAATGAGTTTAATGGTTTTGGTATAAAAAGAGGCGTTGAAAGATGGGGTGTTGGGGCTTATAAATCGTTCAAACTTCTCGTTTGCGATTGACGTGGGACGTGTGTCCCGTTATTTGAGGTATTGTCCATTTTGTCTTCATATGAATATGATGTTTAATTTTGTCTTGGAAAGGCGTATCGGTAAAAAAGAGATTTTGATATTTATAAGCTACTTATGCTGCTTGTCAGCAATCGATGTGGAATATTTGCTTAGAAGTGGGATTTTAACAAATGTAAAATTGATAATGAAAGTTTGGTTTGTCCATTCTAAGAACGTATGAGATTTTACTATTTTGCTATATTTAAATTAAAGGGATTAGATTTAAATAAATAATTCTTGGGAAGAATTTCAAGCGACAATATATTATATAATTTTAAAATTCAGTTTCATACCACAAGATTTACAACTCAAAGTAGGAGTAATTCAAACTTTTAAAATCTTTTGAAATATGGGATTAATCAAACGAGTTTTAAAGAATTTGTTATTGCATATTTGAAATTTCTAATTTTAGTCCAAATCCATCGATCAAAAGAAATTTCTAAGAATTTAAGTGCCACTAATGGTGTGAATATTGTGGGACTTGTGTTTTATTATCTCAAATACATATCTCATGATACAAATATCGATATTGTTGCAATGTATATTGTAATGAAATAAATGGAATAAAACTTGAAAAATTAAAAGTTACATGTTGGAAAGTCACAATATTTGTTGTTGTTTTAAAGCCATGATTGTGAGTCTATGTGCATGTTTTAACGGCTGATCACGACTTTAGGATAAAACTCCACTAACTCTCAATAATGTTTCATTCCATATACACAATCACGAGAAAACTAGGAACCAATCCACAATCACGTTGCCAAAACTCTGAAACACTTGTAGGAGTATAAAATGTGTTAGTCAAACCCGTAAATTCTACGAAAATAGATCAATCTCTTAATGTGTCAAATGAAGAAGGCTAACGGCCCTTTAAATACTTGAAAATAATTTGACAGCTATATGAAAATTAAGTGGCCTATTAATTAAATTGATCATAATCATCATAACAAAATCAATGATAAATAGCCAGATAAATACAAAATGTAACGGGCAAATACCTATTAACTTTATAAGATCATAGTTAAATCATTATAATAACTGACACATTATATTAAAATAAAGTATTAAAAATAACTTGACAATTTAAAACTTATTTCCAACATCTGAAAACTCATAAATTTCGTGGGTTCAATATGAAAATTGTGTAATTTTAGCGCTACCTTTAAATATGATAGTTTTACTTTTATTATATTTCTTGTTTTGTTATTATTTTATATTTCTTCCTTTATTTTTTTCCTATTTTATTCAACCAACACAACGAGTATAGTATTTTGTAGTTTTGAGTAATCCGCAAATATTATGAGAATTTAGATTTAAAAAAATTACTATACATATTAATGTATAAATGAAAAAATGAGCGAAGTATATATATGTAAATTATTTATATGATTAAAAAATCTTAACAATTTAACTTTTATCAAACATGAAAATTTTAAATTTTAATTTAGTAAAAACATATAACTTATATTATACCAATTTCATCATGACTCACACAAAATTATATTTGTTATTGTACTTCAAAATAAATCGACCCCATCGATTTATTCATTTATTTTTGTTTTGTAAGAGAATTTATAATTTAACATAGGATTAATCACATTTTGCCGTTCGAATTATGATCGATTTTACATTTTGGCATCTACACTTTTTTTTTTTGTATAAACTTACCATCTTAATTTTACGAAATTTTGCACTTTGCTATTTACTACTATTTTTCCATCAATCTTTTGGCAAAAAAAAATTACATGCATGCAGTGCACATGTGATATTTAAGGATTATGTGATGTGATATTTTTCACATATGTATACACAATATGTGATGTTTTTTTCTGCAATAAACTCAACAAAAACAACCCTCGTATATGCCAAAGTGCAAATTTCGTATCGTTGAGATGATATGTTGATACAAAAAAATATATAAATACCAAAACGTAAAAACGGGTATAGTTCTAATGACACAATGTAATTACCCTTTAAAATATACTTTTAACTTGCATTTTAGACAAATTAACTATTGAGATCTTGGAGAATAAACAATAATTTTAATCAAATATTCTGAACTGAGGTCTAAAGTTTACAAGTTCATCTCATAATACATGTGTAACAAATCAAGATTCTTCCAAAAAAATCAAAATTATATGCACTATTAATAAATGATAAGTGCACAATTTGTCATGTTTTTATGGTAATAATGCCTTATTTTGGGACTAAAATACTTCTAAATCATGTACTTTATTGCATTTTCAGCACATAAGGTATGATGAGAAGTAAAGATGGCAAGATGAACCTAAAAAGGGCATTTGAAGACAATTGGAGAAAGAAAGACGGATTGTGACAGTCTTGCAGATACGACTAAGCGTGCCCACGCTTAATGCTGCAGTCGACCTTGCCAAAAATAAAGAAAGGCGGATTTTGCTAGAAGGAAAGAATATTTGATGACTTATACTGATTGACTTTGATAGAATTTTAGAATGGAAAGTTAGCATATATGTAAGGGATTAGTCAAATATTAACCTTTTTGAATGATTTCGTACCTACCCTCTTTTGTATCCAGGTTCGTGAGGTGCTCTTAGTATAAATAGGAGGCACCTCACACCTCAATCTCTGATCTCATATTTGATCTTATGCTTTAATCCAATATTTTATTTTATCTTTTAGTTCTAATTATTTTCTCCTTCTACATTCTTTTACTTGTGCCGTATTGCTAATGGAATACCACTTTCTAGTGTGTTCTTCCATTAGCATGTTAGGCTAAAATCTTTATTTTTCGGTTAAAGTCATGTGATTGCTTGATTCCTAGAGTAGTTGTGAGGTCTAATTTATGTTTAATACAATCGTTAAAATTAGTATTCATGCTATTCTCTGTGCTTTAATTACAAACTTATGATTTATGAATGATGTGGCCAATTATTCGTTGTCAAGATAGTTTGCTTAGCTAATCGAACTTCACAAATCCGTAATTGTTTGTTTAGTTTGATAACTAGTAGCGACGTAGCATGATTAGCCATGTGGAAGTGGTTAAGTTGTGTTATGGGGAATGCATGATCTAATCTAAATAAATCCTCGTTGGAATTTGTTGGTTAGGATTAGGCCTTTCTAATTTCTAATGCTATTGATAAATTAAATCCTATGGACGTTCCTAAAGTTGTTTATTGATTAGGGAATTAGCCAACGGACGTTCCTTGGCTAACGACAAGGTAAGGAAAGGTAAGTCGTTAGGTCGTACCAACGACTATAACTAATCTATTCTTTTTGATGATTGTCATTTTTGCATCAATGATCGACTAATGGAATCAAGCATGAACTAGACTTTAACCGAAAAAGCCCCCTTCCCTATTAATTCTCCCTAATTAATTTTGTGTTTTTTTTTTTGTTCAAACAAAATCCAAACTCCCCCCATTTTTTATTTTATTTTGAAGAAATAAACTAATACCCAGTCCCTGAGGATTCGACCCTACTCATCACTCCTACAAGAGTGCCAGCAGGAATATATTATTTTTGGTGGTCTCGACACCCATCAAATTTTGGCGCCGTTGCCGGGGACTGGCGTTTTGTTAGTTAATTTCTTCTTTGTTTTCTTTCATTATTGATGCCAAGGTCTTCTCGTACAGGTGAACTTACATTCGACCCCGAGATCGAAAAAACTGCACGAAGACTTCGTCGGGAAACCAAGCAATATACTGAGGAGGCATCAACTTCATACGAGGACGGAAAAGATATAACGCTGGAATTTGGAGAGTCCTCGGGAGAATCCGAAGAAGAAGTCATGGCTATAGTTCCCGAAAGAACGATCAACGATATGACTTCACCCGATCTGAACCAGCAGCCGTTGTGCATTGAATACCCGGATTTAGAGGTAAATTTTGAACTAAAGTCTGGTTTGATTCACTTACTTCCTACTTTTCGCGGTCTTGCAGGTGAAGATCCGCATAAGCATTTGAAGGAATTTCATGTGGTGTGCTCCGGTATGCGACCACAAGGGGTCACCGAAGAACAAATCAAATTAAGAGCCTTCCCTTTCTCTCTTGCCGATCAAGCGAAAGACTGGCTATATTTCCTACCTTCGGGATCCGTCACAACTTGGAACGACCTCAAGAGACGATTCCTTGAGAATATTTCCCTGCCTCGCGAGCTACGACAATCCGCAAGGAGATAAGCGGAATTCGCCAATTTGCAGGTGAAAGTCTCTTTGAGTATTGGGGAAGATTCAACGAGTTGGTCAAGAGTTGTCCCCACCATCAGATTCCAGACCATCTGTTGATCCAGTACTTTTATGAAGGACTGTCAAGTATGGACAGAAAATTGATCGACGCAGCCAGTGGAGGAGCACTGTTCAACAAGACTCCTACCGAAGCACGAAACTTGATTTCCATCATGGCATCTAATACGCAGCAGTTTGGGACTAGATACGATGACCCACCGAGGAAGACTAACGAGGTAAGTATAGCTACTTTTGATGATCGATTAAATGAGCTTACTTCTCTTGTTAAAAAACTTGCAGTAGAAAGAACTCAACATGTGAAAGCATGTGGTATATGCACCTCACCGGCACACGTCACTGATATGTGCCCAACACTTCAAGAGGGCCCTACCGAACATGCCGATGCCGTAGGATTTCCCGGACAGCAGCAAAGGAAGTATGACCCCTTCTCCAACACCTACAACCCCGGGTGGAAGGATCACCCGAACTTGAGTTATGGTGCGCAATCGCAGAATTTTCAGAGGCCTCAATACAGACCACCTATGCCGCCACCGTCTAATCCTAAGCAAGGTACGCATCTTAAAGATATGATGAAATCACTCATTTCTAACACTCAGCAAATTCAGCAGAACACCCAACAGCAAATCCAGCAATTGCAACAAAGTGTTCAGCAATTCCAACTAAGCACTCAAACGAGTATTCAGAATTTGGAGTCTCAAATGAGTCAGCTGGCATCATCCGTTAGTAAGTTGGAATCCCAAGGTAAGCTGCCCTCTCAAACTGTTATTAACCCTAAGCAGAACGCTAGTGCTATTGTCCTTCGCAGTGGAAAAGAATTGCAAGAAAACACAGACGAAAATGGCACTAAGCGCGGGCACGCTCAGAAGAGAAAACCAGAAAAGAGTTTGAGATACGAAAAGATCAAGATGACGAAACCAAGGAAGACAATCCTAAAGTGTTTGTGACTAGACCTCCATTTCCGGAAAGGTTCGCCAAATCCAAGAAGGATGAAGAAGCAAAAGAGATCCTTGAAACTTTTCGCAAGGTAGAATTCAATATCCATTTGCTCGACGCTATCAAACAGATACCCCGCTACGCAAGGTTTCTCAAGGAACTATGCACCAGCAAAGGAAAGCTCAAAGGGAACGAACGGGTAAGCATGGGAGAAAATGTGTCTGCAATCCTCCAACGAAAACTACCTCCAAAATGTAAGGATCCAGGTACTTTTTCCATTCCATGTAAAATTGGTCTCATTGGTATAAAAAGGGCTATGTGTGATCTAGGAGCTTCAATTAACGTAATGCCTCTCACGATTTTTGAGTCTTTACATGTTGGTCCTTTGAAAGAAACAGGGGTTGACATTCAGCTCGCAGACCGATCAGTTGTCTACCCCGAAGGAGTCCTAGAAGACGTTCTAGTACAGGTAAACGAGTTGGTTTTTCCAGCAGATTTCTACGTGTTGGACATGAGGGAAGATAATTCCCCAAATTCCACGTCAATCTTGCTAGGGAGACCATTTCTCAAAACAGCTAGAACGAAGATTGATGTACACGCTGGTACCCTCACCATGGAGTTTGATGGTGAAATAATAAGGTTTAATATTTTTGATTCCATGAGATACCCCAGTGATATACCAACTGCTCTTTTTGTGGATGCTTTTGATCCTTTTGTACAGAAATTTCCAGCAATCGACGATAAGGATTACATAAAGCTTGCATTGGAAGAAAGTCCCATGCCAATGGAAGGAGAAAACATGGGCGTTGATCCTTTGGTGCAAGAAAATGCTAAGTTTGATGGTGAAAGTGTGTTTTTGGCAAAAATCAACAAAGACCTCACCTATGGTCCAAGAACTTATAAGAATAAAGCGTTCCATGACAAAATAAGTTCGAGGAAGAATTCTCTTACGAATATCAAAGTTTTCATAGGTCCACACCATCTCCGGAAGTACTACATAGAAGAAGTGGACTCAGAATGCCCAACTTATTCAAGTTGAGGCACAACAACGTCTAGCCAAAGACGTTAAAGAAAGGCGCTAAATGGGAGGCAACCCATGATTCTTCTATCCTTTCATTTTTTGTCATTTTATTTCATTTGAGTGTTGTGTTCATATTGAGTTTCATGAAGAGTGCCTACGTCTAAGGATTCGTCTAAATCTGTCAAAACCTCCCGTTTTAACAGATTTGTCGTCCCCTTTAAGCGTGCCCACGCTTAGTGACTCGTCCTAATCTGTTAAACCATCCTGCTTGGAACAGATTTGTTGCTTCACTAAGCGTGCCCACGCTTAGTGGAATAAAGTAATTTGTTTTTGACACCACTCTTGCCTATATACGTATATTATTATTATATATATAAAAAAAATTGAAAATTCGAAAATTAAAAAAAAGGGGAACTAGGTCAAAATTGTTTCCTACATCTCCCTAATATTTCTCTCACCCTCACTTGATTTCTTTTCAACTTTACCTTGTGGACTGTCGAGGATGAGCAGCCAAAAGACGAAACCGAGGAAAGGAATGACACAAACATGGCGGACGTGGCTGGAACTGCACCACACCAACAAACCACGTTGGACGGCATTGCAAGGCGCATAGCAAGAATGGAAGCCAGACTCGTTAGCTTATTCGAACACGTCGGGCTGATGCCCAAGTGACCGCCGACGCCTTGACCACTCACAAACATGCACTCAGGGACGTTTTCTTAACCTTCTTGATTCTAATTCCGTCTTTGGGTTGCAAGTTAACATCCACATTGAGGGCAATGTGGACTTTTAAGTGTGGGGGTGTGTTTATGTGTTCATAACTTGGTGGTCTTTATTGCTGAAATTTGGGTATTCTTTGATGGAAGTGTTGGATGGATGTGGATAATCTTTTTGTGGGATTTGTGAAAAATTGTGATTGATTTGATGAACCTTGAGAAAATTTTGAATTTTGTTTTGGCTCGAAAAATTCTTTCTCATTTTTAAACCGCTCTTGACTTGAAGGCATTATGTGTGAAAAGAATGCACTTTCATGTTCTAGATGATTCATAGCTTAAAAACCTGTTTTTACTACAAAAAACTTGAGTCGAAAATCTTTTTGTATGAAATTAGTGGACTAAAACAACCCGTGTGAGATTTTGAGCCTAAAACATCTGTGAAAATTCCATTCTTTCTTGAGAGTGAAATGCTTCTGTGACTTTGTTTTCCTAGAACTTGCTTTGAACCACGTCGATGTCACATAAATGTGCATGCATTTGGACATGATAAAGGCAATAGGATTAAAACCACTTTTAGCCTAATTTGACTACCACACTACATTTTGACCTTAGTAAAACCACTTGAGCCTTTTTAGCCTTATTTTGTTGATAAAAACCATTAAATATGAACCTATTCCGTCGTTCTTTAAACTCCTCCTTTTGACCTTTTCAAAACTCATTAGAGCATCAAAGAAAAGAAGGTGTTTATTCCAAAAGAACGAGGCAAATTGTTTGAAAGTTGTGGTCTTTTGTACTCAAAATGATATGCCTCAAAATGAGTGTGGGGGTATTGTTGTGGTTTTATATGGGAGCTAGCACTACTACCTTGTCCTATGCCTATTGCGAAAAAGAGAGAAAGAAAAAGAACATAAAAGAAAAATATGGCAAAAGAAAGCAATATCTTTGCCACAAAAAAAAAATTATGATGAAAGAAAAAAAAAAAAAAAAAAAAAAAAGAAAAGAAAAATCTCTCCAAGAAGAAAGCAATGTGGCATAGTTGAAGAAGTTATCAAAAAGTGTTTGGGGAATAGGAATGCTACTCTTAAGAGCTTTAATTTGACATTCACTTGATTTTCTTGGTGCTCTAATTGAGATTTGAAACTTCCCTCATTATCTATAGATTCCTACCCCTAAACCAAAGCCCCATTACAACCAAAATAAAAGACCTTTTGATCCTTATGTGTGCATATTTCAAAGTGATGGAGATATGGTGTATAAGCAAACTTATGGTGAAGCATTGTTACAGCAAGCATCGAGGGAAACACTTGAACCATATAAACTTGAGAGTTTGGAAAGATGAGAGGAATAGTCCATTAGTTTTGTATGATTGATCTTTGATGATAGTTATTGTGTGGAAACTCGTTCTAAGGCATATTGAGTCATCTTTTTCATGGATATGTCATTTGCTTTGCACATAGTTCCAACTTGTTTTGAGTGTATTTGATCATGAAGAGAATTTTAGATGCTAAAATAATTCTGATTTTGCTCGAGGACTAGCAAAAGTCTAAGTGTGGGGGTATTTGATAAGTGCACAATTTGTCATGTTTTTATGGTAATAATGCTTTATTTTGGGACTAAAATACTTCTAAATCATGTACTTTATTGCATTTTCTGCACATAAGGTATGATGAGAAGTAAAGATGGCAAGATGAACCTAAAAAAGGCATTTGAAGACAATTGGAGAAAGAAAGACGGATTGTGACAGTCTTGCAGATACGACTAAGCGTGCCCACGCTTAATGCTGCGGTCGACCTTGCCAAAAATAAAGAAAGGCGGATTTTGCTAGAAGGAAAGAATATTTGATGACTTATACTGATTGACTTTGATAGAATTTTAGAATGGAAAGTTAGCATATATGTAAGGGATTAGTCAAATATTAACCTTTTTGAATGATTCGTACCTACCCTCTTTTGTATCCAGGTTCGTGAGGTGCTCTTAGTATAAATAGGAGGCACCTCACACCTCAATCTCTGATCTCATATTTGATCTTATGCTTTAATCCAATATTTTATTTTATCTTTTAGTTCTAATTATTTTTCTCCTTCTACATTCTTTTACTTGTGCCGTATTGCTAATGGAATACCACTTTCTAGTGTGTTCTTCCATTAGCATGTTAGGCTAAAATCTTTTATTTTTCGGTTAAAGTCATGTGATTGCTTGATTCCTAGAGTAGTTGTGAGGTCTAATTTATGTTTAATACAATCGTTAAAATTAGTATTCATGATATTCTCTGTGCTTTAATTACAAACTTATGATTTATGAATGATGTGGCCAATTATTCGTTATCAAGATAGTTTGCTTAGCTAATCGAACTTCACAAATCCGTAATTGTTTGTTTAGTTTGATAACTAGTAGCGACGTAGCATGATTAGCTATGTGGAAGTGGTTAAGTTGTGTTATGGGGAATGCATGATCTAATATAAATAAATCCTCGTTGGAATTTGTTGGTTAGAATTAGGCCTTTCTAATTTCTAATGCTATTGATAAATTAAATCCTATGGACGTTCCTAAGTTGTTTATTGATTAGGGAATTAGCCAACGGACGTTCCTTAGCTAACGACAAGGTAAGGTCGTTAGGTCGTACCAACGACTATAACTAATCTATTCTTTTTGATGATTGTCATTTTTGCATCAATGATCGACTAATGGAATCAAGCATGAACTAGACTTTAACCGAAAAAGCCCCCTTCTATTAATTCTCCCTAATTAATTTTGTGTTTTTTTTTTATTGTTCAAACAAAATCCAAACTCCCCCATTTTTTATTTATTTTGAAGAAATAAACTAATACCCAGTCCCTGAGGATTCGACCCTACTCATCACTCCTACAAGAGTGCCAGCAGGAATATATTATTTTTTGTGGTATCGACACCCATCAATAAATGTATTCTTGAGATCTTAAATACTTAATAATTTACAGGTTACAATTGTTTTTAAGATTTATTTTTAAGTTATTTCGTGATTCTTTTATCAACTAATATTTTTATATTTTTTCTAGATATTCTTTTGAAATTATAATACTAGAATTTCGATAAAAGAATTTGGAGTACACTACAAGAAATAAAATATATTTAATAGTAATTAATTGTAATAAATAGTCGTAGCGACTAATCATTTATTACGACGCAACGGTTATTGACTATGATTTTTGTGATGGTGGCTTAAACATTTGCTATAGCTATTGTGGCAAATAATTTTTTCATGGTGGAAAAATTAGTTTTTGCATCAATTTTATTTAATCGTGGTTAATAATAATTATGTATCACGATTTATAGCCATAACCATTAATATTATAACCAATATTAATCTTTTTTCTAGTATTATAAAAGAAACGTTTTATCATAGCCATTTTTGCATACTTAAATTTGTTGTTTAATTAATTTTTTTTCCTTAAAAACAAGTGATTGGTATAGTAATTTTAATATTTTCTTAATAATATCACAATTGTAATTTTTTTCCTCTAAAACTTACTACTCTAAATTTATTTGTTCTCACATATTTTTTTTTTTCTTATTTTCTTACACCATGATTTATTTATTTTTTTTTAGTTTTTATTTTCTTTCCCTCTCACATCACAATTATTTTTTGCAACACTTAAATCGGTTGGGCCTGAGCACTTTTTCCTGATGGGACAAGAAGAGGAAGCAACAATTTAAATAGGTTTTGAACGAAAATTCTAAAAAATATAGCTGTGAAAATTCACTCCAACCAGCCATCCCAATTATTACAAGGAACTCCTTGATATGGACCAACAATCGAAACACATTTGATGTGTGGGTAGAACTTAAAATTTTATTATATTTATTTAATTAAATAAATAAAAGAAAAATAAGATGAATAATTAATCAAAATTAATAAAACAAATTAACTTAGATGTGTTTAAATAAAATAAAATAGTAATTAAACTAATTGATCAAAACATAATTATTTATTGAAAAAAAGTATAATTAAGGATATTTTAGGCGATCCACATTTTATGATAGTATCACGTTAATAAATAGGATAGATATATAATCTATTAACAACTATATTAGAGAATTCTTATAGTTATTAATAGTTATTTGTGTAGATAGGATATAGACATGATCAGCAGCGAGCAGACTTTTCAGTAGAAGAAAAAACACGAGCAGAGAGTTTGGCGTTTCTTTTAGTGGATAGTGGAATGAAATGCATTTTTTTTGTTTGTTAGAAAGTGTTGGTATGTTTTAGTAGTTAGTCCCTTAGTTAATTAGTTTACTTCATAGTTTTAATAGTTAGCTTAGCTTTTTGATTTAGAATCGTCACTTCAACTTATTTAAAGCTTGTAAGATACAGAGGCCCTCAATATATGAAATTTATTTTCTTCTACAATTCTTAACTCTTTTTCCTTCTTCAAGAAAATTAGAGTTTCTCTCATGGCAAAAATGAATCACTTTGTATCTTCACATGGTATCAGAATTATCTTTTGATGGTCTAGGGTACTTTCCCTCTTTTACACCTTTCTTCTCTAAGTGATTACTCCATCTTCTTTTCTCTAAACACACAAAAATATCAAGCCCCACGAAATTAGACAAGAAAGGAAAGAATGAAATCATTGATATGGAGATCTTTAGGTTACAAGCCTCAAACAACCCAGGTGCAAGCTTGGTGTCAAATTTTCTATCTTAGAGCAGATTGATCAAGATAGCATTGGGGCCAAGATGAAATTGGGATTCATCAATGGAAAAAATCCCAAACATTTCGGAAGTGCAAATGATTTTGAGCAGTGGATTGCTTGGTCATTTCCTGGTTACTGAATTTATGTCTAAAGACATATATTGTTGAGTCTTTTCATTATACCAACACCGCAATAGAACTCTAGATGGAAATGAAGGCAAGATATGGAGTCAGCAATGGATCTATGATATGCCAGATACAAAGAGAGATTGCTTCAGTAACACAAAGGACTCTTACATGTATGCTTATTTTAATAAGCTCAAAATATTGTGGGATGAGTTAGCTTGTTTAGTTTCTTATCCTTCTTGTGTTGGATAGTTTGTCCATATAAATTTCTTGTCCCGCATGAAATAATTAATCAAGTTTTCAATACTTAATAAAGAGTAATCCAATTAAATATTTGGCTAAAATGCATAAAAGCCCCATGTGTTTTAAAAAGTCCACTAAAAACTCTCTTTTATTTTAAAAATAGGTTAAAAGACCCCCTTGTATTTTCTTAAATATAGATCAATCGCCCCTCTCTGTAAATATGACTAACGGTGTTATATTTTTTACAAAATGATCGTTATACCTTTATTTAATATATATATATTATATATATATATATATATATATATATATTATTTCTTATTTTAGTGACCGTTGGATCTTTTTTTATCAATAAATGACTGTTAGATCTAATCAATTAATCTTAACCGTTAGATTTTAAAAACATGAAAGGTTTAAATTCGATAAATTATTTAATTTATATAATATATAAATAATTTAAAATTATAAAATATTATAATATTATTATATATAAGAAAAGTAAAAAAAAAAAACTAAATACCCCCCTGTCTCCCCCCCCCCCCCCCCCACGCCACCTCCCGACCCGCCACCCCCACAGATGGGAGCGACAGAATGGGGGTGGTGCCCCCCGCACGTCACCCCCAAATCTGGGCGACATCACCGTCGCCCATGGTCGGGGCGGCGGCAGTCATTGTCGTCGCCCCCTAATTTTTTCATTAATTTAATAATATTAAATAAAATATATATGTTAGTTAATTAAGAATTATTTAAAATTATACTTAAATTAATTTAAATATATAATTAATTAAGAATAATTTCAAAATATTATTGTACTTAAATTAATTTAAATATATATTTTAGTTAATTAAAAATAATTTTAAACATATAATTAATTAAGGATAATTTTATATAATTTTTTATACTTGTTAATATTTGTATTAGTTAGGATATTCCAAAATTTGAAAAATGAATTGTAAAGGAGGAAATGTATATATAATTTTTTAATATTTTTAACTAAATTATAACATTTTAAAAAATTTATTTATATATATATATATATGTTTATACTCTTAAGTAAATAAATTTTAAAAAAAAATATTTTATATTTTATATAGATGAAAATGCAAAAAAAATCATCCAAAACAAGTGAAAAATGTACATATGAAATACATAAACACTATAAGGGTATTTTAGTCAAAATAATAAAAAAATATGGTCAAAAGCAGCTAAAAAATACCCCCAAACGTACAAGGGCGTGCGTAATGCAGTTTCCGTTAATTACTAACAGAACGGGTGTTTTTTGCTGAGTTTTTACATAACACAGGGGGTTTTTAGCTTATTTCTAAAACACAGGGGGCTTTTAGCATTTTCAACAAAATACAGGGGGTAAAATGAATTTTAACCTAAATATTTAAAATGAAAAATGGAGGAAATAATTAAAGGAGGGAATTTATATAAATATTATTTAATATATAACTTCACTTAGCACTTGCACTTGAAAAATTATGCTTTATAAATATTTTAATCTCTTATAAAAATTACAAATAATAAAAAGTTTTTTAGTGAAATAAGATGACTTTTCTGAAAATATAAAACTTAAGCTGCAACTTTTCCAAAAGCATCTAATCAGGAAAATGTGTCTTTATTGAAAGATTGTGACTTTTGGATTGAGGAAATGCAAAAAGAATGACTGCATATTTTCTGAAAAGGTACTTAAATATCTATATATAGATGAAATCAAGTGCCAAAGATACACTTTATATTTTATCAATTTTTCACTTAATTACTCTATCTTTCGAGTTGTTCTTGAAAGAAGGCTTCTGAATTGTTGTTCGGCAAGCCTTGGTTGGTTTTGACATATCCTAGAAGTGAGTTTGCTTGACCCGATATCAACTGTATAGTGGGGCAAATTTCACTTTAAGGACAGTGAAATTACACTTCAAAAGCTCTCCAACATTCATTTATTCTCAATATTCTTAAAGTGAAATTTATTACTCTGTTACTGAGATGGAGCTTAGTTCGAGTACTGGTATCAATATGGTGAATCAAGAGCTTGTGAATAAATTGTTTGGATGGAACAAATTACCCGCGTTGTAAGTACAAGATGATGTTCTTGCTAACTTTTTTGAAGATTGCCTGTGTACTGGACGTTAATCAGCCTGCTACACAACCACAAGAAGGTGATACTGATCAAATTAGAGCAGCACGTGTCAAACAAGGAGAAGATGAATTACTATGTCGTGGTCATATTTTGAACGCTTTGTCCGACATTGTTTTACTTGTATTCATCAATCAAGTCACTGTTGGAAATCTGGAATGCCTTGGAGCAGAAATACAATAATGAAAAACAAAGCGCAGATAAATTTCTCACTATGAAGTACTTTGAATTTTCTATGCGTGATGGTATTTCTATTATGGATCAAGTGCATGAAATGCAAATTTCATGTTTTTAAACTTAAAGATTTAAAGATTGAAATTCTAGAGACAATACAAGTAGGGCAATTATTGCTAAACTTCCTCTAAGTTTGAACAAACTATAGAAAGAAGTTGTTACATTCCACAGAAGATTTTTCTGGTGATCAATTATTGAAACATTTACGAATTGAAGAGGAAACTTGAATTCGTGATAAGATGCATCAAGTACAGCCAAGTTCCAAAAAATACTATGTTTCAAAAAAGAACAAGAATACCAATCCAAATGGAGTGGAAAAGAAAAGAAAATATTTTGATAGTGATTCCAACAAAAAACATGTCACATATTACAATTGTGGAAAGAAATGGCATATCAAGAAAGATTGTCATTTCAGAAAGAAGCAAAAGAAAGAAGGATGCCTAATATTCAAGTGGTTGGAAACAAGGTTGGAGAAGGTATTGTTTTATTATAAATCACCAATAGTAGGAACCCAACCTTTCCAGTTAGCATTATTGTTGTTCGAAATGTTTAAAGGGAAACCAAACTACTGATAAGTGATTAAAGTTAACTCGAGATATATATATGTATCTACGAGTTGTGAATGAGGACGTTGAGTTGAATAACTCTTAATGAAGTAAGTATTAATACTTTTCGGTATGAAAAGACTTCACCTAAGTGAACATAACGAGTGGTGCCACTTCTAGTAAAAGTTCTGATGACTTTTATAAGGGTTCATGACTCTAGGATGGAGCGCAAGGCCATATATGTGCTTAAACTTATTTCTGTGAACTTCCCGAAAAATAAGTAAAGATTATGTGTGTAATATTTCTAGTTAGGCTTCAGAAATTTAGGTTTAAATCTTATGCTACCATTAATTTAGTCTAAATTCTGAGATATTTACACTAATTGAAAGTTTAAATTGAAAGAAATTTTCTTGTATGCATAAATCTGGATTGATATGTCCAAGCTAAGTGGGGGATTGTTGGATAACTTGTCCATATAAATTCCATGTCCCACATAGAATAATTAATTAAGTTTTCAATACGTAATACATAGTTATCCAATTAAATGTTTAAAATAAAAAATGGTGGAAATTGATATATATATTATTTAATATATAAATTCACTTGGCACAATTGGCACGAAAAATTATGCTTTATAATTATTTTAATCTTTTATAAAAGTTATAGATAATAAAAATATTTTTACTGAAATAAGATGACTTTTCTGAAAATATAAAACTTAACGCTACAACTTTTCCAGAAGCATCTTATCAGGAAAGGGTGTCTTTATTGAAATATTGTGACTTTTGGATTTAGGAGATGCAAAAAGAATAACTGCATATTTTCTGAAAAGATACTCTTATATATATATATATATATATATATATATATATGAAATCAAGTGCTAGAAGATACACTTCATATTTTATCAGTTTTCACTTAATTACTCTGTCTTTCAAGTTGTTCTTGAAAGAAGCATTTTGAAATTGCTGTTCGACAAGTCTTGGTTGGTTTTGTTGTATCCTAGAAGTGAGTTTGCTTAACCCAGCAGCAATCATATAGTGGGGGCAAATTTCACTTTAAGGACAACATTCATTTATTCTCAACATCTTGTACCTGTGGTACTTCAAAAGAGGTTGCAGATTTGAGGGCTGCAGATAAAGTCATTCAGTTTTTTATGGGGCTCAACTTTGACCCATTTGACCACTTACGCAGTTGAATCTTGATAATGGAACCACTCCCTAATGTTACTAAGGCCAACTCTATAGTGTTGAGAGTAGAGAAGCAAAGGAGATCTGCTTAGTTTTCACAAATTCCTTTGTAAGTTTGGGAATGCAGGCAAGAGGTCCTCAAGTAGGAAGAAACAGTACAATACAAAATCTCTAGGAAAAGAAGGGACAAATAGACAAGAAAGGACAGGTTTGCAACCATTGTGGAAGAATAAGTCATCTTAGAGACTCTTATTTTGAAATACATGGTTATCCGGATTGGTATAAAATCCTCATGGATTAAATAAAAAAAGGGAGCTGCTAACAGAGTTTCTTCTGCAACTGAAGCACAAGAATTAGTTCAAGGAGCTGTGGATGAAAAAGCCATCTCATAATTAGTCAGAAATGAAATCAGGAAATTTTGAGGGAGAGTGAACCAGAGACCTCAAATGTATCTTCCTACAATGAAAATAAGGACTCAACAGGTACATCTTTTTTTAACTCTATTAATAATACTAAAATGTGTTACATTATAGATAGTGATTCCACCTCACATATGTGCAGATCTATTGATCTGTTTTCTTGTAAGAATAAAGCTAAACCTAATACCTACATCCATCTGGCTGATGGTACCAAACAAAGGTTAGAAATTATGGGTAATATCCAACTCCCAAACCATGTGCTTCTTAAAAATGTTTTACATGTACTAGGTTTGAAGTTCAACTTGATGTCTGTCAGTAAATTTTGTGATACTACTAACATTGGGTTTAAATTTTATCCTAACTATTGAGTTTTGTAGGACCACAGGACTGAAAATATTGTGGCAATAGGCAAACTCATAGGCAAACTTTATGTCCTGGATGATAACTCCTTCAAGACTCACACTATAGCAAATTTCCTGCATGATTTGGTTGAATTAGGATTGAATATAACCACTTTAGACATAAATTTATGGTATAGGAGATTAGGACATATCTCTACTCATGTACTGAATCATTTGAGTTTTCTGAAAAATAATAAAAAAGTTTTAGATTTGTGTGAGGTTTGTCCTTGAGCCAAACAAAACAGACTTCATTTTCCAAATAGTGATTCTCCTACTGACATATTTGAACTCTTGCATGTGGATATTTGGGCCCCTTATAATCAACATTCTATATCACATTGCACATATATATTAACTATTGTGGATGACTACAATAGGAGTACTTGGACTTTTCTTATGAAACATAAATTTGAAATTGTGTCAATCCTAATAGCCTTCAATAAAATGGTTCTTATAAAGTTTAATAAAAGAATTAAAAACATTAGAAGTGATAATGGCACTAAATTTTCAGTAAATACTGTCAAAGTTTTATGAAAAATGAAGGAATTCTACACCAGAAAACTTGTGTTTACACCCCACAACAAAATGGAATTGTAGGAAGAAAACATAAGCATCTTCTTGATGTTGCTAGAGCATTAATGTTTCAGTCAAACATGGCTAGCATATTTTAGTATGAGGTTATACTTACCGCTAATTATTTAATAAATAGGTTACCTACCGCTATATTAAAATTGAAGAATCCTTATGAGGTTTTAAACAAAAAATTCGCAGATTATTCACATCTAAAAGTCTTTGGAACACTATGTTTTGCTACAAATGTATTACCTACAAAAGCAAAGTTTGATAGTAGAGCTACTCAATGTGTGTTTTTAGGTTATGCTCAAGGTCACAAGGGGTATATACTTTTTGATCTAGATAAGCGTGTCTTAATAATCTCAAGAGATGTCGAATTTCATGAAGAAGTATTTCCTTATGTTGGTAAACAACTTGATCCTGTCACTTGCTCTCTACCTAATGTACCTGATGATTCAGACATTACCACATCCTCTAGTCCTTCCTCAGTCACTGATGAACTTTACCTCTCAGACCAAAACACAATACCCCCCTCCTATAGATTTAGCACAAAATTTAAGAAGGACCTTTGGACCTTCTCATAAGCCCTCTTGGATGGAGGACTTTCATTGTGATTTTTCTGTTGTGAATAACTCACTTCTAGTTACTAAAGTAAGTTCCACATATACTTGGCTTTTGGCTGCTCTAACTAATGTGCAAGAGCCTTGAAATTTTCTTCAAGCACAACAGAACAAAGAATGGAGAGCAACAATGCAAAAGGAACTATAAGTTGTAGAGAAGAACCAGACATGGGAGATTACACCCCTACCACCCAATAAAAAAACAATAGGTTGTAGGTAGGTTTATTAGCTAAAATTCAATGTAGATGAACTATTGATAAGTACAAAGCAACGTTAGTGGCCAAAGGATATAACCAAGTGGAAGACATAGACTTTGTTGAGAGTTTCTCCCCTGAAGCCAAGCCTGTAACAGTCATGGTTTTGCTGGCTATTGTAGCCTTCAACAATGGCATCTCCATCAGTTGAACATCAACAATGCTTTCCTACATGACCATTTGAAGGAGGAGATATACATGGAGGCACCTGAAGGTTACTCAGTCCCTGAAGGTAGTGTTTGCAAGATTAAAAAATCCTTGTATGGCCTCAAGCAGACCTTTAAACAATGGAACACGAGAGTTCACAAATAAAGTAGAAGATTTTGGTTTCTCTCAATCGAAGCATGACCATTTCCTTTCACTAAAAAACACTGTCACAGGTTTGTTGGTTCTACTTGTATTTGTTGATGATATTCTTGTTGCAAGAGCTTTAGGAGTCTATTTTGGAGGTTAAAGCCTACTTGGATTCTCTCTTCACTATCAAAGATCTAGGAGTAGCAAAATATTTCTTGGGCTGGAGATTGCAAGGTCTTCTCAAGGTACTGCTGTCACACATTCCAAGTATATTAAAGATATGCTTGCAGATGTAGGGATGTCTGAAGCTAAACCTGCTACCACACCACTGCCAATTGGGGTTAAATTTACCTCCGAGGCTGGAAATGCATTAACAGATTCTGAACCTTCTAGAAGGTTAGTTGGGAGATTATTGTATTTAGGCTTTTACCCAGCCAAATATCTCCCATGCTACTCAACAATTTAGCCAATTTCTGAAGCAACCATGCAAACAACATTGGGATGTAGTTCTTCACTTGCTAAGAAATTTGAAAGGTTCCTCAGCCGAAGTTTTTTTTTTTTTTCCAACAACAACTTCCACTGATTTGGTGGTCTATTGTGATGCAGATTCGGGATGGTGTGTTGATAGCAGGAAGTGTCTTACAGGTTATTGCATACTCTTAGGTTTCAACTCTCATTTCATGGAAAACCAAGAAACAGAACACTGTTTCTAGGTCCACCGCAAAAGCAAAATATTGTAGCATGGGATCCACTGCTTGTGAGCTTACTTGGGTTTATAATCAGTTACTTGATTTTCAACTTCTAGGCACCAGCCCCATTCCTTTTTTGTGTGATAACCAAGCATCTTTATATATTGTAGCCAACATAGTGTTTCATGAATGTACTAAACATCTAGAAATTGTTTGCCACTTAGTTAGGGATAAGTACACGGTTGGTTTTCTGTTGCCTAAACATGTCATTCGAAATTACAGTTGGCTGATATCTTTATCAAAACTCTTATTGCTCCAGTTTTCTTAAAAATCCTTCCCAAGTTAGGCTTGGTAGACTTGCTACCAAATCCTACTTCGGGGGGAGGGGGGGATGTAGACATGATTAGCAGCAGGGGTCTTCATATGTGCAGCACCAGATAGGGTTTCCAGTAGAAGAAAAAACGTGTGCAGCTAGTTTGGTGTTTCTTTTAGTGGATAGTGTGTTTTTGTTTAATTTAAAGCATTTTTTTGTTAGAAAGTGCTGGTACGTTTTAGTAGTTGGTGCATTAGTTAATTAATTTACTTTCCAGTTAGTTAGTGGTTAATTAGTTTTAAACAATTAGTTTAGCTTCTTGATTTAGAACTGTCACTTCAGCTTATTTAAAGCTTGTAAGATACAAAGGTCCTTGATATACGAAATTCTTTTCTTCTGCAATTCTTGACTCTTTCTTCCTTCTTCAAGAAAACTAGAGTTTCTTTTATGGCAAAGCTAAATCTTTGTATCTTCACAATTTGTAACTTCTTTAACATAATCCTAAATAATAATGTAATTTTTTGTATACTCAAATTGTTTAAGTTTGTTTGTTATTAAGTTCACTCATATGATTATTGCTATGATCGTTAATAATGTATGCCAAAGATATACACAAAACTCTTCATACCTCATATAAATTGAATAGAGTTAAATAAAAAAATATCGTTATTATTTAAGCACACTGATAAAATATATTACGGTTCATGTGCATTAAATGAGTATGATAATCTAATAAAACATTCTTATAAAGTTGCAATATTGCAGACTTGAGAATAGGAGGATTTCGCTAGAGTGTGGACCCCAACAATGATTACCCTAACTGATTTGGTGTAATTCAGACAAAATAAAACAACCAATAATCATTTTTACTTTTTTTTTAATAACGTATATTGTAATTTGATCATCGGTTGACCGGATGAGCAAATTCTAGTTGAAATTCATTTCATTGTAGTGTGATGAAAATACCTTTATGAGTCGGGAATATATGAAGTGGTTTTAGCCTGGAGATATGTCTAAACTTTGTCGTCATCGTGTAGTTATATGCTATTTCTCTAGATTTAATCAAGTCTTTTATCTTTATGTTTTTTGAATATTATTAAATAAGAATTATATTTTTAACCAAACGAATAATCTATTTTCAACCAATTTTCTCAATAAACTTAAAGAATTGTGAATTTTTTGTATACTAAATTAATATTTTAAATTTGTTAGCTAAGTCTACTCATATACAAGTTTAAATATCTTAGTATATATTTTGATAACTTATAAAATGTCAAATTTTTATTTGAAAAATAAGATGTTGTGGTGTTTGTACAAAATGAGATGATTGAGTTCATAAAATATTGATAATGAAAGTTCCATAATTAAAAGAATTTGTTAAAAATCTTAAAAATAAATTATAAACTCCTTATTTTTTTAAAAATAATTTATAAGTTCATAACATCTTATAAGCTCTTTCAATCTCAAAGTAAGAAAAGCAACTATTAGAACAACTATAAATCGATCTCAAACCATAATCATCAGTAAGTTTTGGTCCAACATAAGACACACACTCCTTGTATATTTATATACTAATTCGATTGATATGCGTAGAAATCTCTCTATTTAATTCAATATTAACTAGTTTCAAATGAGATTTCATCCCTATTTATGGGTTGAAATCTTAGAGATACAATGACAGGATAGACATTATTATCATTTATGTACTTTTAGGGCTATTTCTATTAGGAAAAATTATAATTTTAATCTATAATTTAAAGTTGGAATTTTTTAATCGTGTACGAATTGATTTCATTATTTAGTTTTGTAACTTTATAGTTTTGATAATTTTAATATTTTTTTCAGCTAATTTGACCAACAAATTGCATGTGACTTGCACACAATCTAATTAAATTGTAATTTTAATATTGTAACCAATTCGTGCAAGACTGCAAATGTTAATTCCCCTAAGTTACATGATTAAAAATGCAATGTCCCTAAATTACTGGACTAAAATTATTATTTAATTGGACCATGTGCAGTCACGTGCAAATTTTCAGCCAATTTGGTCAGAAAATGATGAAAATTGTCAAATTTATAAAGTTACAGAGCTAAACTATTTTATGAATACACCAATTTGTACAGGACAAAAATACCACCCTCTATAATTTATTGGAGTAAAATTATATTTTTCCCTTCCTATCAAGCCATTTGTGATTTATATGTCCTACTAACTCTTTTGCTTATCAGTTTAAATAAAATAAAAGAAACATTGTTACTACGCATTGACAAAATATGTCATGATTTGCACTTATTAAGCGAGTTAGCAAAAGATTTTTATATATTTTATTGTCTTGTAACCTTGAATTTCAATTGATTTGGCTAAGAGTTAATGTCTTTGTTGGGTTTTTACACCCACAATGATGAGACAAAATTAGAGATCCTATCAACTATTACAGCGGATTGTGGGTTACGAAAACCCTTAACAGTTACAAACCAAAGTTATAAGAATAATTGCAGAAAAAATAAATAGGAGCATTAACAAATCTACCAAAAATACAGAATATGAATCAATGAATCAGAGCCCAAATCCAGGGGACAAACCCACGACCACCAAAAGGCCGACACCACAACCACACCCACACACAGTTACTAGCAAACACACGCCATAAGGCTTTAATCAAACCACTGAGGCACGATCCAACACAAGTCTTAATTGATCAAAGGATCAATTGGCCACAAAGAAGAAACCCACAAAGGAAGATTACTTGTTCACAGAGAACTTTTAGGAAGAAGAAGGAGAGGAACTCAGTTTTCGTTTATCAAATGTAGAAGAGGTGGAGACCAATTTATAGTGTAGAGACATTAGAAGAGAGGGAGAAGTAGGCAGCTGGAAATGGTTCCGAACCCATAAAAAAAATGGAAAAGTGGAAGAGAGAGTCGACAACATAGAGAAGTGAGGATGAGAGAACTTAGGGTTAGGTAAGTGGGTTACGTCAAACCGGATTGGGTATGGTGCAGGTCATAGGCCTAATGCAGCGATTGGGCTAGCCTTCCAAGATATGCGGGTATCAGGTGGTGTAGGCTTTTGGACCTACCAAATTATTTTGGTCCTGGGCTAAATATACTCCAACACCCTTAAAGTGAATCCTTACGAATAGATCAACTTCAGTGATTCGTCTAAGTGTATCAATTTTTTCAAATTTAACAAGCAGATTTTAGTTTTAACTATTCGAGATACTTTTAAAAATGTTATACTTAACGAGCGAATTTTAGTTTTTAACTATTCGAGATACTTTTAAAAAAGGCGATACTTAAACGAGCGAAAAATCTATTTTCGATCAATTACCCAATAAAGTGAGGGTGAGGGCTGATGTGGTGAAATCACACATTGGAGATTTTAAAAAAAAAGAAGGATCGAGATTGTCGTCGTAGACACACTTAAAGAGAGGGAATACTCTAGCTATGTGGTCCGCATTAGTGTATTTACAACGATAAGCTTGAGGCTTCTTTTACTCGATAAAACTTCCTAACCAAGATTTCCACTGAACAATGCTGACTTCATTTTGAACTATTTTTCGGAATAAATGTCGATTCATAGGTTGAATAGGTTTGGTACGAACTCATTAGCTTCCTAGTCCATAGAGTTTAGTTATTAACTAAATAATAAATCCTTCCCACCCTATCTGTCCTGCATGTCAAAGGCAAGGTAATCAAACAACTTATAAGCTCCAAAGCCCATTTCTAGCAAATCTTCATTTCAAACAAAATCATGAAATTGAAACAATAACATACTAATTGTAAGTATGTTGTATAAAAAATATGAAATTTTAAATTAACTCCTTAGATTGTACTACTCAAAAGGGAATTTTTTGTTCGAATTTGGTTCGATCAAACTTGAATTAATTATATGACAAATTTAATATACTTGTCATGATATTAATATACATTTTAAAAAATTTAACCAACTATAAAGCAAGTGTAATTAAATTGATTCGATAGAATGAAATTGGAAAAAAAAATTTCCTACTCAGAAATTCAAATTACCGTACCAAACAAAAGGCAAGGAAAATCCGACAATCATTTATTACAAAGTAAACAACAAAACACGAAGAAGTCAAAATCAACGTTAAATTGGTCAATGTGTCTTAAGTTTAAAGTCTTTGTCAAACGTCTGATGCAACTAACTCCATGTCTCTTTGTGGGTCCCAATTTAAACCCTAATTCCCCTGCTTTATTAACATTTAAATCAACAATTCGAGAAACACCTTCGGGGGAGTCAATCGATCAGGACCGTTCATCTAAGCCCATTCTGACACGTCAGCGTCTTTCGAGCGGCAACCGAGGCGGTTTCTTTCTCCCCAAGCACATCACCTTCTCACGCGACACGATGCACGTGACCACCACATCCGGACACTGGCCGTTGGATTTATCCGTGCAGGCACGAAACGCTCACGTGCACAAACACTGCCTCTATAAGCAAAAGATAAACTCACTCACAGAAGAGATGGGATCTAGCACTGCATCATAGATTGCTACCTGTTGTACTTTCAGGACAATTGTATGACCTCCATATTCAGGGTGCCGGTGATTTGACTTCAGAAGTACAACAAGGTGAAGCGTCTGAGGCAGGAGTGCAGGGTATCTAAACACAGAGGATGGTACCCCACATCGAGACCATGATTACCATTCTTGTAATAATTCCCAATTCCGGGTCCAGAAAAGAAAGACCCGTTTCTTAACCTAAACAGTAAACAACAAACGACAAAAAACGTAACGAAAGTCGAAAACCGCTTTTCTCTTTACTCTCTTCCAACTACTTGAGAGTCTCGCACACAGATACACCATACGCACGGAATTAAGGACACTGAGAGTGAGATTGAGAAGCCCGCAGGGATTCTTCTCCTGAAAGTTAAACCCTAAGTTTTGAGGTATTCCATTTTCTTGAATTTGGTGTGTTGGCTATTTTAGTTTGATTGGAGATATTTTGCTGTTGGATATTTGTTCATGCACTTTTTGTGTTTTTGGGTGCTACGTGTTTGTTGATTGGTATTTGGTCTGGAGATGAGATAGTTGAGAACAAATGATGGGGAGAGGGAGGACAAGGAAAGTTGAGAAGGGGGTTTTAGGGGGGAACTCGAGTGGAGGTTTATCAAGTGGTTCAGGGTCATTGACGGTGCCTGCAGGGCCAGTTTTCTATCCGACCGAGGAGGAATTTAAGGACCCTTTAGAGTATATATATAAGATCAGACCGGAAGCTGAGCCCTATGGGATATGCAAAATTGTCCCACCTAAAAGTTGGAAACCCCCTTTTGCATTGGACATGGACTTGTTCACGTTCTACGAAATTGCAGGCCATTCACCAATTGCAAGCTCGGTCTGCGCCTTGTGATCCCAAGACTTTTAGATTAGAGTACAACCGATTCTTGGAGGAGCATTGTGGTAAGAAGGCGAAGAAGCGGGTTGTGTTTGAGGGGGAGGATTTGGACTTGTGTAAGTTGTTTAATGCAGTGAAGAGATTTGGAGGGTATGACAATGTTGTCAAGTTGAAGAAGTGGGGGGAGGTTTTTAGGTTTGTACGGCCTGGAAGAAAGATCTCTGAGTGTTCAAAGCATGTTTTGTCTCAGTTGTATTGTGAGCATTTGGTTGACTATGAAGAGTATTATTGTCAATTGAATAAGGAGAAAAATAAGAGCTGCAAGCGGGGTGCGAGTGGTTGGAAGAAATGCGAGCCGGAGGTTGAGGTTTCAAGTGTGAAGAGAAGACGGAAAAACAAGGAGGGTGAGAGGGTGGAAGTGCATAAACTAGAGGAAGAAGAGCTTGATCAGATATGTGAACAGTGTAGAAGTGGGTTGCATGGGGAAGTCATGTTGTTGTGTGATAGATGTAATAAGGGTTGGCATATTTATTGTCTTTCTCCACCGTTGAAGAGGATTCCTCCAGGAAACTGGTATTGTTTAGAGTGCTTGAATTCAGAGAAGGATACTTTTGGTTTTGTGCCGGGCAAGCAGTTTTCGCTCGAAGCTTTCAGGCGTATGGCTGATCGGATAAAGAAGAAGTGGTTTGGGTCGGCAGCTACTTCATGGGTGCAACTGGAAAAGAAGTTCTGGGAAATTGTGGAGGGTTCACTTGGTGAGGTTGAAGTAATGTATGGCAGTGACTTGGATACTTCTGTTTACGGGAGTGGGTTTCCTCGTCAATTTGATCAAAGGCCTCCATCAGTTGAAGTTGACGTTTGGAATGAGTATTGTGCTAGTCCGTGGAACCTCAATAACTTACCTAGGTTACAAGGTTCTATGCTTCGGACTGTACACCAGAACATTGCTGGGTAATGGTGCCTTGGCTTTATATCGGAATGCTATTCTCTTCGTTTTGCTGGCACTTTGAGGACCATTGCTTGTATTCAATGAATTATCTGCACTGGTATGTAGTTGATTGAATTTGATAATTTTTAGCTGTTATTGTGTGCTTTTTTCTTGTTTTCTGTCCAATCTTATGTCTTTTACATGGATGAAAACTGTTGTTCCAAGATCATTTCGTACACAGTATTAAGAGTAGGTGATTTACTTAATTGTAAAAAATGAATGCTGTTGCTCTCAGAAATGTGTGAATCGAATTAGACAGAATGCCAATTGAATGAATGGAATGAGACTTAACTTTGCAAAAACTACTTACAGGAGGTATGTCCTCCTATGCAATGTTTAAAAGAATCTTATTATGGTAGTTCAGTGATTCTTTTTGTTTTCCTGGTCTGAAGTGATTTTTCCTCATCTGTCTTTAAGATCAAGTGCTTTGTGAAACATGCTATTGCATAGGTGTGGCATACATGCTTATAAGGTGCATTACTATGGCCGTGTGTATGATGGATCCCACTTTTAACACAAATATTTTTCATTCTTTTACCTTTTCTGTGAGAAAAAACTCATGCACAGAAGTCTACTGTTGCTCTGTTATCTAGAATGAAATCTGTGTTCAAGCTTTCCTTTGCCAGTGTTTCTTATGAACATCCATAATAGGAGATTAAAGTTTTCTCTTCACCATAGATTGCAGATTCTGGTTTGCTAAAAATATATGGAGAGAAGATGACTGAGAGAAGTTTGATATGCTCTTGTAACAGTTTAAGCTAACTATAGAAAACCATGATGTGTTAGCTACTTAGTGTCATTATGTAGCTGAAGAACTTATTGGGTTTTGATGTAGGAGATTGTTTTTCAGATTTTATGACGTGGGATTAAAACCTAACAAACTATAAGATGGGTGACTGAGGTGCTTAAGTGATCCTGAAAGCTCTTTTAACTAAAAAAAAAAAAAAAAAGAACAGTTTATTAAGTTCAACTGGACTGTCCTTTTCCATGGGGTTTCTGATTTGTGATTACTCCTTGGGCATTTTAGATCAATTTTCTCATGTTGGTCATTGTTTGAGTGAAGTTGACTTTTCTTAATTTATAAGAAAATGTTCGTACTTTTCAGTGTCTATGATTGGCTGAACTGAGTTATAGATTGAGTTGATGTGTTTCTTTTCTCCTCTTGCTCTTAAAATGATCACATGATTCTGCTTAATTTTGACCTATCATCTAGTTCTTACTTTTTCTACCCTCATTTATGTTATGTCGGGTAATGAATTAATTAGTATATTATGTTGTTCTGGTAAATGGACTTACTATTTTACTCATCCTTCAGGGGAGAGCCAAAGTGTTGGTACAGTGTCCCTGGTAATGAAGCGCATGCTTTTGAGAAGGTATAGCTACTTTCTTTATTTCTAGCTTTCTGTTACAGTGATAAATATAGCTGAAAAATAAGAGAAACCACAAATGGAGGTTTTCAACAAATTCTGGCAACATATTTTTCTTATGGGCCCGCCTTTAGAAACACGTACCTGATATTGGTTTTGGCAAGGGTTGGGGGCCCATAGCTTATTCCTGTTGGGGTTTTATTTACAGTTTAAAATCATATTCGGATGTTCCTGATGATTCCTTGTGCAACTTTTTAATTTTTTTATGCTGTTTGCTGCATGTGAGAATTTCTCCCTTGGTATCTGCAATTGCAATGCAAATTTGTTTTCTCCAAAAGTTTTATTTGTCTTTGACTCTTCTCCCAAGTGTTTCATCAATGATTTTCCTTGTTTTTGTTCCGTCTTCATTTCAATGGCTGAACGTCATTACTATGCTTATTGATCTTCAAGAAGAAATATGTTTGCATGCATTGTGGTATAAGTGATGGAAGAAGTCTGATGGCTAGCATTTTGTTCTAATTCCTTGGCCACTTTCCATTTGTGTAGGTGATGCGGAGTTGTCTCCCTGATTTGTTTGAAGCACAACCGGACCTATTGTTTCAGCTTGTTACAATGCTGAATCCCTCTGTTTTGCAAGAAAGAGGAGTCCCAGTTTATAGCATTATTCAGGTATGCTTTACTGTTTCTTGATCCCAGAAAACAGATGTGTTGAGAATCATTAATTGATTCTCCAAATAACAGTAAAATCACAAGAGAATCACAATAAAATCTTAGTGATTCTTGTGATATCTATATGATTTGATTTTAGAGATATTTCCTTATTCACATATGTAATTCTCCTATATAAATAGGTGGAGGTTATGTCATCAAACTAAGAGAGAATAATATGATTTAGCCCTTTAAGCATTTGTCTCGTGGATGTAGGTCATATCACCGAACCACGTAAATGTTTGTCTTTTGTTTCTCTCTTCACTTATCTATTGAGATGGCATCAGAATCGGGTTTCTCAAAAAAAAAAAAAAAAAAAAGAAAAAAGGAGAGGAGCCTGCTAAAACCCTAGTTGCGCACCTCCGCAACTACCTGAAACCTGACTGCTGCGCCAACACTGCTTGTGCTCTGTAGGCAACACTGGCTCCACCAAGCCTTTACTGCGGGTGTTCTACGCCTAAACTGCTTGTCAGTCGGTCTCATTCTCTAACTGACTTTACTACTCCTGATTGGCCGAGTCCCTTGATCTGTGTTCTACACTTAATTGTCTGTCTGTCTGTCTGTTTGACATTGCTTCTATAGGCCAAGTGCCTTTCTACTTGTGTTTTGCACCTAATGTCTCTATTTACGCTACTGTGGATGTGTGTGCATGGCATGACGATGCTTTGACCTCAAGTGACCTCCCTCGGCGTCGCACTGAAAGAAAAGTTTTGACTTCTGTTTTCCAAGTTGAACATTACAATCAAGATCTTCATGTCCAACTTGAGGGGAGAACAAGAATCACTAAGATTTGTGATCCTCTTGTGATTTTACATATATTTGGAGAATCAATTCATGATTCTCAACACTCCCCCTCAAGTAGGACATGGAGATGTTGATTGTAATGTTCAACTTGGACAACAGAAGTCAAAACTTTTCTTTCAGTGTGGCGCCGGGAGAGGTTACTGGAGGTCAAAGCATCATCATGCACACACATCCACAGTAGCATAAATAGAGACATTATGTCATTTTAGATAAAACACCAGTAGAAAGGCACTTAGCCTGTAGAAGCAAGGTCAAATAAACAGACACACAAATTAATTGTAGAACACCATCAGCAGTGGAAGGAAGGGGACTCAGCCCATGAGGAGTAGTGAAGTCGGTTAGAGAATGAGACCGATCAACAAACAGTTTAGGTGTAGAACACCTGCAGTAAAGGCTTGGTGGAGCCAGTGTTGCCTACATAGCACAAGCAGTGTTGGCGCAGCAGTTAGGGTTTCAGGCAGCAGTGGCAGCACGTAACTAGGGTTTCAATAGGCTCTTTCTCTTTTTTTTTTTTTTTTTTTTTTAATGAGAAACCCGCTCTGATACCATGTCAAAGTTCTAGATAAGTGAAGAGAGAAACACAAGATGAACATTTACGTGGCTCGGTCATATGACCTACATCCACGACAAAATTGCTCAAAGGGCTAAATCATATTATTCTTTCTCAGTTTGATGATATAACCTCCACCTATATAATATATAGGTGAATTACATATGTGGATAAGGAAATATCTCCAAAATCAAATCATATAGATATCACAAGAATCACTAAGATTTTGTTGTGATTCTCTTGTGTAGTTATTTGGAGAATCAATTCATGATTTCTCAACAAAATGCTTTTGCATTTTGCCAAGGTGAGGTTTATATAAATTATATTTTCTTCTTTATTTTGGTTTTGCTAGCTTAGGCAATTTGTTTCATCAGCAATTTTTGATCTAATTAAATTTTTAAATAAGTCAAAATAGTTATAGAGCCGTGTAAAACATATCTAACAAGATATCTGTGTTGTTGCTGCAGATTTAATCCAAATTTCTTTATTTGTTTCCCCAATCAGCTTTTGGTTATTTTATTCTTATTTTGATCTTGAGATGACGGGGGAACATGTACAAAACTTAATCTTGGTTCAGCTTGTTCTTCACAAAACTTATTCTTGGTTTTGTTCTTCACCCTTCTTCTATGAGCTTTTCATAGCGGATTGAGGGCTGAGTTTAGGCAGCTTGATTCCTTATATTCTTTTGGATGTTTTGCATTATTGGTGAACTCAATTGAAAAAAGGTAGAAGCTTTGTTCAAGGTTACTGCCAGATTAAGTATTCTATCTCGTACAGGTCTTAACTTCATAATCAAATGTAGTCTCAGTATCTTGGTTTATCATATTGCCAATATCAGATATTTCATAGTCGTTCTTCTGAATCCTCTTTAATCTTTCTAAATTTTATATAACTCTTTACTGTTCCAGAGGCAAAAGTATAAAGCTCACTATCTGTGTAGTGATCTTTTATCCACTTAACTTCATGTTACTTCACTTCTTATCTTTGTGTCTTTGTTTTACTTGTAAAGCCTTGCATGACCAAATCTATCACGCAGGAGCCTGGAAACTTTGTGATCACCTTTCCTCGATCTTATCATGGAGGCTTCAACCTTGGTAAGCAAAAAAGTTCTTGTTTCCTCTATAGGCTTGTGGTCCAAGTTTCATTGTAATGGTGGCACTATATCTTCAGTGCAGAATTTACTTATGTTGCACATATATTTGGAAATTCTGATTCATTATCATGATGGCAGGCTTGAATTGTGCTGAGGCTGTCAATTTTGCTCCTGCTGATTGGCTCCCTCATGGTGGTTTTGGAGCTGAGCTGTACCGGCATTATCATAGAGTGCCTGTTTTATCTCATGAGGAGCTCCTGTATGTGGTGGCAAAGGTTCAACTGTCACTCTTCTTCCTTATTCTTGTTTCCTTTATGCATTTTAGCTTCGTAATGATAGAACAATCTATGAGTAGACACCAACCTCCATCTATTGAAAATGAAGCAATCACAATCATTTGGATTTTGGATGCGTTTTCTTACTACCTGTTGTTTAATTTCAAATGTGAATGAAATTGGACTATTATTATGTCTTTATGGAATATTAGCTCCTTCCAGCTTCCTGCTCTACTCTAGGGCTGAAAATATACAGTTCTATTCATACTTTTAGCTGCCATATTTAGTAGCTAAGATATAATTCCTAACGGGGCATTTGGAATTATCAAATCTTGTCAGAATTTCATTTTTGTCTCTGGTAATGTTAATTATGGGATCAGAAAGTCAAATAGGCTTGAAGTTCTAATCCACATGACTGGTTAATTGGGTAAATGGTCCATGGAGTTGTGATCTTGTTTTGGCCATCCTTCCATATGCTTGCAGAATTACTGTCAAAAAATGCAAAATGGGTTGTAGATGCAATGCCCACTGAGAAAGCAATTCCCCCCTCTTTGAATGCTACTGATGGTTATAGCCTCTCTATACTTTGTATTAGCTTTGGACTTTGTTAGCTTTTGTTTGCGTTGTAGATAACTTTTTTTTGGCCTTCTCATCACCTGCCATCTCTGGAACATGGGTGCTCCGGATGGCCTCTTGCTCTGTCAGGCTTGAATATGATATAGCTAGGTGCGGTAAGGCACATAAATTGGAGTTTCCAATAGTAAAAAAATCGGAGCGTTGAATCATGAGGATCTCAAATTAAGTTTATTTTTACGGTCGTTTTAGGAGAAGAAAATTTATAAATTAAAGTAACTTGCTTTTGTATTATGTTGTTATTTGTGAACTGGAGGTTATCTGTGTTTTCTTGTCCTCTTAATTTTGAATTTGGATGCATTACCAGATCTATGCTACCAACTCAACAACTGATTAATATACTACATAACATTAGGTGGTTTAACTCATCCCAAATAATTATCCTTTCTACTATTTCACTCTAGTGTCTCCCATTTTTGTCTGCTTATCATGCATCTGGGAGTTATGATAACCTCTCTCCTCATGTTTTGTCCACTCTCACTTCATTTTGGTTTTTTTTCAATCACATCAATTTATCTAAATTTTGAGGTACTGTATTTTCTGAATTATAAATTCAGATAAATGCAATACATAATTTTAAGGAAATTGTAAATCATAAAGGCATAAACAAATGTTTCTTCCTTATATCTTTCAGAAAAGTAAGCATGCATTGAGTTTGTTGAAGTTGGTAGTCTTTTCTACATGTGTAATGGGTTTCAAGTTTTTGTCGAAGAAATCAGACTATTTTTTGTCATACGAGCAGTTAGCTCTTAGTGCATTTTGAATATGGACCGTAATGGTCATACATTTAATTGGCCGTTTTCAATCTTAATGTGTTTGATGTTGCATGTATGCATCTCTGCATGCACAAATATAAAGGTACATATACACTCGTGTATAGGTATTTCATACATATATTCATACAGTTATATGAAATCATATGCATAAATATTATACACACATGTTGCCATGTCAATATATGTGAATTATATTGCTCATTGCCCTTGCCTGCTTATCATTAGTAAGTTACAGCTTTTAGTTGTAACAATATTTTGGATGCATTTTTAGTTCTTATATTCCACTACAGAGTGAATTCGATAGCAGAGCATCCACTTTCTTAGAGAAGGAGTTGCTTAGGATATACAACAATGAGAAAACATCGCGGGAGAGGCTATGGAGAAATGGCATCATTAAATCTTCTCCCATGACACCTCGTGTTAAGCCGGAGCATGTTGGCAGTGAAGAGGTATTTATGATGCTGTGGTTGATTTTTTGACAATTTGCAATTTATAATTCCTGAGCAGGATTTTGCTTACTTTGACTAGTAACCGGATGTCCTTTCTTTTTTTTTTTCAATAATAGGATCCAATGTGCGTCATTTGCCAGCAATTGCTGTATCTCTCTGCTGTTTCTTGTCACTGCAGACCATCGGCATATGTTTGCCTAGAGGTGAGTGACCCCTGAAGTATGACAACAGTAGGTGCATATATATTCTAGTATCCATTGCATCTACATAATTTTTCTACTGTAGTGGTGGCTCCACTTGTACTCGCAAGGGATGATGGAAGCCTATATAATCTTTCCTTATCACCCCAACCCCCACCTCTTTTACTAGCAGTTAGCTTCTTAAATTTTCATCTGCCAGAGAAGACCGGAGCGTGTTCCACCTCCTTTCCTTTCTTTCTTCTCATTCGTAGTATGCGTTTCTGCATAGAATTCCTTACAAGAGAGTATGTAATTGTGATCACGGTATACTTTGTTCTTATTCCTTTTTTTGTTTGCATAGCATATTAGGGACCTGGGAGCAATATTTTTTTTTACCTTTCTGGTATATTTATCTGTAGACTTAAATAGGTACTATCAATATTTTGATTATTACATGAACGTAAATCATTATATATTCTGATTCTATTTAATTGGGCAAATTACCAAGATAACCCACTCAACATATCCGAATGATAGAAACTACCTCTATTGTCTGCATAGTTACATTCGGACCCTTGGTCGGTTTCTGGGCAAAGATGAAGAATAAAGTAAAAAAAAAGAAAGAAAATATTAGTTCCAGGACTAATCACACCTAGACCCCTTCTAAAAGTTCAAAATATGCTTTGCCCCATAAAACTTTGAAAATCACACTATACCCTTTTTAAAAATGCTCTGTTTGTTAACCCAAACGAAAGTTAAGTAGTGAAATTTATATTTTATCCTCGACTTTTTAAAAGCATTTTTTTTAAAATGACCATTATACCCTTGGATGTATTTATAATGCTTATATTTTTTGATGGATGAATTTTATATATTTGAATGGATGTCTCCATTGGGTTATATGATCAATATTTTGAGACAATACTTAAACATAGATTAAGAACATTTCAACATTTATTGCTAATTAACTAAAGTGAACATAAATAATACTCTTGAGGAAGATGCTTTTGGTAATGTCATCATGAATTTAGTCATGTGCGGTAACAATACCAGGCCACAAGTAGTGGGAGAGTGAGCTAATCCCCTATTAAATTTGAAAATTTTAGCACCATAGTGCCATTTAGATCACTCTAACCATTGTTCTACTATGATAATTCTCGCTAAGAAGAATGTCCGTGTGGTGCCAATTCCATCTGAAGGTAATGGATTACTCTAATGTTTTCATGTACAATGCTTAATATACATACCAGTTAGCGATGTATTATGTATAGATTGGTGGAATGAATATCTTTCAAGTTTTTTTTTTTTTCTTTATGTTCATATTGTTGTGGGCATGCAATTAAATTACATATTCTTAGTAGTATATATTAAACAATTATGACCTGATTTATTTATGTAACGATAAAGGGCGTGTATGCAAAGTTTATATCGTTTTAAGAGGGTAATTGTAATTATTTTATCTATAAGGAGTGTTTTGATGTTGGAAATGGTATTTCATTTTGTTTTCTGTTGTGTAATATTTAGTTATGCTTCTGGCCTTCTCATTTTCCTGTTGGGAACATAATTTTTTGTAAAGCCTATGGTTTTGGTTTTTTCTTCTCTTAATTGATCAATTCTGCCCTCTTTAACAATGCACAAATCCTTTGGAAATGGCACTGTGTTTCCGGATTTGCATGAATGTTGTGGTACCAACTCACTATTTCCTAAGGGTTTGCATGATCTCGTGACTAAATATCTTTGGCGAAGTTTCTCTTAAGCAATTCACTTTCTTTATGCTATAGTTCCTGCATTCGGAAGTTTTGAGAACCACAAGACTTATTGAACATCAAGCCATGCTCACTCTACTTTCTTGCAGCACTGGGAGCATCTTTGTGAGTGCAAGCCAAACAAACTACGTCTTCTATATCGTCATACTCTGGCAGAATTGAGTGATTTGCTGCTTAAGGTTTATAAATGTAATTCCATAGAGGCTGCTTCTGATTCACGTATACATTTGTGCTCAGAAAAACCAGTGGCATTAGCAAAAAAGGTTAGTTGTAACTCTTTATGCATGGCAATTAGATTAATCTTCTTCTTTTCACGGATTTGTTTTCTTCAAAATTTTCCGTCTAGTCAGGGCTTCCCTATGCCTACTTGCGCTCTGTCATAGGTGAATATGTCAAACTGTCTCGGTATTTCCATCTCCATGGTTTAATGAGTGAATGTGCCAATTTTATTGCCCAGTTTCTCAATTCCCTTTTTTTTTTAAAATAAATATTTTGAAGAATGTTATCTCCTTCCTATATAGTTTGACTGTTTACATGTATCATTATTGTTTAGTATGTGAAAGTAGTAGTATGAATATCATCCCTTTCCTTGGAGATAGCATTTGTGATAAACTTGAGTTCTTCGTGAAGAACGAGTGCACCTTTTTAATCATGGTGATGCAAATGGGTGATTTACTCTTATCTTCCTTGTTTAAAGCTCGTAAGTTAGGGATAACATGGGACATTTGGAAGGAAGAATCACGTTTTATCAATACTGCATATATTTGGATGTAAGCAGGTGCAGTTTAGATCTTATAGTGGAGTATTACATTGCATCTGGGTATTGAAAGAATCAAATGTATGATAGTGTAGAGTTTTGAATTTTTTGATTCAGATGTTGCTTCAGAATCATATCTCATCTTTGAGTTTAAACTTTGCTGTGTTATTCAACCATCTATCTTTGTTGTATGTAAAGCATAAATGTCGTGTGCTGCTGCTGGAAACGTGTATACCCTGCCATAATGCTAGAGGTCTTTTTGCCATTAACCTAGGAACTGTTTACTATATGCCAGTATGGCATTCTGATTATGTAGTTCATGATTTTCTCCATGTTAAGGTTAAGGGTGGTCATGTCACATACTTGCAACTTGCTGAAGAGTGGATTCTGAGGTCATGTAAGATACTTGAGCATCCTTACTCCAGGCATGCTTTTGTCTGTGCAATAGAGGAAGCAGAGCAATTTCTTTGGGCTGGTCATGAGATGGATCTTGTAAGCCATTAATGTCTTGGGTGATCTCCTGCTTCCTCAAGATCTTACTGTTAACGCAATTGAAATAGCTTTTGATTATCTGTTGTTTAGGTGCGAGAAATTAAAAATAACTTGATTCAAGCACAAAATTGGGCAGAGGCTGTGAGAGATTGCCTGTCTAGGTGAAATTATGGTCTAGTAATCATAATTGCGACACAGAGAGAGTGCTGATGAATCAGATTGATGAGTTGCTCGAGTTACGCACTCCTCCTTGCAATGAACCCAGCCACCTTCAGCTCAAGGTTGGATTCATTTCAGTAACTTAATCCCAATTGGTTTTCATTTGATGAATGCTGCAGCTGAGTGCTTTTCCGTAATTTATCTGTAGGAATACCAAGAAGAAGCCAGAAAGCTGATTCAGGAAATTGATTCTGCTCTGGCATTATGTTCCGGATTTTCTGTAAGAGAGCTACTATTTCCTCCTTTGCTTCAATTCTTGTGGGTGATAGACAGTAAATATTTCATACTTGTCAATCCCTTCCCTGTACATGTGCATCTTTCTGTTTGTCTATCTATCATATACTATATTCCATACCTAAGTAACTGTGACTGATAGAAAACAAATACTTTTGCTCTTATTCCTCAATTTCTTACTTTTATTTAGAACCCCCTTTAATTCGTTGCCCTTTTCATTATTCCAGGTAGCTGATTTGGAGATTTTATATCTAAAGGCTGTTAAGTCACCAATTCGCATAAATGAAAGTAAGAAACTAGAGCTGAAGCTATCGGCAGCCAAGGTATATTTTGTTTGTTTGTTTTTGATATATGTTGGCATCTGCAACCAAAGATTTGATACAAACCACATTCTGATTCATGTTCAATTTTGAACCATTTGATATGGTTTTATTGATCAACACGAGGCAGTATATGAATTCTTCTGACTTCTAAGGAGATTAAGTCTTTCTTTGACTCAAGAGAGAACTTAAATGGGCTTTCGATTTCTTGAAATCAAAGTTGACTTTTTAGTTCAGGGCCTCTATTCTTTTGGAGACAGCATTTGCTAGATGCGTTTTTTGTGATGTATTAATAACAGCGGAACACTGAATGGTTCTTCCTGTTAGCAATTTAATGACATTTTATGGAGTCCGACTGTCCTTTGGCTTTTTAACGCATATCTCAATGCTTTACAATCTCTGTGTTTGTGTTAGGTTTGGGTGGACAATGTGAGAAAATGCATCTCTGAGAAGGCTCGTTCCTCAGTTGAGGTAGATATGCTCCACAAGCTGGAGTCCGAGGTATTAAAAATTGCTCTGTACCCTTGCTTTTTGCATCTCTCTTTTGGCAGCTATAGCACTCTTGTATCGTCCAGCAGATATTAAGTTTACACTTTGTTCTTTTGCATTGTATCCAGTATTTGGACCTAAAACTTCAGCTTCCTGACGCCGATTTGCTCACCAATTTAATAAGGCGAGTCAAATCTTGTCGGTCTCGGTGCAATGAGATTTTGAAAGATCCGATTTGCCTAAAGGTTGTTCTTGCAGATACTTTGTTATTTTGTTTGAGCAAGGGCCTTTTTTATGTGGAACTTTGACTGAGAATTACTTCCTTCTTTTGGACAGGAACTCAAACTGTTCGTCAGTGAATGGGAGGATTTTACTGTTAATATTCCAGAGCTAGAACTTCTGAAAAAATACTATACTGATACCATATCATGGATATCACGTGTTGACCTTGCGCTTATCAATGTTCATCAACGAGAGGATCAAGAGAAGGTAGTTGATGAGTTAAACTCCATCCAGAGGGAAGGTTTATTGCTTCAAGTTCAAGGTACAGTGGGTGGATCCAGATCACCAGGATCTTGTTTGCAGAGTAGCATTACGTTCTTTAATTTTTGTATTTGTAATTTTTCTACCTTATCTATTGGTATGAATTATTTGCTTTTTCTTTACATGCAGTCGACAAGTTACCGTGTGTTGAGCATGAGCTCAAGAGGGCCCACTGCCGTGTTGAAGGATTAAAGGTAACTTGATGGCTCCTATTGTTTTGAATGCTGATGTGCTATACTGGTCTTGTAATAATATTTTTTGTTTTCCTTCTCAATTGTTTTCTTTTCGTCTTTGCATATCTGGGATACAGATGATATGTTCACTCTTTTGTCTGATTTGCTATTGGCATCTATACCAGCATAGTTTGGCATCAGAAGTTTGATGCTATTGCTTTTCAGTTCTCCAAGGAGATATTACTATTGTCTGATTCACTGTGTTACTCACAAGTGTATATATATATATATACATATATTTTCTTTTTTTTTTTAAAAAAACTGAAATTGGCATTATTCTACTTACAGGCACTTCGAAATCAAATGTCCATGGACTTCAATCAGCAACTGATGTCAAAGGCAGCCACGTAGGCTTCTCTTTTATGTACTTTCATATAAGTTTCTCCTTGATTTATTTTTTATCATCTTAGAAGGGATGAGTGTAGTATTGAAGTTTGAACTGCATGTATTTGTCAGGCTACAGATTGAGAAAGAAAAACTTTTCATTGATATCTCCCAAAGATATGCAATTGCCATGTGCTGGGAAGAAAAAGCAAAACATGTTCTTGCTACGAGGGCGCCTATGTCCGACTTTGAGGATGTTTTGAGGTTTTGCTTTCGAATTTTTCCTACTCCTAGTTGTTGTATTGATGTACTTGGCTTTTGATACTTGAATCTAAACTTTCAGGGCTTCTGAGCACATCGGCATATTCTGCCATCCCTTCTTGATGTCAAGCTTGCAGTATCAACGGCCAAGTCTTGGTTAATAAAGTCTAAACCATTCCTACTACAAGATTCATCCATCTTACTCCCGTCAGATTCTTGTCCGCAAGTTGATGTTTTGAAGGTCAAACATCTTGATGTTCATATTATTTCTTCCAATGGTTATTGTCATACTTTATTATTGTTGTTTGCATGATAATTTTATAACTATTTAGGAGTTAGTGTTGGAATCGAAGGACCTGAAGGTATATATTGATGAGTGTACACTGCTCGAGAAACTCTTGAAGAGGGGTCTAGAATGGGAGCAGGAAGCCAGCTCTTTACTACAGAATGCAGAGCCCTTATGGAATATTGATATTGTTGGTGAGGGCATTACCAGCTGTTTTGTACCCAGACTTAAATGTCAAGTTCTTTCAATGGAGACTGCCGTGAAAGCTGGTATTTCTCTTGGTCTTGATTTCAACATGATTCCAAAACTTCAAGATGCTTGTTCTACACTGAAGTGGTGCATTACGGCCCTCTCATTTTCTACTATTATTCCTACTCACAAGGTGATCCTCCCTTTTTCCCCAATTTACGAAATTCATGAAGCATATTTTTGTTTCTTGCCACTTCTTTTTGGTGAGAGCTGTGTCATTTTACTTCCTGTCAGTGTTAAGCAATCTTGTATCCGATACTGGCCACCTCCATGGTTCTCATTGGTTGCGATGAAGTAATAATAAAGATTTATGTTTTAGGACTGTGTAATTACCTTATGCTTCATGATTAATTAACAAAATCTGGTTTGTAATGCATTCATCGGTCTCTGTACCTTTTCCATCTGTCTTGGGTTGATCTTTTCTTCGAAATTGGTAGTTCGTTCCTGCTTATTTTTTGTATTTCTATGTCTTTTGTACTTTTAATTATAAGACCTGCTTTGGAAGATGCAGATTATGACAAGTCAGTATCATCAATTTGTCATAGTTATCCTGCTTACAAATGAGAAAAGGGCTTTTACCTGTGGTGCACTGACCTGAAATTGCTTTTGAATCCCAGATATGCACACATGTAGACTTGACTTTTGATCACAATATTTTGGTTGGGCAGTCGAGCATTATTCATAATGCTTCTTTCTAACAGAATGATATAACTGAATGGCAGACAACTTTCGTAGTCACATGACTCGTGTCTGTCTGTGAGGTCCTGGACTGCTAGTTTTAGGTTCAAGTTATTTCCAAAATATGTGGATGACTAATTCCAAGCAGGTTGTATTTAAGAGCAAACTTTCTGCATTTACAGTTTTGTGTGTTTTAAGTCCAACTAAAGGAGAAACTTTAGGTGCCCATGATCGGAAGTTCAATGTGTTTGTCATGTCTATTTAATGATCAAGTTAAGCACCGGCTTACACAATTATCTGTCAACAAGACTTTGTATGTATTATACTTTTGCTTTAAGGAGAGAACTTTGAAAATTATCAATGATGTTCTCTGTCATGTGTATATGGAGAGTTAGTTTAATGTTATTCACTTATACTTCTGACTGAAGCACCAGTTCCTTATTGTAGGAGGTTGAGATGATGTTGGATGCTGCTGCAAGCCTCCCAGTAACATATAAATCCTGTGGTTTGTGGACAGCATTGATTGATGGCTTAAGTTGGCTTATGAAAACCCTTGAAATTCTTGATTCCAATAATCGTTGTCAGTTTGAAGTTAGCAGTGTTGTGGAACTTCTTGTTCTATCTAAGGTCTCTATGCCTGTTCTACTGTTTTTCTATGGATATTACAAAAGTACTAGATTCATTTGCACTCTTCTTTCATCTTGATTGTTTTTCCTATAAAGCTACATTCTAACATTTTGAAGTTGCAGAAAATTTGTATCTCATTTCCGGTGATTGTTGGTCGTCTTCAGGATGCAGTCCAGAGTCACAAGTAAGCTTTGTCTTCTTAATGTTGTGCGTATGCTGTCTGATATTTTCCTTTATGTTGCATTGATCATCTAGGTTATCTTAAGTAAAATAGTTGCATGAACTTACACATTGTCCTTTTCTGCCCAAATGATGATAGAAAGGCCTTAATTCCTGATAAAAATGTAATCATTGGATTACTTTTACGTGAAAAGATGGACATGTATAAGATATGGAGTGAGGAGTTCTTGTGTTGCATCGCTGTTTAGGGAACAATTACTTTGTTCGAAACTTCTTGTCAGGTTTACTTTCTTTTGATTCAGATAGCATCCTTTACTATCTGCTACTTGGATGTAAAGTGCATAACAAGATCAAGCAACTTTACGATACTGTGAAGGCAATTGTTGGCACTCGAATTACTGTTTTACGCTTTCTATTTCAATGTTTCGGTTGTGCAATATTCTGTGATTTTACGAGCCCACGTATCTGACTTGCACCTTGAATTATCTTTTGGTATCACATTATTCTCTTGAACATAATTCATGGAATGAGATTTGTCTGATCGTATAGGTTTTGTCAATATTCCTTTATTATGTATGATATTCTGCTTATCCCTGCCATTTTGAATGTCATTATTAGTTGTATGCTACTTGTGGTTGTGGAATTCTGGTCCCTAAAGTTTGTTTAATATAGTTCGTCCATGTATTTGCCTTCTTGGTTGATGCTTTCGTTCTAGACCCCTACTCAGGATATTGTTCCTGGTTGTATAATATTGTTAATCTACTGATATAACACTACAGTTTTAGGAAAGTCTGGTTCAGGTGTTCCTGCAGTAACACTTGCTATCCCTTTTTAGGTTGTGGCTTGAACAAGTGCATGTGTTTTTTGGACTCAGCTTTCAAGAGCGCTCATGGATCAAATTGCTACAGCTGAAGGTAATTCAATCAAATTTCTGATTGGCTTTGGATTTTTGCAGTGTTGTTGGGGATTATCCCATATTAACATGTAATTTACCTTACTGCTATTTTATGTGGAAGTTGGTCAAGCCACTCTCTGAATTAGCCATGTCGAGTGTGTCCCTCATCTTGAAGTGTTCCTTGGACTACACTGGACAAGCATATCCTTAGATTTCCATTGTTCTCTGGACTATACCTTGACCAGAATTGCCTACACCAAGTTGTTCTTGTTCTGGTTCATTAGATGAATCCAGGATCCTGGATTATGGTCAACTAATTCACTTAGCATATAAAAAACCTCTGCATTTGGACAATTTGATGGTATAGGTGAATAAATATTTGCTTGCACAAGTGGAAAAAGATTGTAAGAAGTATGGATTTGGAAACTAATGGGCCAATATGATATTAAGAGTATTATAATGAGAATCACAAGATGCATAACAGCATAGTTGAAAATTGGATCATTAACGGGTTTCACCGCCGATTTTGTTTTCTTATTTCCTTCTTCTTTGCCACTTTGGCAAGGGTCCACTGATTTCTGACCCTTTGGTTTTGTGCCTTCTGAGTCCTCCTCCCTGGTGAACAGCTGAAAGTACATGTTAAAAGATGAAACTTGATTCACAAGGTAGAATAATTATCTAACAGAGAACTCTTGGAACATGCTGCTGGTGTAGATATCTTGGCACCTCAGCTGCTTCTTTTTTCCTCTCCACTATATTAGTTTATTGCAATCTATTTGGGTGAATTATGGTTACAGTTGGCATAATATTTTGCTTATTCTACTGCATTTCCGGCTGTCTCTTTTTGTTCTTTATTGTCAGTGGGTTTGGTCGCCAGCTGTGAAGACCTTACTAATGCATTTGTGGTGATTTATGCTTTCATTTTGGTTTTATCTTTCTTTGCCCGGAATTTAGTTTTATCTTTTGATCACAGAAACTTATTACGCTGTGTGGTGGCCTTTCTGACACTAAGCTGCACCAAATTTGCTTTTTGCCTCTGTAGCAATGCCAGTTTGATGCCTAGATATTTTGCGGTCAGATAATTCGTTTTATTTTAATGATCTGAATGTATATGGTAAACAGTTAAACAGAGGGTGTTTTGGATTAAAGTGAGTCAACGCTTTTGATACTGTCATTTGAATGTTTCATTAGTTTATTTGTATGGTTAAACATTCCTATAGAATTTCCATGAGATGAACCTTAAGAAGGATTTTGGCTACAAAATTGTCCTTGTTGTAGACCTCTTGTATTTTATGCTTGTTAAGAATCTATTTCAAGTGCTTGGGATGTCAAATTTGGTCTCCTTATGAGTGACCCTGAATCCCTTGAAATTGTGGCTACATCCAAAAGCAGTTGTCCTGGGAGAAAACATATTTTATATGCTTGTTCTTGGCTGTAAATATTTGGTCTATCTGCAAATACCCCATCCCAGCAACAGAATTTTATTTATACCAGAGTAGTCAATGGTTTATGGCGCATTGCGGCGCAAAGGGCTCCTGGAGCCATGGTGCACGGCGCGGCACGCGCCTTTGCTAAGGATGACACTAATAAACAAAAGTAATTGATACATTTATGTAATTAGTATTCTTCATAGAGAATAATATGAAAAAGTACATTTTATTTCTCATAAATCAGAATAATATAGAAATCAGTTTTTTAGTAAATTTTTGCACTTCTAGAAGTCATAATAATAGCAAAAATATACTTAATAGTCTAGTATTAGAAATTAAGAATCATGATATCACCAAACTATTAATCAACACTAATAGTATACTAATTTCAACAATAACAAACTATTAAATCTTACTAATTTACTAGTAATTACTAATTAAAATAGATAATAGAATATACAGGTAGAAAACTGAGAAAGAAGAAAAGAGAAGGAGAAAAAAGACAGAAACTAAGTTCTGCAAAGAGAAAACTGAAAAGGAGGTCTGAGATCAGAGGAAGAAGAAGAAAGAAAAAAAGAGCAGAAAAAATCAACGAACATTTCTGGTCCTGAAGGAGAAAGCAATAAGCATGCAGGAGCCAAAGGGTTTTTATTGTTTCTTTCCCCTTTTCAAATGGGCCCAGGCCTGGTTTAGCAAAGGCGCGCCTGGTGCGCACCACGGCAACAGCCGAAATGGTGCTCAGGTGCGCGCCATGGTGTCGCCAGGGTGAAGCCCATCGTCACAGTAGAAGAATGGCGATGAGCTCGCGCCCCTAGCCATGGCGCGCGGCATTCTGCGCCATTAACTACTATGATATATACGATGAACTATCTAGAATGTATGGATCTGTTATGGATTAGAGTTCCTGTTGTCCTCAAGGTTAAGGGAATTTTCTATGAAAACTGTGCATCTGTCCTGGGTATCATTGGATAATTGATTGAATGACCAATCACTTAATGTGTTAGATTCCTGGAACAGGAATTTGATATTTTGTTATCTTTCTTTCCTTTTTTGTCTTGCAAAACATGGATCAATGGTTAACTTTATTTTGTACAATCAATACTTCCCTGGATCACCTAGGACCAAGTTGCAATTATACCTTCTAGCAAAAGCCAAAATCACTTGTCTTTTTGCTTTTTGAAATCGTCTCCCTTTGTTGGCTTTATTTTCACTGAATTGGCAATTCCAACATTCAGGACATGGAAGTTCAAAGGCATTCAGTTGTGTGGAACTCGATAAGGTTCATTTGGAACTTGAAAAGGTTCTGAAGTGGAAGCAGCGGTGTGCGGACATAGTTAAGCCCCCACCTGCTGAAGAAAATCCACTGCTTAATGCTCTCCTAGAGGTTTGTGCAGACTGGTTATTATTGTTTGTCTAATGAATTGATTTTTGGTAGCTTAATTTTTTATATAAATCTCAAGGAATCTTCTAATTTTTTATGCAGTTAAATAATACTCTTGATAGATCACTTGAGGTGTACAGTAATTGTAAGAGCGGAAAGTCAAGAAAATTATGTGTATGCTGTTCCTGTGCTGTTGAGGATCAGGACCTTTTGCCTTGTTCTATTTGCAATGACAGGTATTTTTTTTTAGCTCCAAAGCTGACAGGTTCAACTTACTGAAACATGGAAATGGCTGCATATATTTTTGCATTTGCCAGTGGTTGATCCGTTTTAATTTTTTCTAAGTTTGACTGCAGCAGCTGATACTGAACTATTATGTGCAAACTCCATAACAAATTACTTTATACTGCTTTCTTCCATCAGCAGATGAACAGCTACCTAATTTATTTTCTATTGCACAGTTTTCACTTGCAGTGTGTGGAAACTTCGTATCCTAATGCAAAATTATTTGTGTGTCGATACTGCAACCTTGTAAAGAGTCCAAAACTTCCTCGAAGTGAAGCTGGTTCACTGGTTTGTGATTGATCATCTACTTTTCTCCAGAGTTCATGCGTGGAAAATTTTCTCTCTCACCTTATGTCTTTGTATGCAGAAAACTGGGAGGAAACATCTTGAATTGGATAAACTGACTATTCTTCTCTCAGATGCTAGGGATCTCTGCCTGTGGTAAGAATTCCCAGCTTGTTTCATTGCTTATGTTGTTTTATTCTTCAGACTGTTCTTGGCGGGCACATTTTTAGATTATAATTTTGCCTTTCAAGATTTACTCTTGTACTGTTGCGTGAATGGGACGTCTGACAGTTTTATGGGGATAGTTTGACTTCATTAGGAACATTTACCTATATATCAACAGAAGATGGAGAGGCCAAGATAAATGGATTAACTTTGACATACTATTCCAGGTTTAGAGAAAGTTAATACTTCTGGAGATTTGTTTGAACGTTTACCTAAGGCTTGTGTGATCTACCGGAACTATAATGAAGCTTGTCTTTAGGGGAGTAAATATCTATAATTCAAGGGTTACGCAATGTACTTTTAGTTGCACATTTAATGTGATTTTACAACTTGAGAATTTCCCCTGGTGGACGAGTTGGATGACTATCGTTTATAATATTTGTCAGATTGTGTTGGTTGATTCAGGAAAAATATTAGCAGGTCAGTGTGGCTGACCATAAATTAGGTTTCTCTTCAATTCGTTAATAGTTGAAACTTGTGGAAGCTTCATGAAAATAAGAGAGTGAGATAAGGTAAAGGGGAGAAACTACGAACTAAGTTGAAGGCTTCCCTCTTGTGCTTGGGTGCTCATGTCAGAATGAAAAGGCCAGCTAAGTGGTTGACTTATTTTATTACTCGAAGCCATCAGAATCCCAGTTGATGGAATTTAGTTTTATCATATTAAGTAGGACAGATATATGAGTGGTTCTTGTTACACCTGAAGCTGACACTACAACTGCAATTATCTTTTGTTAGTCTTAATGTATTTGGCTGATACAATTCATCAAGATTATGGGGGAGGGACCTATGTTTTTGCTTTAGAACCATGAACCACTTGGACCTGGTTTCTTAAGGATGTACGTTTGACACCTTATGTTTTTCCATCTAAAATACGAGTTCCTTAAAACATCCTCTTGCATCTACTCAGATGATCTCGCGTTCTGATAATGTGGAGCTGTGCCTGATCTTTTACATCATTTAAACTTTGTTAAGGGAAATAATGATTTTGGACTATGCTAGGGCCCCGTTTGGTTGGGTTGATTATGTAGGACACGATCCTGCATAATAATTTGTTTGGTTGGTGTGTAGTCCAGCCTGTGATAAATTGAAGGTCCGGTATTACTGGGTGATTGTGTATCTCTTCTAGATGGTACACAATCCCACTTGTATATATAAGTGAGATTGAAATATAGACCAAAAAACTCAATACTTTTTAGCTACAAGACAAATTATGTTTCACAGTTCATAATATGGATAGGGAAAACTATTCTTGTCAATAATAGTTTGATGATTTAGCAGGTCAGCCCTTGCAGTAGTTTTTAGATTATTGATTTGTGATAAATTTTTTAAGTTCAGTTGTTTTCAATTGTTTGAGCCTTTGTCTCAAGTAGATTGACTTAGTCAGCTGTGAGCTAATATGAACTGGATTTGCTTTTTGTATTTTTAAAAAGGTTTTACACGAATGACGAATTCTGACCTCCTACTCCTACTCCTACTCCTACTCATGGGTCTATCTTTTATCTAAGGGCCTTGATGCACTTGCTGTAGATCTTGGGTGCAGTATGAGTCCTTTACTATATGAAATATTTACATCGTGGCTCTGAAATGATTGATTTTATTCCGATAAATATCTACTTCCTGGAACCTGGGACTTGTTTGGGCTCTTGGTGAAAGGGTCTAATTAGTTCCTAGTGCGTTACAAACTTAATTGCCTAGTTTTATATCCTAATTGAACTATGAGTGAGGAGAACGGGAAGGTTTGTCTCGAAATTGAAGCCTTCCATCTGGTTCCTTTGTTTAGATTAGTTATTGCAGGTATAAGCAGCAGCCCCCTAAGAGAGATTCTTATTTGGCTTTTATTTCAATTGTTAATACAATATAGGAGGACTACAACTACAAATAGTATTGCACAATTGATTGTGAAATACCCGTTGCTTTTTGAACCCCAATCCTGTGAATTGCGTGAAAGTAGGATACTCCAAATTCAGGGGCCAAAGAGTATTAGAGGTCGTTCTAGGTAAGAGTTAATTAAAGATCCACTGAATGGATTGGGGTTCATGACTATGTTCCTGAGCTGGAAACAGTAGGGGGCGATTATGTTCTTCATGATGATTTTGGTGCATGTGCATTTGCTTCTCTAAATATTGTGTAAATGTTATAGGAGGTGCTTTTTTGTTCTCTTTTTTTTTTCGTGTAAGCTAGTTAGCTGGCAATGTATATTTGTTGCTTATTATCTGTAAGTGTGGTTGATGCATTTTTTTTGTTTATACCCTTCGATGATTTTGATTGTAAAGAAGAGATGAAAATACTGCCATTATGGTATCTTGATGAATGAACTGGATGAATATGTTGTTTTGGGCAGGATTGATGAAAGGAGGATATTAGACCAAATTGTCAAGAAAGCGGTTGCCTGTAATGCTTGTCTAACAGAGTTCGTGAGTTTTGCATTAGCTTATGTTAGCAAAGATCTTGATGTTGTCAGACAAAAACTGTGCATTGCCCTGAAGGTATTAGTTAAAGTGTCTTATATTCTAGCATTAACTTGGGCATTTATGCTTGACTATTTGTGCTTTAATGATATTTCTTTCCATTCTCCCTGACACTGTATTGGTGCTAGGAGAACTAATTGGATGTCAAAAACCTATAAGCTGCATTGTTGTGATGACACTATTTTTGGTCCATATTTAGTGGAAGCAAGTAAAAAGAATATTGAGTAGACACAGTTCCTATTGTTTGCAGGGTATGGATGTTGCCGGCATTTGTGATGACGAGGGAAATCTCAAATTTGAGCTGGCACTGGCCCGGAATTCGTGGAAGATCAGGGCCGAGAAATTATTGGGTAGTGCTGAGAAGCCCACACTGCAACAGATTCAGCATCATCTGAAAGAAGTACACCCTTTTTATCTGCTGCTTTTTCCTGAAGAAATCTTTTTCCTTTGTCTTCCCTCTTTCTTCATGTGATTAAGGGATAATTATGGTTCTCTCCTGTGAGGTTTAGTTTAATTACACCCCTGAGGTTTAGAAAATTGCAAGTAGTACCCCTATCATTTGCTATTATCTAACAAACAGATCCGACAGTTAATGATATTAACTGAGTTATCTAATTCAATTGTTTGATAGTTACATGTACCTCCCATGAAGTTTGAGCTAAATGTGGATACACCCCAAGTTTTTAAATTACTTACACCTTTACTAATATTTGCCATCTTCCTACAAATAATCTTAACATTTTACAATACTATCAACGTCATTATTGTAGTAAGATGATAAATTTTTAAATTAATTGTTGGTTTAAATTTATGAAACTTTCTCTGACGACTATGTTTGAATTCATTTGAAATTTATTTGAGTTGTACTTCTTTAGAAAATTTTAATGTTTCTAACTTGTGGTAAAAAATTTAAATCATATCTCATAAACTTAATAAGTATATTCTAAATTACTCCATTCAAAATTGTTTTGAATTTAAAAGTCCAATTGAATATATCATTTAGATTTCATGAGAAAGTGTCAATGACTAGTTAAACTGGTAAAGTTGTCAAATTTATTTTCTTTACTCTTCGTACATTTTTTTGCTGTGGCTCTGTAAGTCAATGCTGGGAATGGGATGTAGTTTTGGAGCACAAGGATGAAGTATAACTCTGTTCCTTTGTCTAAAGCCTTCTCTTCTCTCTAATGACCAATCTCCTCTCTTCTAATATCTTCTCTTCATTTTCTGCACTCTCACCCCCTCTCATTTCCCTTGTAGTGTTTATCCTTGCTTTATTTACCATTAAACATGGTATTGCTTGATACAATTTCCATCTCCGATGTGCTGGGACGCCAAATATGGACTTAAACTTGAATTCAGAAATTTAGTTTATTCTTTGTGTTAAAAATCCTTTAAATACATAATATATTTTTATTATTTTATTTTAATAAATGTTAAACTTTGGGGGTCTAGCTATAAAATAAAAAAGTTTGGAAGGGGAAATTGTAAAATGACCTACTTTAGGGGATGTGCCTGTAATTTGAATAAACATCAAGGGAGGTTTGTGGAATAATACAATTAATGATAAAAGAGTACTTTTGTCATGAACATTGTGGTTTTGTAACGGTTGTTACTCTAAGAGGAGGTAGATGTGCTTTGTCAAATTTGAGGGAGTCTAAGTGTAATTAGACAAATCCTCAGGAAATGGAGCTGTAATTATCCATATGATTAAATCATTCAAACTGGTCTAAAAGGCATGCCAGTAGAGCAAACTTATATAGATCTAGTGAATGAAAGAAGTAATTCTCCAAACTAAATAATGATTGTGTGATGCTTATCATTGCAGGATTTCTTATTGCAGTATGAAATTCTTTTAGATATATATAGATTTTTTAAACTTATTGGATGAAGCATATTATTTATTGTAGGATGAAGTTCTTATAACAATCTTACTAGTTGACGTTGTATGACATTACTATCATCATTAAATTTATTGCCAATAACTTGTTTACCTGCAATAACATCCTTTCAGTTTGTTGCTGTTTCAGAAATCATAATAAACTCCCCCCCCCCCCGCGTCGCTTTTATAGATATTTCTCTTTTTTATAATTCTATCTTCTAACAGTAAAAGAACTGCTTTTCAGCAATATTTTCATGTGATAGATGCAAGAATAATGTCATTCCATAAACATAAAAAGATAAACTAACCACAATAACTGATATCTTTTCCATCTCTAATGGCTATAATTTTAAAATGGTATGTTATACATGTATTCCTTTTCATTATATATACGTTACATTAATACCGCTACGAGTTTTATAAGATATCACCATGGTTATTCTGAATACTGAAAGATAATGATCAATTGACCATCCAGTGTGGGATAAAATTATTGATTTTTTTTTTCCCAACTTTTTTGCTGATATGAACATTTCCAACCAAAACCTTGGTAGTAGGAGTAATTGCAAGTGGAGCATTATCTGGAGGGGGTTTATGTATAATTTTCAAAATTCGAGGGACGAAGTATAATTATGTTACTTTGTAGGGGATCAATGGGGTGACTCAACCCTGTAAGGAAAATAAAACTCTTTTTGGTTGACGTCAAACTCGGTTGGCCGTGAAATCCAAGTTGACATGATTGATACTTGTGCATTCTTTTTATGATTCTCATGTCCGCTTGGATGATACTTGTCACATCTGTTCCTTGGAACTGGTGATGTTCACTTGTGTTGTTTTGTACCTTGTAATCATGTTTCAGGGACTGGCGATGAACATTCATCCAGAAGATTACTTCAGACAGACATTGACAAAACTCCGTGACATGGCCTTGCAATGGGCCGATACAGCCAAGAAGGTTGCTTTTCGACATTTATATATAAAGACTGAACATTATTATAATCTGTAACAAGCATCTAATTTCTTTATTTGTTTTTATTTTTCCTTCGCTCCCCTATGTTCTCCTCCTTCGCTACACTCAAGCAGGTTTCAATGGATGGTGGAACGCTTGGATTGGATAGAGTTTTCAAACTTATTTCAGAGGGCGAAAGTTTACCCGTATCCTGTGAAAAAGGAACTAAAGGTGACAAAAGTAATTCTTTTTGCAGGTATTGCCTTTCTATTTTGTTTTTGTGCTTACACCTTTGGTTGGTGCAGTTACTGAGGGATCGAAGCATGCTTTACTGCATTTGCCGAAGGCCCTATGACCAAAGAGCAATGGTTGCTTGTGATGAGTGCGATGAATGGTATCACTTTGATTGCATAAACATCTCTTCAGCACCAAAGGTTTACATCTGTCCCGCATGCAGTCCTTTTCACAGTGAAGATACAACAGCACCAACCACACAGGAGAGGTAAGTTTCTTAATGTTCGTTCTCGTTTAAGATATCTTTGTTAAATTTTTTGTTAGGTTCTATAAAGCGTTCAGAAGTATGTTTAAGTTTACCGAAGGCAGGAGGCAGATGATGAACGACACATATTACATAGTGATAGCATATGCATGTTCTTAACCCAAACTAGTTGCTATTTGGATATAAATGTCCTACAATATCTGTTTTTCTTGTTCTTTTGATGAAGTTTTTTCTGACAGAGAGATTGCCCCCTTTGGTTATGCTTATCATTATAAGATCCAAATTGAGATATGAACTTTATATGCAAAAAATACAAGTTCTTAAAAAATGAAATTCTAACATCAAAAGTGAATCTGTTAACTTCGATAGAATTAAAGTTTTACAAGGATTATCCTCATAACTTTACAAGCCGAACTCATGGGTTACCGGTATAGAAAAATGAGGCCCAGAGGGCAGATATTTGTCCACCAGATACTTTCAAATTACGCTTCCAAGTAGTTAAGCATGCCCTTAGATACGTCTCTTCTAATTAAGTAATCTTGGAGTAATGGAGTAATAAAGTAATGCCCTTGGATACACTCGGATTAGTGAAGTACACTAATATACATTTAAGCACGAATATTAGGCAGTGTTTGCAAGCGCTTTAGAAAAGCGTTTTTCACCTTTTGGCTTCAAAACAACACTTTTAAATTGTTAGGGATACCTAAAAAAAAGCGCTTTTAGGCCAAAAGCTAGAAGCAGCTTGGGGTTGCTTTTAGCTGCTTTGGTTTCTTTATAAATGAATTCAATTTTATTTTTTACTACTTTACCCTTATAATCTTATTTCAACTTCATCATTTTTAATTTATTTTTAAAATTGTATATTTAAAGTTGATATCGGAGTTTTCAAATAGTTTAAATTTTAACAATAATTATATTTACACTTTCACATATTTAATATTTTAAGTTTTCTATATTTTATAGATTATTTCGTTTCACATATTCTTTGATTAATTAATAAAATAATTATTTGTTACAATTGTGCAAGTTTAGTTATTGTGTATGAATCAATAATTATATTACCTAGTGGAAGGATTATTAAAATTTTAACATATTTTTTTTAATATTTTTAAAATATAAATATAAAATACTAATTGGAATAAAATTTATGTTTTTTTGTGGAAGAACAATTATTAGCGACTAACAAGTGAAATAATAAGTAAAAAGATAGTATCTTTTTTAACACACAGGGACAAAACAACCTTTCATCAATTAAGTTTATTTTAGAAGTGATTTTTTTCCAAACAGTATCCAATTTAGCTTTTATGTGCTTTTTACTTTTTTTTTTACAATCACTACCTAATTTTGATTCTACTACACTTCCAACTTTTTCTACAAAAATAACTTCTTTAAAAGCTGAAGTTTTTGAAAACTCTCCCTTAATATTTGCTTGCTGTTTGTTGAAACCTGGGAAAAAATAACAATGATCAAAATCTTTGGTTCACTGTAATATGTGGTCAACTCAATTAATGTAGCAGCTAAAGTAGCCAAAATTTCAATGAGCATAATGTAATATAGTAACATGTGACTGAAAATATGAGTAGTTAGTGGCTAATTTGTGGAAAGTAAGAAGCATCTTAAAGGGTCTCATAATGAAATTTGATCTGTCGACTGTGTCCTTACACCCCCGTCTCTTGTATTCGATTCTAGTTATAGGTCGAGATCTTTGATCCAATCATTATGTAACTTTGTTTTAGTCTTTGGCTTTGAGCTTAACTGAACTCTTGAAACTGGATACTGGATCCTTAATGCTTTAATGAATGTCCATAATGTGCACTATGCTACCTGAGTCACTTTACCTCAGAAGTGAGATTAAAGTAACACTTCATTAATCAAGCTACTTGATTTCATGAACGTCATCAACAAGGATGCCTTGTTGGATGCTAAGAATAATATATAAAGCATTTAATCCTTTACGAGTAAGCAATACCAATTTGTGAATCATTTATTACATATGCATTGAAATGTTAATAAATTTCTTCTATGAAGAGTTCAACTAGAATTGTAGCAATATGTGTTTTAAGTTCTAATGCCTATTATCAGCTTGAAGTTTGTGATTTGCTCTGTTTTCATGCATATGGCACACCTTTGCAATTGATTTTCGGTTGTCTCTATTTACCCTTCTCTTGTGTGTGTGTTTGTATCATTTTTTGTCTATATATCCACATATCTGTTTATATGTGTGTGCATATGTTCTATGTTGGTGTGTGGTATGATTGTGCTCATTAACCAACATTGAAGACAAGTGCCTCCCATTTGCAGAAGTAGCCAACTGTTAGTCTCTCGTTTATTTCTGAAGCAACGAGTTGAATATAAAGTTTCAACTAGCTGTAAGAAAAAAAAACCATCTAGGGGACACAGTATACTCTTGAATGTTTAGCTGCATATCATAGTAAAAGGATAAGAATAATTTTCAAGTAACCCTATATGTGCACTTACTAACCTGAGTAAACATATGGTTATAGGCATAGCTTGTTAGAAGTTGTAGTCGAAACTTGAGAATTAAAACTTGCAGTTAGAAAGCTAGCGTTTGCGTAATAATTGTATATGCCTACAGCCATGAATATTCTTGTCTAAGTCTGTTTACTCTTTTCCAGATTTACTGGTAACAAGTTCGAAGAGCCACAAACACCTTTAAGGCGTTCAGAACTGAGGAGGAACTCACAAAAGCCAAAGTCTAGCTCAAACAAGACACTGATGGTGACGGACATGAACGATTGCTTGAGAAATTTTAGCAGCAGCGAGAGATTGTTGTGGAGAAATAGGAAGCCTTTTAAAAGAGCAGCTCGAAAACGTTCAGAACTTCAGAGTCTATCTCCATTCTTCCATGTACAGAATAAGTGATAAATGTAGATGATTCTATTAGTCAATTTTATTCAATTGATTATTTGTTTTCCCAGCAGAACTTGTTCCCAGAAGAATATCCTGATCTCTGTGTCTGTGTGTGTGTGTGTGTGTGTGTGTGCGCGCTCGCGCTGTGAGGGGATTCGTTCTATGCACAGGGCATAACAGGCAATTTTGGGTTCAAATGCAGGAAAAAGGGTAGTGAATGGAGAAGGAAAATAATAATAGTTTTCGATCAAGTAGTTTGATAAGATTAGAAGGAAAGTAAATTTTAAATATATTTTTTGATTTAGTTTGAGAAGAAAAAATTATTTTTGTAATTTCACTGAAAGATCATTATCTTTACTTTGTATTAGAAAATAAATGATGAATATTATACTAGTATAGTTTTAGTATATAAGAAATTTAAAGATTTTATTAGTAAAAATATTTTATCAAATAGGAATAATAGTATTTTTTTATTAATAAAGATATTCATCAAAATGAGTGTTAATTTATTTTAAATTATTTAGTTTAAATAAAGTAGAAATTACTAACAATATTTTCAACTAAAGAATTTGAGTTCAAACATCAATGCTAATGTTGATATCAAATACAAGTTTGGAGAGAAATTATATATATAGATATATATGGGTAACAACAAATAAAAATAAAAATAAGAATTATATTTTTTTTAATTTTTTGCCTTGTACTTCTAATTTTTTATTTAATTTTCGATGAAAACAAAATTAGACCCCATGATTTTTTTATGACCTAACATTAAAATTATTTTTTATAATTTTATTTTTATTTTTATTTTTATTTTTTAATTCTTTAATTTTTTGTCCCAATCAAAACGCACTTAATTCTATAATTTTAAAAAGAAGAGATGAATTATTGATTTGTGTGATGCAAACTCATGACATAAACGCCACATCCGCGTAATTATTATCGATGTCACAGTCATAATTGCTCTTTGTCATTTTCTTATAATTATTTTTTTTAATTTATTCAGATAAAAATCCATAAATGAAGTACTGACATGCGAAAAGCAATACTCATCCTGCCTCAAACTCATTCTATAGAGGAAATTATTTAAATAATGTAAAAAACTGAGCAAACCGCGATAATACATCGCGGGTTTGCACAAATTTCGAAAAAAAAAAAAAAATTGGGGCCAGCAACCTACAAAAAGTTGGTTGTTATCCCTGCTCTGTATGAAATGCCATCTTGACTTGCGATTCTGCAATTTATTTTTAAAAAAAATCACAGAGGCTTATAAGTAACCTGCTTATCCCTGTTTTCTCAAACGTGGTATTAGAAATACCGGATCTGATCCAAAATTAGAAAAAAATAAATTTAATATATAATAATAAATTTAATATTTTTGTTAATATTGCTTATAAAAAATTGACAGTAATCATATTATATGACTTTAGTAAAATAATCATAAATTTTTTTAACTTATTAATAAATTATAATATTTTTATCAATACTCTGTACAAAAAATTAAAAAATAGTTATTATTTACAAAAACATTGCTGCTTTTTTAATATTGTATACCGAAAATTAAAAAATATAATATTGCATGTTTATTAATATTATGTATAAAAATTAACAACAATCATATCACGTAATTTTACTCAATATTATTTACTTCATGTTGTGTACACAACATTAATGAAGACACAACAATATCACTTTTGTCAATTTTTGGTACACAATATTAGAAAAGCGGCAAATTTTTTTTCAATAATAATTATTTTTTTTAATAAAAATCACTTGGTGTAGTTACTTCAGATAAAGTCACACAATATAATTATAGTCAATTTTTGTACACAAAATTAATGAACAGACAATATTAGTTTTGTTAAAAAAAAATTTAGGGGTACTTTTGTTAATTTTGTGTATAAAATATTGTCTGCTTTTGTTAATTAATGAGCAAGGATAGCAGAATAATTAATGAGCAGGGATGGCAGAATAATTATTACTTTTGTAATCCGTGATTTTTTAAATAAATTGCACAACTGCTTTTTGTAATAGCGATTCTGACAAAACTCTCATTTTTTTTTTAAATGTGTACAAATCCGCAATTTATAATTACGATTTTGCCCATTTATTTAACAATCTCAAAAACCATCTTTTATAATTTTTTTTTTTTTTGCATTATTTAAATAATTTTCCCCATTCTATAAACCATTTATTCATACCCTAGCCTTGCTTTGAAATGCTATGTATTATATAATTTCATTTTATTATTTTTATTTTTTAAATAGAATAGTTTTGAGTAAATTTTATTTTCATCCTTGTGTGATGCTGAAAATAGCATGAATCAACTAATATAAATTATTGTTTGAAACTTGGACTGAAGCGTATGGGGGCTTTGAACAGAAAACCTGCAAAAAAGATGTTAGCACTCCAATACCCAAGTTATGATGAAATAAAACGAGAAAAGTAAACAAATTTAAATGAAATGAAGATATTATTATGAATATATGTATATATGAATGTATACACCTCTTGGCATTCCATCATAATGCCTAATACCCTTTTGTATGCCTCATGATGTATTGTAATTATAATAGTAATTAGTGTATTTTGTAACAACAATTTTGGTGGTCTATAAATACCACCATGTAATTCATTTGTAAAAAAAAAAAAAAAAAAAAAAAAAAAAACTTTTGGAAGAATAAGAAAGTGACTTTAGTGGAGAATACATATATTATTTTTCTTTATATTCTATTAGAGTGATAGCTAATAAACTTAGAATTTCTCTATATTTATAGCACGTTATCAGCACGACGTTACGCTCGATCAAGAATGGATCAAGCCATTACAAATCTCAATGTCAAGGAGCATTGTCTTGTTGATAGTGCCACCACGCATACAATTTTGAGAAACAAGAATTTTTTGTCAAACTTGTTAATGACAAGAACCAATGTGAGTACTATTTCAGGAGTTCGTAATCTTATTGAAGGCTCCGGAAGAGCTACTATCTTGTTACCCAAAGGAACAAGATTACACATAAATGATGCCTTATATTCTGGTAAATCACAAAGAAACTTATTGAGTTTTAAGGATATTCGACAAAATGGTTTTCACATTGAAACCATGAATAAATACGGTATTGAATACCTATACCTTACAACATATAAAACTGGCCAGAAACAAGTTTTAGAAAGAATGCGAGCATATACTCCTGGTTTATATGGCACATTGATAAGCTCCGTTGAAACACATAGTATCACTAACCCGAAGTTAGTTGATCAAAGTACTTTTACTTTGTGGCATGATAGACTTGGCCACCCAGGTAAAACAATGATGTATAGGATCATTGAAAATTCAAATGGACACCCACTAAAGGACCTGAAGTTCCTTGTTAAAGGTGATTTTATATGCTCGGGTTGTTCTCTTGGAAAACTAATTACAAAGCTGTCTATGACAAAAGTGAATTTAGAATCTCCTATGTTTCTTGAACGAATTCAAGGAGACATATGCAGGGCAATAACACCGTCATGTGGACCATTTAAATACTTTATGGTGTTGATTGATGCATCAACACGTTGGTCACATGTAAAGCTTGTTGTCAACACGAAATATTGCATTTGCAAGGCTTTTAGCTCAAATTATTAAATTGATAACTCATTTTCCTGATTATCCTATTAAATGGATAAGGTTAGATAATGCGGGAGAATTATTTCTAAATCATTCAATGATTATTGCCAATCAATTAGGATAGCTGTGGAGCATCCAGTTGCTCATATATATATTCAAAACGGCCTAGCAGAGTCGTTAATTAAGCGGTTACAATTAATAGCTAGACCCTTATTAATGAGGTCAAAATTGCCTTCATCGGCATGGGGGCATGCAATTTTGCATGCAGCGTCTTAATTCGTTTTAGACCTACCGCTTACCATAAATTTTTCCCATTACAATTGGTCTCAGACAAAGAACCAAATATTTCTCATTTAGAGGTGTTTGGTTGTGCGGTGTATGTCCCGATACCTCCTTCTCGAAGAACTAAAATGGGGCCACAAAGGAGATTGGGAATTTATGTTGGTTTTGAGTCTCCCTCAATTATTAAGTACCTTGCCGATGATCAATTCACTGCTAGGTACTTGAATTATCAATTTAATGAGACAATATTCCCAATATTAGGGGGAGAAGATAATGAGATTAAAAAGAAAGATATTGCATAGAATGCAACATTATATCTTTTCTGGATCCGCGTACAAATGATAGTGAACTTGAAGTTCAACGGATCATACATTTGCAAAGTGTTACAAATAGGCTACCAAATGCATTCATAGATACCAAAAAGGTCACAAAATCACATATTTCAGCTGAAAATATTCCAGCTCGTTTAGAAGTCCCTGAAGCGACTCTTACCCAAACAAAGGCATTTGAGTCACAAATTCGTCGGAAGCGTGGTAGACCACTTGGCTCTAAAGATGCAAATCCTCGAAAGAGAAAGGAGCATATCGTCTCAATTAATCATGATGCTAATGTGACCACTAGTAATGTCTCTAAGAATAAAATCCCTGAAGTGATTTTATCTGAAGACCCTAAACATAATGAGCAAGATCTCGAAGATAGTTATGAGATGTCTATTAATTATGCCCACAACAGTTTAGGTTGGTACCGAAAAGAAATTAAAATGAATGATATTTTTGCGTATTATGTAGCTGTCAAAATCATAGATGAAGATGACAATGATCCTCAAACTATGGAGGAATGTCGACATCGAAATGATTGGAAAAGTTGGAAAAAAACCATACAAGATGAGCTTGACTCGCTAAATAAGCGAGAAGTATTTGGACCTATAACTCCAACTCCAAAATGTGTCAAGCCAGTTGGCTATAAGTGGGTGTTTGTACGAAAGAGAAACGAACAAAATGAAGTTGTAAGGTACAAAGCTAGGCTTGTGGCCCAATGTTTTACTCAAAAGCCAGGATTTGATTATACTGAAACATATTCACCAGCAGTGGATGCAACCACACTTAGATTTCTAATCAGTTTATCAGTAATCGAACAACTGAAAATGCAACTCATGGATGTGGTAACTGCATATCTGTATGGGTCATTGGATACATATATCTACATGAGAATCCCAGAAGGATTAAAAATGCCTGAAGCACTGAAGTCTCCGTCATATGTACTTCATCAAATTAAAAAGGTCATTGTATGGACTTAAACAATCAGGACGTATGTGGTACAATTGTCTTAGTGAGTACTTAATAAAGAAAGGATTTTGCCATAACAAATAAGTCCATGTTTATTTATAAAGAGGATAGAGTCGGGATTTGTAATCATAACTGGGTATGTTGATGATTTGAATATCATTGGATCTCCTGAAAAGATTCGACAAGCAGTTGATTACTTAAAAAGTGAGTTTGAGATGAAAGATTTAGGCACTACAAAGTATTGTCTCGGCTTGCAGTTCGAACATACTAAAGGTGGAATTTTCATTCATCAATCGAACTATATAGAAAAAGTACTTAAGCATTTTCATATGAACAACGCTCATCCCTTAAGTACACCTATGGTAGTTCGATCGCTTGATGTTAACAAGGATCTGTTCCGTCCTCCAGCACATAATGATGAGATTTTGGGTCCAGAAGTACCATATCTTAGTGCAATTGGTGCATTGATGTATCTTGCTAATAATACCCGATCAGATATAGCATTTTCAGTTAATTTACTAGCAAGATATAGTTCAACACCAACAAAGAGACATTGGAATGGTGTCAAATACATTCTACGTTATTTACGTGGAAACAAGTGATATGAGACTATATTTTGAACGAAATGAAAATACCAAAGCAACCAATTTAGTTGGTTATTCAGATGCGGGGTATTTGTCTGATCCACATAAAGCTATATCTCAATCTGGATATGTATTCATGTATGGTGGAACTGCTATTTCATGGCATTCAACCAAACAGACTTTGGTAGCCACCTCATTAAATCATGCAGAGTTAATTGCACTGTACAAGGCTAGGCGTGAATGTGTATGGCTTAGATCACTCATACAATATGTTCATGAATCGTGTGGACTAGAACCAATCGAGAAAAGTCCTACAGTAATATATGAAGATAATGCAACGTGCATTACCTAGATTAAGGATGGTTACATTAAAGGCGACAACACCAAGCACATATCACCAAAATTTTTCTCCAGACATGAGCTTCAAGTGGAAGGCAAAGTCGATGTTAAGCAGATTCCATTAAGTCAGAACTTAGCAGATTTATTTACGAAGGCATTACCAACAAAAGTGTTCAAGCAACTCGTACATAATATTGGCATGCACCGTTTGAAAGATATTTGCTTGAATTGAGGGGGAGATTATACAATTGTACTCTTTTCCTTAACCTTGGTTTTTATCCCATTGGATTTTCCATACAAGGTTTTTTAACGAGGCGGGATGTATATAATAAGGGGTATGCATTCAAGGGGGAGTATTATGAATATATGTATATATGAATGCATACATCTCTTGGCATTCCATCATAATGCCTAGTACCCTTTTGTATGCCACATGATGTATTGTAATTATAATAGTAATTAGTGTATTTTGTAACAACAATTTTGGTGGTCTATAATACCACAATGTAATTCATTTGTTAAAAAAGCTTTTGGAAGAATAGGAAAGTGACTTTGGTGGAGAATATATATATTATTTTTCTTTATATTCTATTAGATTGATAGGCTAATAAACTTAGAATTTCTCTATGTTTATAACAGATATGATGAATAAGATTAATAAAAAGTGCAAGAACACTTATTATTATACTTGTAAAGTGCTTAGAGATAATTAGACAAAAAGAGAGACATCCCCGTATATAGGGACTGAACCTGTATTTATAGTGAGAGTGTCCCCGTCTGCAGGGGATATAGCCTACTTCAAGAAACTTGCAGAAGTTGGTTGGATAATAGATGAATCCTCCTTATCTATAGGGGGATATGTTTTAGTAGAAGTCTCCTTTGCCTCGAGAGACTCCATGCATGCGAGGAGTCTTTTCTGCTAAGGAGTCCCTCCTTGCTCACGTAGGTTTACTTGAATTAATGTGGTCCAAGATGATTGCTGATATCTAGGTTCACTAGGTGCCTTCTTGAAGCGTGGGTTGCCACGTGTATAGGTCTTTTTGGGTCGAACGTTTTATTGGACCTAAAATTATGGTTCGGGCCATGGGAGGTCTTAGGTCTTCATCATCTCTCCTGGGCTTCTTGGGCTGCTTGGGCTGTTTGGTTAGGGGGTGGGCTTGATTGTAATAGACATCCTTTTCATTTTCGATTGGGTTGTCCCAAGCACCCACATCATTGTGTTTCTAAACCAATTTCCCAAGTCATTATATGCATTTTCAATTTTTGCAATGTCATCCCTCCGGCGACTTTCTGATCACATTTCTCGGTCAAAACACATGGCAAAAGAGTATTTTACTAAAATATACTTTATATGATTAGTACACAAGCAACAAACATATTGGTTCTTTATTTTTTAGAAATAATTAAAAAATGATTCCTCTCTTTGTAAAAACAATATCAAAATGGAACTTGTTTACCTTTATATACCGACGCTGGAAAGGCAACTGATTTTCAATTAGACCTCTTATGTGTTTTGGGAGGTTCATTCGACTCTCTTCCCTTATTAACTTGCCCTATTCCATGCTCAAAGACTATTCTTTCTCTTGTAAACCAGAAGGTTAAGCAGAGGAATATGTGGGTTCTCCGACCATAGTGCTTCATCTAAAACAACTTGGAATCCCTTTGTAAGTCCTCATGTATGCTTCTGTTGCCAAATATTCATCCACATATTGCACACTGTCATGCCCCATGAATAAATTATAAATACGTCTCGTTGCATATTTACAGGGTACGCCACTGACTCGCCATTCTGCATTGGCAATTGAATCATTGGCCCTCGTCTCATTTGAAATCGTAGTAAAATGGAGCAATTTTTGTTAAGTAAAATTCTAACACACTCTCTCAAGAATTATTGAATTAATAAAAAACTTAATAATTGTAGTCTGGACATTTCTAAGGGAGGAAAAAAATATTGTGCAATATCATATAAAAAAACATAATATAACAAAAAAATATTATAAAAATATAAATATTATTTTCAAATTGTATTTCTTTACAAAATTAAAAAAAATCCTGATCTAAATCATGGTCCTCTGCGGCCACATGTTCGTTGTGGTCGTCGTCGCTGTTGGGTGCAGTGGGATCAGCTAGAGACTGAGGCGCTAGACGATCGTGCCAGTTCGAATCGACGCTTCTAATGTAATGCTCGATCATCTGCACTGGATCATCTAGGTCGGGGTGTTGTGGCTGTGGTGGCAAGGGCGTTGGAGCAGTGGAGCTGGTGGGTTGTGATGGTCCAACAAGCGTGCGGTGGGCCTCGGAACTAAGATATTTGGCCCCTCTTCCGACCGCCAGTTGTTGACATCTACAGTTCCTGCTCGTTCGGGGCCGTGGAGCCTTGAGATTACCGGGAACATGTTAATTAGATTAAAAAATAATTTTAAAATTTCAAAACTAATTTAGAAAAACTACTTACGGTGACCTCCTCCGCCCTCGGACCGCTCCATTAATCGTCCTCCTTTTTCTTGTACACTTTCTCGAGCACCTCCATCTAATTGACTGGGCGTCCGAGTTGTGTCTCATGTTCAAAAATCATTGTTAAAAATGATTAGAAATCACAAAAATAAATTTAATTATTAATAAAATTTAATGAACTTACCATCTTGCGCTTGTGCGCCCCAACGGGTGACAACCCCCGCGGTAGACGGTCGCAGATGCTTCTGGGTTGGACGCCCGGTCAAGCTTATTCTTGGCCGACTGTGCCTGGAATTCTGGACTCGCCTAGAACTCCAGAAGCTGGCACTAGATCTCCTCGACCAGCCATAGAGGTCGAGCCAACTAGTTTGCGAGCGACGACAAACCGCTTCTATAGGAACTTCCCGACCTGCGACTTGACAACCTTAAACATGCTCTTGTCGCCGTAGTCCCACCAGTACGACATCTGCAAACTTGACCACTTATTATTATTTGAGAAAAAGAATATAAATTTCAATTGAAATTAAATAATATTATATTTACCTTTAGCTTTTGGAATTAGAATAGCTGGTGCTCCTGTAGGATCTACGAGATGTTGCACTAGGGATGCATCATATTGCCCTCTGACCGCTTTATTGATGGCAGTGTGAAAATTACGGTCGGACCTGAAAATAACGGCTCAAATATCTAAATCAATAAAAAATAAAAAATACAAATTAATTGTGTGAATTAGTGTACATACCTCGCATTCCAGAGGCTAATGTAGTGCCATTGGGATTTTGGGGGAAATAGTGGCGCTGGTGGTGTATCCTATGGTCGGGCCAGGGGTGGGACCTATGAACCGCTGGCTTCCGCAGGATCTGACCCCATTGGCAAGCAGCAGGATGGGTGGTAGCTGGGACACAACCTCCGATGATGGGGGGACTGGCGCAGCATCTGCTAGATCATCCCGGGGAGGGCCACAACAACGGCCGCGACCACAGCCCCTGTTGTGACCTCATCTAGGGGGAGGCAGAGCACCACTACAATTTTAAAAAAAAATAATATTAAAAACACTTAATATTAATTATTGAAAAAGTGATATTTTTTGTACATTTCATAAATTTTCTTTTTCCTAAAATTACATTAAGGTCCTCTAATTTTCTAAAAATTCCAATAGGTGAATAATTTTCTAAAAGAATTGCATTGTAGTCCATAATTTTTTAATATTTTCATAAAATTTTATTTCTCTAAAATTACATTAAGGTCCTGTAATTTCCTAAAAATGGAATTAGGTGCATAATTTCCCTAAAAATTACATTGTAGTCCATAATTTTTTAATATTTTCATAAAATTTCTATTTATCTAAAATTACATAAAGGTTCTGTAATTTCCTAAAAATGGAATTAGGTGCATAATTTCCCTAAAAATGACATTGTAGTCCATAATTTTCTAATATTTTCATAAAGTTCTTATTTCCATAAAATTACATTAAGGTCCTTTAATTTCTTAAAGATTATAATTAGGTGCATAAATTCCCTAATAATTATATTGTAGTCCATATTTTTCTAATATTTTCATAAAATTTCTATTTATCTAAAATTTATATTAAGGTCCTCTGATTTCCTAAAAATTGTAATTAATCCCTAAAAATTGTGAAAAAGTTCTCAAATATTGTTAAAATTATAGAAATTAAAAAAATCAGAAATTATAAACAATGTCAGAATTTTTTGTAAAACTACAGAAATTAAATAAAATTCCAAAACTTGTGAAAAAAATTCTAATTTTTTTTTTAAAATTACAAAAATTATTAAAAAATTTAGAAAATAAAAAAAATTCTTAAAATTGTGAAAATTTTCTTATATTTTTTTAAAATTACAGAAACATAATTTTTTCTTAAAAAAACTATTAAAAATTTCTCAAAATTTTTCAAAAGGGGGAGGGGAGAGGTGGGGGAGGGGGGTTAAACTTACCGGGGGAGGCGAAGCACCAAGCGGGGCAGGCGACGGCAAACTGCGGTAGTGACGACAAGAGAGGAAGAGAGAGAGAGAAAAGAGAGAAAGAAGGGAAGGAAAGAAAAAATGTGCAAGTGTCATATATATATAATTTGGCCGTTTTAAAAGTCGTTCCAAAATGCACTACAAAATATGAGGGGGTCGTGACAACAACCGTTACAATATATGGAAGCGACGTTTTGAAGTTCATTATTCCTAAAGTCGCTACAAAAGGTGTTCGAATTTTTTAATTGTTTTTTTTTTATTTTATAAAAAATGCCGTTGGATCGACAATTGTGTGTTGTGAAATCGTACAATTTCTGTGGAACAATATAATTGAACTAAATTAAAAATAAAAAGCGTGCATTTGACATTGATACATGTATGCAGTTTGCAATAAATTTATATATTCATAAATGTTAGTATTACATTGATATAACTGTCATCTTATAATATTTAACTATATGGGTGAATTGGACCGTTAAAATTAAGACACAACCATCATATATGATCACATTTATAAAATAATCCATTCGGCGAAGTTGTAGCCTTTTTTGGTATACGGATTTTGAAATATCGTTCCCGAAACGTAATAGTAATAATTCAACTCGGTATATTTTTAAATCAGGCCACATGATTTAAAATCATGCCGTATGATTTTATTTAATGGGCATATACTTATATGTGTTTAGATTTTGTATGGATCGGATGTCCGGATGTAAAGATATCACCTTTTTCAATATGAACTTTTTAAATGGCTCATTTTTGTAACTGCTTTTGTAACAACCCCTCTAATTTACTTTTGTAACAGTCTGTGTAACGAAATTTGTAATGGCAACTCGAAGTTAATATTCCCTCCATTTTTAATTTTGATTTAAATTATTTAAGTAGTAACGGGGTGTGTAACAACTTATTCTAAATCATCCGTTATAAATTTATTTTATGTCATTTATCCCGCTTTATTCTGTAATGGTCTTTGTAACGATTTTAATAATAATTTGGCCTCCAAAATAATAAATTCTTAATTTTTTTTCTTAGAACATTGCAAAATATAAATATTTTATCCAAAAATTGAACATTATGTAGCTTCGTATTCATCATCGTCAGTCTCGTAGTGCTCGAAGATGTCTTCATCACCGTCTTCATTTTTCATCATCAGTTTGACGCGCTTGACTCTGTAAAGTACCTGCAGCCTGCTCTTGTGCCATAGAAAGATTGACCACAACTTGTAAAAAACTAGGATCACGTAAATCGTACGACTGATCGTCAGTAGCCATTACAAGGACTAGTATGACTGATTGTTACAGGTAATATTGAATTATTAAGTTTGTAGACAAATACTTTTTTAAGGAAATAACAATAATTTATATTATTTTTGCAGATTTGAGCTTGGTCAAGTACCACTCCACTTTGCCCCGGACTTGGTGTGGAACGTGTACATATGGGCCAAGTCCAAACATATAATAACCGTTTGCTCCCAGCAGCACCATATGGTGCGATATGGAACTGTGAGTACAACTTCACCGGGATAGTACGAACAATTGTTCAGGACATAAGAGATATATTAGATGAGATGTAGTCTGATCAGGTATTTTATATTCATGATATTATGTTATACGAATATTACATGCACATTAACTTACATCATCTCATTTATTACGGTTTATCTGGTAGCCATATGACATGGACTCAGATGTCATTATGGCCTACGCAGGGAATTTTAACCCCCAACAGTGGAGATCAACATGTCCTTTAATATTTTATGCAATAGTGGAAATGCATCATCGCAAACAAGTCCTTCGCCAATTCGGGATGAGGCAAAATATTCCAGAATAGCCAGATATTCGGGACATAAGCTTGCATAAGATCACCCGTTCCAATCGTACGGTCACAGATTGGATTCTGCAACACATACAATACATCACTAGATGGAAAAGACGATATGACACGATCATACAAAGGCAACTTATTTTCACCAAAAGAGATACAAAATTAGGGTATTGGAATGATACAACAACATAACACGTTATTTCGTATCGTCATCTACTGACAGAAGTGTGGAAATCGGATACCAACCTGGAGATGCACCAATATTGCATATTGTGGTATGTTATATAATATCGCATTCTTTATTTTAAATACTTTTTTACATTAAAGTTCATCATTTTTCTACAATTTTCAAAGAGATGAGGTAAATGCCCTTGACGAAATTTGTCAATCTAGACCACTAGCTATCGAAGGGTACCACCAATTGGTGGACCGTTGTGCACATGGAATACAAATTATCAAGGAATCACTAACCCATCAGCCACAACAAATTACAATATTTTTCGATAATGCTCCCACCACATCCCACACACAAAGAAGAAGTTCTAGTCGAATGTCTATTGAGTCGTTTGAAAGTGATGATATTGGGGCAGATATAGTTGGTTCTTCTACAATTTATGCACCTCAAGATTACTACGTGCCTCAACTGCCACAAGATGATTGATTCCAATCGGCTCCATATATGCCAAATCATGCATAAGCTTATTTTCACATGTAGATCTTGGCCTTGACATTAATCAACCATATGCACCAGGATATAACATTTCACCAATTTCATTACCATCATTTAGTGCATATCGTGATAATATGGAGTTCAGTTCTGCAGCATCATCAAGTTGATTGCACATTAATTCCGATGGTGATGATAATGTTGAACAAAATGAGCCAATACAAAATGTAGGCGAGAAAATAAGAAGACATCGACATCAACGTCACAGACGCAATTGTAGAACGGAGAAATATTTTTAATATTCGTATTTTTATTGTAACTAGGAAGTTCCAGGTGCAATGCATGTGTAAAAACATATTTTTAGATTTCAAAACATAATTTATTAGTTACTAAAGACTTTAAACTCATAATTTTTTTATTTTCTACTACTAAATTATTAGTACATATATTTTTTAATTTCCAAAAAAATTGATAATAATATTTTAATTGATGAGGAAACCATTTACTTTGTTTTTAGTAACTCACTTCTAAATTTAATTGATAATATAAAATAAAATATTTAGTTTTTAAAATTGAATTTTTGCATTTTGTATTTAATAAGTATTATTTTTAATGATTTTGTATTAGAACAAATTAATACGAAAGTAAAAATATAATATATAAAAGATCCAATATTAAAATAAAATTTAAGAAGTCCCGTATTTTTGGATTTTTGATAAGAAAAGAGTTTCATAAAATTGATAATGTTTTATTTTTAATGTATATATTCTATTTTTTTAGTTTTATTTTATGTTTGTTATATTATTTTTTTATTTTACTACCATATCCTGAATTCCTTTTTTTTTTTAATTTACTGATGTGACATAGTTTTAAACCAATTATTTATTAAATATTTTCTTATTAAAAAATAATTTAATCAGACATACCCATTGTATCCATATTAATTTGTATTGGAATGGCTTATAATTATTCTAATTATGTTTTACTATCAATTTTTAAGGATTGTCAAAATATTATTTATATTATTCATTAACTTCTAAATTTAAAATATTATTGCATAAAATATTATTCTTTGCATTTTTAACTTCATATTTTTAGTTTGATTTCTTAATCTATTAATTTATAGAAGTTTAATTGGCATTATGTATTTCTTATTCAATAGTATTTTATGTTTTTGAAAACTTAATCTTTTATGTGCATACAAGATGATCTAATATTGAAAATTATATAATGAGAGATTTCATACAAAATTTCTACTTAATATACAAAAGGGTTAGTGCTTTTATTTGTGGATATTTATTTTTATTAATACGTACTTTACTTTTGTTAATCATGAAATTTTATAATTGTATTCACTGCTCTTTACAAATTCTCATGTATACACTTTTCATAAACTTCATTAAATTTTAGCATTTTTATATTCAATATTATTCTTTCAGGTCGGTGCTCACAGTGTGTTTTGTTTCGAATTCCATATTTGTATTTCATATTCTTTAGTATGACCTCATAGTCTTTATGTAATTTGATCAAATTGTCTGTTTTTTTTTTTTTTTTCTTTTAATTAGTAGCATATATTGTCATTGCAATTTCAGAGTCGTATCTTCCACCAGCCCTTTTGCCGTTGCTTTTGGTTGTTATTGAGGTTAAATGAAATTTCAATTTAGTCCCAATCTAGTTCTTAGGAAAAATTGCATTTTTGGTCCCATATAATAGGCTCATTTTTAATTTAGTCCCATTTGTTAGACTTTTGTCACATTTAGTCCCATATGTTATAAAAATTCTAAATTTTAATCTCAAGTCACTTTTCCATCTCATTTACGTCAACTTTCCTTTAAAAGTTGGACAGAAAAGTGACTTAGGACTAATATTGAAAATTTCTTAAAAAAAAATGGGACTAAATGTGAGAAAAGTCAAACAAATGGGACTAAATGTGAGAGAAATCTAACAAATGGGACTAAATTGAAAATGAACTTAATATATGTAGTTCTTTCAACTAATACTCATTTAGAGACAATTACATTTACACCCTATAACCTATGGCTTGTTTATAGTGATCACCCACATCTTTTTTACAATTATACATACACCCCCAGAAACGTCAAAATTATTTACATAAACCACCATCGATTTTTGAAAAATTATACATACACCCCCAAAAGTATCAATATCAATACACAATACCCATATTCTTCGGCTATTAGGGATGGTTAATGTAATTATATAAGAGACAATGGTAGTTTGTGTAAACACGTCATAAATTAAGAGGTGTAAATATAATTATCCCCCTTATTTATTGTTAAAAAGATAACCACAGTAAGAATACGAATGTCTTCTCACAATAGTAATAAACACTTAAAAAATTTTCACTATTATATATTTAATCTTAAATTGCACTTAGTAATATTATTTTATCTCCGATGTATTATAAAAATTATCTAAGTAATGGTATGAATGTCTTTTCACAATTAGGAACAAATTCATGAAAGATTCATACTTTTATATATAAAATAGATATAGATATTTTGGGATAATATTATAATTATAATATTTAAATTTATTATTAATAATTTTTTTTAAAACTAATTCCGATGTATATAAAATTTTTTTATAAAAAAATATAATCGAGTCGCGATTGATTATCGCGACTTGGTGCCGTGGGTGGAGACCACGACACCGAGTCACTGTTGCCAACTGCGACTCGGCCATAATTTTAAAATTTTGTTTTTGCCCGTAGTCGCGGTTGTTAACCACAACTCATGTGTTATTTTTTAAAAAAAAATATTGTCGAGTCACGGCTGGTAACTCCAAGACATAATTTTGTTATATTATTTTATTATTTTAGTGATTTTTTTAATAATAAAAAATAATTAAACCAATTTGGAACCAACCCCATCATCATCATCGTCTTCATCATGCATGCATCATGCATGTCTCATGTCTCATGTCTCAACAGTTCCCAATGCACTTCTCTTCTCTGCATTTTGCTTCTCAAATATTGCTTTGCTTCCCCATATCTATCACACACACACACACACACACACTACCCTCACTCTCTGTTCCCTCTCGATACTTTCTAGAATCATTAACTATTCCTCTCTCTCTCTCTCTCTTTCTAGAAGCTTAAAAGCTCTGAAGAAGCCATGGTAATTAAGAAGGAGAATGCAAACTTTCGCTTGCCTGATAGCTGGGTCGGGCTTCCTCCAGTGCCTGACGCGCCGCCGGGTTTCCCGCCCCAGCCACTCAAACCTTCCACCTCTGCCGCCGCTGAATCTGCAAGAAATCAAAATCCCTCTTCTCTAGAAAATGGGTTTTCTTATGGTGAAACTCCTGATTCTACTGGACAGCAGTACTCGCCTCGGCGTACCTCTAGGAAAAGATCGCGGCCGCAGTTCTACTCGCCTTCTCCTGTGCGGCAGCAGCCGACGGGTCCTCGCCGGAGAGGCCGACCGCCAAAAGCTCGGTTCATGTCTCACCTTTGTAAGCTTTGTCAGAGTTCTTGATTTGGGTTAATTGCAGTAGTTATGCATGCTTGAGATTCTATTTTTACATTTGGGTTTGATCTATTTATATTTAAACAAATATCTGTCTGATTTACAGCTTCAGAGCAGAATTATTAATCTTTATTCATTACTATTTTTTTCTTTTCTGGGTTCTTGACTCCTTATATTATTCTAATTTTAGAGAATATGAAATCAAATAAGAAAACTTTAATATTCACATACCTTGACCCCTTTCAACATTACAAATATTGCCAACAAAGAGAAGGCACATGTGGATTAAGTCAATAATGCTCACAAATATATATATATATACACACCCCATACACACATATGTGGTAAGAAGAAATTTATCTTCTTTGTCAATAAATTAAAAAAATGGGGCTTAAAAGGCATTTATTGTAAATTCACATCATATATAGCAGGGATAATTACACTAACCTCCACTCTTACTATGGGAATATACTGGTTCCCTCAACTATGAAAATTACATAAACTTATATTCTTGGTTTATTATCATTACAAATTGGCCCTCCATTTGTCAAACTAGCCTTTAGATATACTTTCCACTAGTGTAGATCTGTTTGTGCTCCTACAATGTCTTAAAATCAGTCACGATCAAGGGTGGAATTCTCACAGTGGTTGTTACACAAGGATGAATGATTTTTGTGGTATGAATGAAGGGTTTAAATGAACAAGTTAGAGAAAAAAGATAGAGAGTCTTTTGTCAGGCATGAAAAGCTTAAGGGTGTTTTTGCCTTTTCAATTATTTTTTATTTGCCTAATTATTTATCTGTATTTTTAATTATTTAAGTGAAGACAAAAGTATAAATTTTAAAAATCCGCTAGTCAACCGTAATTGTGGTTAGTCAGAGGGGTGTATTTGTAATTTTCATAGTAAAGAGGGGGAATTTGTATATTCTCATACTAAGAAGGGAGTCCAATGTAATTATCCCTGTATAGTATTCTGTTGGATTTTCTATTTCAAATTATGTTGTATCTTCTGTTCCATTTAACATATACATAACATGTGTGCAAAGACACTGTCATTGAAAGATCTTGAAAACTAAGCGGGAACATATTAAATGGAATAAAAGATGCAATAGGAATAGAAAATCCAATCCGAGTATTTTAGGACAAATGGAACACATTCTTTGTGGGAAGGAGTGAGTGTTCTTTATGTACACTTGAGGGCTGCAGTTCTCTTGGGACTTGTTTGGTTGGAGGATATATGTATCTGGAGTGATTAATGGTGTAGCATAATCTTTGATTAGTTGCTTACATTAAGATAGAGTTGAAGCTAGCTTGGAGATGAATAGCAAATTAAAAAGCCAAATTCCGCTCTGCGGAAGATAAGCTTCGAGAATAAATTGTGGTTAATCATGAACATGTACACAAAAATTGTCGAAAGGGCAGTGAGTATATCCAATTGTTCAATGATTCATTAACCGGACATGTCATGGCTACAATGAAATGCATTTAGCAGAATTGCCGAATTCACTAAAAAAATGGGCAAAAACTTGAAACCTCCTGATTTCAGTCAAATTAACTGTTGCAGCTTGTCCGATTTCTGGAGATGTGTCTTGATAGTTTGAGCTAGCATTGTCATCCAACGAGGTTATCTCCTAGGATTGTTCTTTGTTTGCATTAATTGGGCCATCAGAGTTAGTTGTTTTGAGCTATACGAACTATGGTTCTGTTTGTTTTTGGTTGATTATCCCTTTAATTCAATCATTGTTTCTAACTTCGTCATTCTTGCAGCACGTCCAAAAATAGGAACAACAAATGGTGATCAGGTCTCTGCGACCCCATTAAGACAGACACAAAAGCAGATGTTGTCATGCTTTATTACATCTCTCCCGATCACTAAGGAACAATCAAGATCAAGGACGAACAATCAAGTTTGTGAACAGAGCCCGCAAATTACACAAACCATTGACAAAAACCAAGCAAGTGCTGCCCCAAGATCCACATTTCTTAACCATGATATTGAGGAGACAGTCACTGATATTTCACTCACTGAAGTCCCTGGTCCAATCCATGGTGTTGCCCTCAACGATTGGATGAATCCGGGCATCGACCCCAGAATCTTACAACATGTGGCTAAAGCTCTACATAACATGGCGGGAAGCGTAACTTCTTTAGACGAAACAAAGGTGCTAAAACCAGGATCCTCAGACATCGACAAAACCCTCTTCTACACGCTTAAGGCCATTAACAAAAATCATGGGGACATTACTCAGGATTGTTCGTTGAAGTCGGATTGCATGAAGACCCTTGTCTTGCTTGGCATCTGTAAGGTGGTGCAAGATCTAGAAAAGAAACAGTTGAAAGACATTGATATCAGTACCTTAGATTCTTATTACACGGCTGTCAGGGATGCGGAGAATATGAAGGTGAACGTGCAGTGGTTGCATGATCGACTCGATGAGATCAAAGATGCTGTTATATTGAGAGAAGAAGCAAAAGGCATGGTGGATGAACGGAATAGGCGTCTTGCGAGCATTGATAACAGGAAGAAAGAACTGTTGATGCGGAAAGTCGAGGTGGAGAGACTCAAGTCTGAAATTCAAGATATCGAAGATCAACTGGCTCAAGAGGTCTTTATGGTGGATGAGTTGAACAGAAAAATTGGTGCCAAAACATCAGAATTTCGGCATACATACTTGATGGACGGGCTCGTATGAATTAGCTTAATTCTCTCTCCCTCTCTCACACGTGCGCGCATCCACACATTGGAAAACATAGAATGACAAGAATGGATGTTGTCTTTTGTCAGGGAAACCTCGTCTATGCGAAATGACTCCCTTCTTGCAAGCTGGTAATTTTCTAGTACCATGTTCTTTGATCCATCTCTATATATGGTAACTTATAGTTGATCTGTGTACATGAACAGTCGTTTCACTTGCTGCATCTTTATGAAATATGTGGCGCTTTTGGGGTCGGAACTCTGCATTGACTATCTATCTAGTTCGATGAGATCTTGAGTTTGAGTATCATTAACAGGTTCAATAGACTCAATCAACAACACGAGCTATACGTCATGTCCTCCGTTTCTTTTTTTGTGTTTTCTCCGAAGATCTCCGGTTATCAATTGAGGGTTTACATCAAGAAATCATAAGGTCCGATTGATCAATTTTACGACACTGCAAGAATTATAGCATTTAATCATGGTCAATTGTCATAAATAATAATAAATAGTTGTAGCAAATAGTTAGTGATTACAACCATTTAACAATTAATGTTCATGGTTTTTGCAAGGGTGGCTAAAATATTTGTTATAGCTTGCTACGTTTTTGCCATGACTTTTAGTTGTAGCAAATGATTTTTTCATGATGGAAAAACTAGATTTGCATCAATTTTATTTGATTGTTGTTAACAATAGTTATTTATCATGATTTTAATTAGCTATAATTATTAATATTGCAGGCAATAATATATTTTTTTCTTGTGTCATAAGTTGTTAGATTATGAAATTTATGTACAAGGTCATTAATTGGAACTTCTTATCTATGCTGATTTTAATTTAATTATTTTTTATTTTTTAAAAGAGTTATTTCTCAATCGTGCATTGATATGACTCCAATTTGTTTAATATATATACTATTTTAATTCAATTTTTTCATTAATAAATACTTTTATACGCACAAATAAATGCTAACCAAATTTTGTGTTTTATTATAATTTATTTTCTAGTCACATACTCTTTGTGATATCATTTCTTTTATAATAAAATTATATTTCTCAAAAGAAGTTATTCTTTGTTAGATAATTTTATACTTGATCGTGGTTCCGCTTCTCGGGCTTTTTTTTTAACGGTGTTTGGCTAAGTTTTTTTAAAACATCTTATAAGCTTTTATACCTTATAAGATAGTTTAAAAGCTTCTAAAACATTGAGTCTTATTTAAAAATAAAATTTTAAAGTATTAGGTAAAATAAATTGTTAAAGCTTATAAGATATTAGGGTGTTTGACATAATAAGATCCTTTATTGGTAAAATGACTAAAATACGTATGATACAATTAGAATAAAATAAATTGTTGTTCTTGACATATTTTATTTTAAATTTTTTTTAAATGCTTTTATAAATATTATATATTAGTGTAATTCTAAAATAAAAATTTAATAGATAATCTTTTTACAATAAAAAAATGACGAATTATTATCTAAATTTTTTATAGAAATAATATATATGTACATTTATTCAAGTTGAATATTATTATATATATCATTTATATTTTCTTTATTAATACAATGATGATTTCTAATCATATAATTTATAATGTCTTGAATTTATATTTTCAATAAATATAATATCAATATCAATCTTATTTTTATTTCACTTTAGTAATTTATTATTAAATAATTGAGTATTTTCTCTTTTATGAATGTTAGAAATATTAAATAGTATTTTTTTTAAAAATCCTAGAGAGAGAAAGGGTGTGCATGTTTGTGTGTGTGTGTGTGTGAGAGAGTGAGTGAGTGAGTGAGGAGAGTGTGGGGTGTGTGTGAGAGAGAGAGTGTGTGTGGGTGTATGAATATGGATATTTTTGTCTTATGATATATTAATTTAATATATATAATTTATAAGATCTTATAAAAAACAAGTTGGGAAAATTAACGTTTTTTTTAAAGAGCTTATAAGATAAAAAGAAACATCTTATTTTGAGATTTTATAAGCTTTCTAACATCTTATAAGTTCCTTTCAGGAGCTTGTAAGCTTAGCCAAACACCCTCTAAATTGGTACTCCGATTGAGACCGTATCTGGACGAAAGAATTTGAATTTGAGGGGAGGATTTGAAATAAATTTTTTAAATAACTTGATGTTAAATAAATTTAAAATTCACATTATAAAATACAATTCAAAATGAAAGTTTCAGGATTTGAAATTTTTATACCATAAATTTATCCAAATAAAATTTGATGAATTGTTATTATAATTTCAGTGTATTAATTCAAATTCGCCAATTCAATCATAATATAAGTGAATTTAATCTAATTGAAGGTCGACGCTAAAATACGGTGAATTTATGTTTGTGCCACCGAGCTTTATCAACTCATATTGGCGAGCTAATCCTCGTCATTCTATACTTGCAAAGCCCAACGAAAAGAACACTGAATATGATAATACTTGTCATGTGATTAGTTACTTTTTTTTTTTTTTTTATTTGGTATAGATTAGTTACTTTTCTTAAACTATATGAATCACGTGGTAAATATATTGTACTTATCGTACACTGATTTAGATTTGACCACATTCGATTCAAGTTAGAATTTTCTAACTGGATAGGTCCACTTCCAAAACTCTAATGTCTACTTATGAGTTATGAGAATAATTTAAATATAAATAAGTGTGATAATATATAGGAATAATTACATTCCCCTCCCCCAAGGTTTGTTGTAATTACACGTGGACCTCCTGTGGTTTGGGAAATTATATCTAGCATCCCTAAAGTTTGCTTTCATCTAACAAATAAGTCCATTCGTTAGTCAAACTTCACCAAATTAATTGATATTAACCAAAAAATCAAAATAAAAATTTTATATTAACCCTTAATTGACTTATTACTGATTTATTGCTGGTTAAATAAATATTTTTATGACCAAATTACCCTCATACGTCTTCATGCGTTAATATATCTGAGGACGTATATCTTCACCGTTATAAAGGTAATTTAATTCGAAAAAATTTATTTTAATATGTTATAATTCAATAATAAGTCAATCAAGGGTTAATATAGATTTTTTTTAGTTTTTTTTGTTAGTATCAGTCAATTCGATAAATTTTGACTAACGGGGGAGTTATTTGTTAGATGTAGGCAAACATCAGGAGTTCTAAGTGTAATTATATCAAATTTTAAGGAAAATGAGTGTAATTACCCCATATATATATATATATATATATATATATTTGATATTCGGTGATTATGTATTTTCATTAAATGTCAAAATGCATGACTAAATATAATTCGTTGACCTAAGAATGATCAAACGGCCACTGAAATTAATGATGTTGGTGTCATCAACTGCTTTATTGTCTTTTCAATTAAGTACTCCCTTTACAGCATTATCTAGATAGATTCTGATTTGTAACAGAGTAAACACTTTTCATTTATTGCTTTTAACTTGTATTTGATATTATTTTTTTTAAAAATAATAAATACGATAGGGGTCAACACTAAACCCCGTTTGTCCATTGTGACTTTGAAAAAAAAAAAAAATTAATGATGTCGGTGATTATAGGACGAACTCGCTAAAAAATGCCCATTCTTAAAAGGTACATTTTGACTGACAAAGTCTGTCCAATGAAAAGTACAAAATGGGAGTATGCTAACATTTGAAATATATACTTAGTTCAGTATACATTTGGAATACAAAGCTTGCTAATTAAGTATATCTTCCATATATCTAACCAATTTGTATTTAGGCCTGTGTTTCTCAACTATATTTCTATATATACATATATACTTAATGTATATGCATCAATATACACACATATATATATATATATGTAACATTTATGTAATTTATACAAAAAAAATAATTTTTAATATTATCACTAATTATATATTTAGAGATAAAAATTTGTAATTTTTCAAAATCTTAAATATCATGATTTTAATAGAGGCTGTTATTTGGTAAAAATTGTTATTACCAAGAATCACTGATAAAATGTTTATTAAAGCATTATTGTGATATTGTTACTATATATGTGTCGCAATTTTTTTTATTTTTTTATTTTTGGAGAAGAAAACGATTTCTATCAAACTCATATGAGAAAAAACATAGCAAGACGGAAACAGAGTAAGCCAAATAAAACTAGAAAGTAGAGCAAACTAAACAACCTAGACTATGTTTAGTTGTAAGGGCTTGACGCCTCACCATGGCTAGTATTTCATGTGCTTTTAAGCCACCTCCTCGAACACCCTCCGATTCCCATGGAACCACAAACTCCAGCAGGTGAGCACAAAGAACTCAAAATCACAGCTATCCAGACAGCTAGAAGCACCCTTAAACCACTCCTCTGAGCACACTGCATTATTGGAAACATGATTCAAAGTATCAGTTGATACGTATCTGACTCGGCCATGTCGATCCGATAAATACGCTCGATACTCTATATTTTCAAAAACGATATGGTATCGCTGATATTGTCCGATATTATCACCGATATAATGATATTATCATTTGTATATGATAATATTGCCGATAATATCAAATATTGTCGACAGATATGGTAAGCAAGAATTTCATCAGATAAATCGCATGCGCATTGCTGCAATAATCGTACAAATGAAGGGATATGAGATTCCATAGTTGATTGATACCAAGAAAGATGAAAGGCGGGCGGACTGAAAGCAATATGCCTTTTCTCTTCGGCTTCACAGTATCAGGACCCTTCAATTATTGCATGGCGAACCCGTGACTGTCATGCAACTTTTTCAGTTTTTATGTCTTCATTTGTATCATATCTTCATGACAATGATATCTGGGACGAGTGGACACGGGAGGCAGAAGAGCCATTGCTGCCGAAAGATGATTTAGATTGATTAGATGAAGACAACCAACGCAATGAAGAAGGGCATAGGGATAATGTTGAAAGAAATGGTATGGCCCGGGAATGCGGAGGAAGCATAAAATAAAAGAATTTTAAAACGGTTTCAAACGGGTGTTCCATTTGAATGCCCAGGCGTTCGGTGTTTTTAAATGCATAATAACAGCAAATAAAAGCTGCACAGAAATGTGGCTAAAGGAGAAAATAAAAAAGTACAAGAAATGTAAACCGAAACATACCGTTTTCATTTTCTTACGTAAAACGACAACAAGTGTTGTTTCCCTTTGCGTTCTTCTTCCGTTCACCTTAGAATTCAAATTAGAATCCATCTAATTTATCCACACCATACTTATGAAATCAAATCTAGATCTACTATTAGGTAGATGTTAGATCAAGGAAGAAACGAAATCGTACTACACTATTGGTTAGTGTATACGAATTTCTCTTGTTCTTAGGTTGAATCCGATTCAAGAAGAACTTAAAATATGGAGAAAAATAATTTGTGGCTTTTTTTGCTGGTGGTGAAGTCAAGGGGATGAGAAAATAATGTGTGTTGTGTGTTGTAGGAAAAACCACCAAGTTATCTCCAACTTTCATTTTGACTTTTGACTTGGATTCAACCCATGGATCGATATTGACCGGTCTTGATTTAATCAAATTAAATCAAGTCCAATCAATGTCCATAAATTTCAAATTAATCCAATTAATTTAAAATCTTATAGAAATTCAAAAGTTTATTTAATCCAATTAAATAAACACAAGTCAAAACACAATTAATTGATCCGATTACTTAATTAAACCAAACTCAATAAATTAATATTGAGTTTGAAGGTAATAAATCAATAAATTAATATTAATTAAAACCAATAGCCCTAGTTTTCTCGTAAGAAACCACGGTGAAATAAAAAAAGGTAAACCCAGGTTGGTTATTAACTATCAAGGGATTAATAAAGTCTTAGAATTTGATGGTTATTACATTCCAAGTGGAGAGCACTTAATTGACTGCATTAAAGGTGAAAAAGTGTTTTCTAAATTTGATTGCAAATATGGTTTTTATCAAATTAAAATGGATAGTGAATCAAAAAAGTTTACTACATTCTCCACACCGCGGGGACAATTTATCTGGATGTGCTACCAATAGGATTAGCTAATGCACCCCATATATTTCAAAGAAAAATGGATAATCTTTTTAAAAATTATTTTGAGTTCATGTTTGTCAAAATTGACGAAATATTAACTGCATTAAAAAATATGAGAGATCATATTAAATATCTTGAAATATTTTTCGATGCATGCCATAGAGAATGTTTAGTGCTTTTTGAGAAGAAAGCTACTATAGCTCTCAATAAAATTATTTTTTTAGGAAATTGAGTTGCAGGAGCATATTGTGGAGAAAATTCATAATTTTTCAGATGTACTCAATGATAAGAAATATTTACAAAACTTCTTGGGAGTCGCTGATTTTACAGGTATCTTTATAAAGGATCTTGCAAGGTACAGAAAGAATTTTTGACCACTTTTGAAGGAAATAGAAAGTCCAAAGTGAAAATGAGAGGAAATTCACTCTCAAAGGGTTCTAAGCTAAAATAGGTTTGCATAACCTACCAAAGCTTGTTATCCCACAAGATGAGGATGAATTGCTGGTCTACACAGACGCCAATGATTATAGATGGGTAGCAGTGCTCATGAAAAAGACAACTACAGGGAAGAACCTTGTAGATACACAGGAGGTTGTTCTCAGAGCAACAAGCTCAAGTATGGCACATTAACGAGAAGGAACTCTTTGCAGTTTGTAAGGCTTTTAAGAAATTGCCTTCATTTTTACTTGCTAAAAAATTTACATTGAAAGTTAATAATACTAATGTTAAAGCTTTCCTAAAAAATAAATTAGAATAAAAGATTGAGAAAGCTCATATATCATATAGCAAGTTGAATGCCAATATTTTGTCATAATATTGTCCTTATAAAATCTCACGAGAACGTTCTTGCAGATTTTCTTATAAAAGATGGAGGTATCTTAAGCAAACTCCATCATGCTGCGACTTAGGCACCTCAGAGAAAACCTCGAGGAGCTTGACAAGAAGTTCGGACAGCTAGCGGTGAATGCCCAAGTTGTCGGACAAATTCAAAGAGTTGATTTGGACACTGTCCAGATTGCGATAAGGACTTCTTTGTTAGCGTCTACATCGCTATGGAGTGACTTGAAAGAACTAATTCAGAAGGCATCACTTTCGGGGATGACTCACGAGTTAAAGGAGCATGACCCTAAACATGCCTTTAGAGTACATGCCTCTAAACTTGTAGGGTCGGATTCAAATACCGATTGCATAAGGCCATCACCGAACTCCGGTGAAATGGCAACAATTGAGTCACAGAGAGTGCAAACCTCTAATGATTCGAGTCAACCCAGAACCTCCAGGGTAAAAGAGGGAGAGATCAACTTTAGGCCAATGAAAAACACTTTCTAAGGTTAATACTAACGAGTTGATTTCTTCTTCTTCTTCTTCTTCTTCTTATGCTTGGCAGGAATATCGGAGAATGTGGGAGAAATTAATTTTCCACAAAAGAGTAAATCCAAGCAAGACTATTATCGAAACATTCAAAAAATACAATCGAGTTTGGATGTTAGAGGGGTCAAAACCAGAAGAGGTCCGAGAATGGTATGATTTTGGAGCTCTGGCTTCAATTCATACTATGTCACCAAGTTTTCGAAAATTTCAAAGCTTCCAGAGTGGATTAGTGGGGCGATTTACGACTCATGGCAAAACAATCCCCACTCAAAACGAAGAGATGTTATGGAGTTAAAATTCATATCAGCTGCTCTAGAAACAACAAGAAAGGAATCTCATCCAACATTCCATTTCATCAAGCTGTAGAGGCCAGATATGGTAGCTTTCAACAAAATTAAGATTGCCTCGGGAGAAGCTCCATTGGTGTTAGCAGTAAAAGAAGATGATGTTTCCAACAGAAGAGCTTGGGTCTTTAGGTCTGTCTTACCGAGATGGACAATGTCAAGTATCTATTCAAGATCTTATCAAACAAAGTGAATGGATCATTCTTGTTAAATTCCATGACAAGAAAAGGCACTTAGTTTGCTAAAAGCTTGTTCGAAAAGAAAAGAATGCTAATATGGAAAAATAAGTTGCCAGCAGTTGAAGCAACAAGGATGAAGACATGCAACATGCTACATGTTGGGCAATGTCATAACCGAGTATGCCCTTGTTGCAAGAAACAAGAGAAGCCCCTGTTCGAGATAAAAATTCGGGTCACACAAAAGAAACCCGAACCAAATTAGGACAAGGGTAAAATAATTATTTTTTACAAAATTTAGTAAAACACGAAGGATGTATAAATTCGAGGATAAGACTGTCGGCAGAAAACGACAAAGGCCAACATTCAACAAAGCAAGAAAACCAGCTAGCAAGCACAAGGCCAACAAGTCATCATGCCAATCAATTGGAAAGGACGAGGAATGACGAGCCATGACGTCATTCAAAAAGGACAAAGTGATGACGAACGCAATGACGTCATTCAAAATCAAGATTGAAGTCCGCATTTTGAAACCCGCGGATGGCTATAAATAAATGAGCAATGAAGCGAAAGGGGATTATTAGAAAATTTTTCCTACTATTCAAAGCATAATAATCTAAGTCTTTCAAATCTTTGTAGTTTTCAAATTTCCAGTGTATAGGGGTTTCCCCAAAGAGTCTAGCCCTCTACCCTATGAGAGGCTAAATAGTTGTCTCTTCTAACGGAGGAAATAATATCTATGTAATATTTCATGTATTTCTTAATAAAGCAAGGCTTATGTTCAATTTATTGTCCAAAATTCTATTAAATCCCTATATTGGAGTATTTTCTACGCCATAAGGTAGGAAACAAAATAGAGTTGTGCTGCTTGTTGCTGAAGGAGTCAAGTGCCTGTGAACCATCTGTTGTGGTAGTGTAGTTGGAGGAAGTCCGTAAAATCGAGTACTTGGAATACTCGGGAACAAGATGGTAAAAAAAGTACAAATTTATGAGGGCTTAATTTATTTCGAAAGCATATTGGTCCATTTTTAGAGCATTAGAATGGACTATTAGGCTTCATTATTAAAAGGGCAAAATAGTCATAAAATTGACTGAAGGACCAAATCTAAGTAAAATTAAAAGATACGGGATCAAAACTAATATTGTCAAAATTAAAGGACCAAAAATAATATGGGACATAAATAGAGAACGAAAAAATTCTTTTTCCCAATATTTAAACCCAAATTTTCAATTATCAAATGATCATGATCTCCATCGAATTTGTACTTAAATAATATATAATTCTTCGCATTCCTTCATTTATTAGATAGATACATGATTCTATTAATTCTTTATTTGTATTAAACAATCTCAAAACTTAACACTTCACATGTTTTTTTCATTGTTCTTCTATAGATAGAGTGATGTCTTATATTTTTTGTTTTTATAATGTTATTTTTTTAAATTTTTTTATTTTTATTATCTTTGAGTTATGTAATTAATAATTTAAGATTTCTTTCTTTTCTAGTGTTAGTTTTTGATATTTCTATATGGTGCTTGATTGTTTTACTACAAGGAGGAAGAAATGTATTTATTGTTATGGCTAAATATTTCTTTTAACACTCAATTTATATGATTCCATTTAATCTCTCATTTAGTTTTTATTTTTGTTCAACATTTACCCCCCTTTGCATCTTCTTATGCACCAACTTTGTTATATTGTAGTTTCATCCGTTAAATATATATTTCATAATTTAATTTATCAATATTTTTTAGAAACGTTTTATCTTTTTATCTATTAATGATGTTTATGAGAAGAAAAAATCACCACATATTAATTTTGTATCTAATTAATTATTCCAATTTTGTATCATATTAAACGTATGATCATATGATTTGTAAATCTTACATTTACATACAAATTATATGTGTGTAATTCGTGCTCTTTTAAGAAAAACTCTATAAAAAAACACACGGTTGCTTGCATTTTACTTTTCTCTTTTGCATATTCTAATTTAATTGAGAATTTTGTAGGCATGTTAATACAGAAGTCAATTCAATTTCTTAATATATCCTAAGTATTATTTTCATCTTTATTTTGTGATTTTACTTAAAAGCTTAAAAGATGCACATTATTTTCTTTTCTTTTGGCTTTTGTACTTTATTTTTTGTGCTTAACAACGTGATAATTAGAAAAAAAAATCAATTAATATGTGTATACATATATGTTTATCATTAGGAATTAATACAATTGATTTTTTATAATTCCTCTGGACTTTTCTCATAACCATTTTTTTTCTTTTATCCCTGGTTGGTTTATTCTAAAACCAATTCTAAAGTAGATTGATAGTGATTGTTTTAGTGTTAAATGCAATTTACCCCTATGTTATGGGAAATGAGCAATTTACCCCCCATAAAAAAAAATAGCAATTTATCCCCCTGTGTTATTAGAAATAGGGCAAATTACTCCTCTGATGGTGGATCTCGGAACGGGAGGGGGAGGAGGCTGCTTCCATGGGAGGGAAAAGGTGGCGACGGAGGCGGCAACGCGAGGAGGAGATCGCGACAGGGAGGAGGAAGGGGGAGGCGGCAGCGCGAGGTGAGGGAGATGGTGGCGGCGGTCCGGCGGGTTGAGGACAAAGAAGAAGGAAAATATTGTTATATATATACTAATATATAATATTATTATATTAAATATTATTTTATATAAATATATATTTATTAATATATTAAATTAAATATATATAAATAAAATAATATTTTATTAATTAAAAAATATACCCAGATGCACGGTTCTGCCGAGGGGTAATTTGCTCTATTTTTTATAATATAGAGGGGTAAATTGTATATTTTCTATAACACATGGGGTAAATTGCATTCTTTCCGATTGTTTTATTGAGTCAGCAACTTTTTCAGCATTTCCTGAACATGTTTAGTTGAAAAAAGTTCATAGCTTCCAATTCCATTATAAAATAACTCGATAAATATACAATATCAATAATAATCAGTGAGCATAATCCCAACTAATAGATTTTTTTTTGTTATTGATATTAATGTTCGTTTGTATCGTTTCAAAGATTTATTGTGTGTGTGTATCTTAGTATATAACTTGCGAATATATGTATTATTACTTTTATTACTTTCAGATATTTTCATATATTTATGAAGGAAATAAAAAAGTGATACTAATGGTCCTTTTTTGGTTACAGAAATTAATTACAAAAGGTATTAATTTATTGCATATTTTTTATTGTCTTTGAAGAGAAATCCTCTCATATCACATGGTAATATATGCCAATTTCTTTTAAATTAATGTATTTAAATATTAATATTTTACTAAACGTACATTAATTGAATAAAAAATTATCTATAGTATTTAAAATTATAACATAAAGGTGATGGTATTTAATGGTTATTTATAGAATATTATTGTGTAAATAATTGAATATTGAATTTTATATAAGTTTACGTTATTATATATAGGAAGACTGTCATTAAAATGACATCATTACATAATTTCAAATTTATGAAAATATTATAGAATTTATAAAGTTCCGTGCATAGCATGGGTTTCGGGAAAATTAATAGAAAAATGTAAGAAAAAAGAAAAATTAATGAAATGGGAACATTTGAAAAGTGTTAATGGTTTAGGAAAAGTTGGATTTGCAATCCCAGCTTTGCCTCGATTTCTGCAATTCAATAGCTCTTTGTTTAAAAAAAAAAAACAAAAGCCATATCTGGGAGAAATCCCAGATATGGTACTTAATTTTTTTTTTTTTTAAATTACAGTTAAGAACTATGGTTTGAAACCACGGTTCTTACCAAAAAACCAAAAAAAAAAAAATATATATTTCTGGCATGATTGGACGCATGCATTCAGATTTGGAATTTGAAATCTCAGATATGAAAAGTTATCAGAAATAGGATTTCAAATCCCAGATTTTATGCGTATATATTCGAAAAAAAATTCTGCTTTCGAAATCACACAAATTTCAGACATTTCGAAAAAATTTCTGCTTCCGAAAAAAATTCTCCTTCCAAGACTCGGTTCACGGTTGCTAAAGTGTAAATTTTTTCCGTGTGTGTATAATTTTTTGTTACGGTAAGTTGTTTCTGTTGATTACATTTTTTTTATTTATATGCATTTCGTTGTTTTTATAAAAATGTTGTTATTTCTTTAATTTTTATATATTTTACTTTATTTTGTAGATATGGAGCAACAAAATCATATTGATGTTGATATATATTTGGAGGTCAACGAATTGATTTATATGATTCTGTAAGTTATGATCGCCCTCCAATCAAATTTGTTAGAATATATCGTAGTACAACGTTTGTAAAATTAGAATCTATTTTGTATGAAAAACTTAACCTCCGTAGGATTGAATTTAAGTTACAATTATATTTCAAATATATAACATATGATGGTGATAGAAGACAGGAGACGGTGTTTCCAATTAATACAGATGAAGATGTCCGATTTTTTTTCTCTCCTGTGAGTGGATATAAGATTGTTGAAGTTTTTGTCGAAGCGGAGAAAGTTTATCAAAATATTGTAGCAGATGACTCGTATGTTGGTGATCGTGGAACATATATGTTTGAAATTGTCGAAGGGTTCGGGGGAATATCTTGAATCATGCCAAATTATCGAAGCACACATTCAAGATGATGGATTTCTACAATTGCATAGTGTATCAACGGGCATTTTATGTGTCATGGTGTTCGTAAGGCATAAAACAGCAAAGACTGGACATAGGGCCCTTCGCCATCATATGGTGTCCAAATAAACTACAATATTATATCAATTGAAATCAATACACATTAATTTAAATAAAAAATCAACTCTATCATTTGAACATACCTCATTTTGTTTCATCCAGTCAAATGTATTTCTAATAATGCGGATGGGATCACGAGCTGCATGTGTCCAGGATATATGATATGACCACTTAAATATATAGGTAGCAACAAAAAATTAACTAAATAATTTTAACTTTATTTTACTATTAAAAATATAAATGAACTAAGCATACCGTGCAGCATATGGTGGATGCGGGAGGATGTTTTCTTCATCGATTATGGTGGGCATCAACTCTGTATTATTGGAGGAGAGAATGGGCGCTATGGTTATAATACGAGACCATGCCCAAATCTGTAACAATTGCATAGCCCCACCTATATTCACTTTATGTCTCTGCGATGATGTACACAATTCCTTTTACAAATAGGCCAACACCGATACACCCCAATTAGATACACCATCTTCGTGGATGTCTTGCATGTTTCGTAAATATAATAATGATACATTGTTGCCTGTAGGATCATCACATAATATTCTACCGAGAATGCACAAAGCACATACTCCTGCAATACCTCCTCAAAAGGGCTATCACTGTCGCACGTATTACTTAACAACCATTCATGCAAGACAGGGAGCTTTATTCTCGAATTTTTCAAAGCCTTCTCATCCGGTTGAAATCCCAAAAATTGATGGCAATAATTTTGCCACTGTTGAGTAGTCCACTTTATATCTACTCCAATAATAAAATTACCTTCAATTGGAAGAGCCCAAATTATCGCGACGTCCTGAAGTGTCACTGTCGCCTCACCAACCGGAAAAATGAAAAGTATGGGTTTCGGGTCTTCATCTTTCTACTAAAGCAACAGTAAGATGTTGGTTAATTTCAATATGACCCTACTGGATAACGCCTAAGAAACCCATATTCTGCAACACTTGTAAAACACGAACGTGGCGTGGAACAAGTTGAAGAACCCGAAAGAAAGAAATATCACCACGCCGTACATTTAAAATTGTGTCCTGACCGTAGGCACATCTTCACATCTGTGAGTTGATTGCCCATATAATACACTGCTATCACGTAGACAAAAATTAGTCATTGTAAAAAAAAATTCAACTGCTAAATTTTTTTCGGCAACACAACTGCAATAAATTTTCTTCAATCTACTTGTGGTCCTTCGCTCAAATTTATAGGGGAGGTCTCCATTTACAAAACATTAAATCTGGTGTTTCAAACACCATATTTAATGCATAATATTTGGACACATGCTCCATGCATGTGTCCAATCAAGGCAGCATGCATGCGTCCAATCACGAATTGCATGCATGCAAATTTTTTTTTGAGTGTCGAGTCAAAATCGGGGTCTGAGACCTCGGTTTTGACATTATAATTTAAAAAAAAAAAAGAAGTAAGGTGCGTCCCCTTTCTTCTTTTCCGAGTCAAAATCGGGGTCTCAAACCCCGATTTTGACATATAATTTTTTACAAAAAAAGGTAACATACCATATCTGGGGTTTCAAACCCCAAATATGGCATGTCACTGTATGCCAGTACAAATCTGGGATTTTAAATCCCAGATTTGTATTGCATATAATTTATTTTTTAACATCGAGGCAAAATTGGGGTTGCAAATCCCAATTTTGCCTAAACCTTTAAACCTTTTTAAAAGTTTCCATTTCATTAATTTTTTTTCTTATATTTTTTTGATAATTTCCCCATGGGTTTCATGCTAGTTCGATTTTGTTTTGAAAAGACGTCTCGCTAGAAAAAGATAAGGCCTAGTGGCTTATAAGCTACTCAAATGCCTCATTGACAATCAGTATAAGATACTTGTCTACAGATATACCTTTATATTAGGAGGACCAAATAAATTCGATCCTAAAAATAATAAATATTTACTTAAAAATTTATAGGGTAAATTACAACGACCTCCCTAAGGTTTGATATAATTACAAATACCCCCTTGTTGTTTGAAAATTATCAATATCTCCCTAATTTTAATGACCGTCTAATAATTAGCCCAATTCATTATGTTTTCATCCATATTTTATGGTCAACTGATCAAAATGCCCTTCTAAATTAAAAATTATATTTTTATTTATTTTTAAAAAAATTTTTTTATGAACTAAGCGGATAATTATTTTTTATAATTTAAAAAAAAAATTCAGCCATCCCGTTCAATTTTTTATAAGATTTTAATTTTTTAAAAATAAAAATAAAAAATACAGTAAGGGCAAAGTTGACAATTTTATGCCTCCATCCAAAAATTACATAATTTTATCAATATCAGAAAATATCATAATTTTTAAATAATGAGGAATATTCGTAATAACCTCACGAAAGATCGTTGTAATTATTCAAATTTATATGATATTTTGAAAAGTTTATAAAATTAATTTAAAAAGAATAGTAGTGTTGTAACAATGCGATGATTGTGGGATTTGGCTGATAAGGACATGTTGTTGGTACTTAGGTGCACCCAACTGTTCCCCAATGCCTTCAACCTTCTAAAGTCATCACTTCAGAGTCAGAGTCCTTAAAGCCTGCTCCGCCCCCACCCAACAACAATATATTTTCAATTTCCATTTATTTGTTTCTAGCTTAATTACACTTTACACCCTTAAAAAATAATATAAATTGCATTCATCCCCTTGAGATTCAAAAAATAACACAAACACCCTTTACTAGGACGTGCTACAATTTTCATCGCAAGAAATTGGCGCAACACCTCATAAAAAAAAAAATGAGTAAGTTACAGTTGCCTCTTTTGATATTTGATATAATTATAAAAATTATTTCGTTGTTTGAAAATTATAAATACCTTATTAAATGAGAAATAATTATCTAGCCTTAAAAGGTGAGGTAGAAATTACTATTTCACTTTTATGGGTTTTTTTTTCTAACAAAAATAAAAAAATTGAGGGTGAATGAAGTAAATAATCCATATGGCATATTAGCCCACATAAGTATTTATTTTTTAAAAAATATATAAAATTATATTTATAACTCAAAAGGGCATTTTACCAGTTCACAAGATGAAATACGCTCGCTATTACATGGGAGTTAAAATGATGGGGTATTTGTAATTTCTTAAACAACGATTAAGTATTTGTAATAAGGATAAATTACAACAATCTTCTATGAGATTTGATATAATTTTGAATACCCCTCGTTGTTTTGAAAAATTATCAATACACCCTTGATTTTTACGGTTGTCTAATAATTAGCCCAATTTGTTAGTTTTTATTAGGTTTCCATCTTTTTTTTTTTTTTGGTTGTGAACTAACCAAAATAACCATATGGACTATGAATACAAACTTTATTTATTTTAAAAAAAAATTATGGACTAAGTGAATAATTTTTTTATACTTTTTAAATTTTCCACCCATCTTGTCTGAATTTTTTTATATTTTTTTAATTTTTTTAAAAAAGAAAAAAATACAGTAAAAGTTGATGGTTTCATGCATCCATCTGACAATTACATAATTTTATCAAATATTAGAAAATATTTGTAATTTTTTAAAATATGAGGGAGTATTTATAATTATGCCAAACTTAGAGGAGATTTTTGTAATTTACTCTTATATTTATGTCAAATTTTAGAAACAACAACTGTAACTTGCCCTAAAAAAATTTATTAAGTTTAAAATATGTTTGAAGAAGTTCAATACATACAATTTTAAAATAATATCACGTACCAATATATTATAAATAAAAATAAAATTATAAACCAACACATCACATTTAAAAATAAATAAATAAATAATAAATAAAACTAATTTAGGAATATTATCGACATAAAAAATGTGTACTGAAATTTTCATATTAATATAGATAAATACTATAAATCATATGGATGTGAATAAGAATTTGAGTAGGCGTGGTTGAAAATACATAGGGATATTTTGGTAATTTAAAAATTAGTCTTGCGGTGTAAGTAACTGTCATTTGTGAGTGAAAAAGGAGTTTTCTTTTTTATACTAGCCGTTCCTGCGTGCATATAATTAATAAATAATTATTTATATTTCAAAAAAATATTATAAATGAGAATGAAATATATAAATCAATAAAATTAAACTAATTTTAGAATATTATCGATACAAAAAGAATTAGGGTGAGTGAATTTTCATATTAATATAGAATATTATAGATAATATAGATGTGAAAAAGAATTTGAGTAGTGGTGGTTGAAAGTACATAGGGATATTTTTGATAATTTAAAAATTTAGTATCGCGGTGTAAGTAATCGCTATTTGTGAGTGAAAATGGATTTTATTTTTTATAAAGTATAGATAATAAGACAAAAATACCCTTGAAACAATTATATATATACTCCTAAAAAAAGCAATATTGTGTCTCAAACGTAACATAAACATATTATATTTAGTTATTTACTGCACATATTTTGATTTATATTTTAAGGTGGAAATATTAATAGTTGGGGTTTTCGTACATTTTAAAAATTTAGTAAGGGGTAAATTATAATTAATCATAGAAGGGTAAATATGTAATTGTTAAAAGTAACATCAGAAAATTTTTGAACGGTTGGATGAAATTATGGGTATTTTACATATGTTTTACATAATTGGAGGGGGGTGTGAATGCAATTTATTCATAGTTGAGGGTGCAAAGTGTAATTAGGCCATAATGAGTAATAGAAAAGGTGGCCTTCCCCTTACTTTAATTCAAAAGCTGAAAATTTTCTATTTCATCTCACTTTTGTCTTTACCCTCCCTCCTCTTTCTCAAAACCCCCATCTCTCTCTCTCTCTTTCTCTCTCTCACTCTCCCACATTCTAAATCTAGGGTTTCATTCCCTCTTCACCCGTTTTCCCTTGATGCTTTGACTGTAGTTGAGCAGCTGTGGAATTAGAGCTGAGAATTTGAGTGGTTGGGTAGCTATGTGTTTTCTGCATTTTCAGGATAAGCTTTGATGTTTGCTCCTGGCATTCAATCTGGCCCAAGATTCAACTTTTTGAGGATTTTTTGTATCTTTTGAGTTCTCTGTGTTCGGTTGAGACCTGAACTTTCTTATTTTATTGATTTTTTTTCGCTCTCTTCTACAATTAATGAAAATCCCATGATAAACCCTAGTTAAAACTTGGACCTTTCCTGTTGTAGTGTTGTAATTCTGTGTTGTGTTTCTGCTTTTGGTTTGTTTATTAGGTTTTTGATCTAATTGCTTTGGTGGGTTAGTTACAGATTTGCAATTTTGGGCTGGAAAATTGGAAGACTCTGGTTTTTAGGGTGAAAAATCTCAAGAATTGGATCTTTAGTGTGATTTTGCCAGTAAATAAATGGATGGGAGAGAGGGGATGACATTACAAGGGTCAGCTTCATATTACCTCAATAGAGCGGGATTTGGTGGTTCTGGTGGTTCAGGGCTTGGCCCCAATGTTCATGGTGCTGGTGGAGGTTCAGCCACTGCACAGGCTGGTGGGATAAACACGCCACCTGTTTTCAAGAATCATTCTAATCCTAACATTCAAGTGCATCCAAATGTAGGGATCAGTGGAGGTTCTGTTAGTGGTTCAGCATTCCACGTTGAGAACCCCTCATCCAATTTTGCTCATGGAATGAGTGATAGAATGAATATGTCTATTGTTTCTAGTTCTCCCCGGGGTGGGGAGACGGTGAAGAAGAAAAGGGGTAGGCCTAGGAAATACGGCCCTGATGGAGCTAACATGTCTTTAGGACTGTCCCCAATGTCTGCCTCCACACCATCCTCTGGGACTGTCACCCCGGGCGAAAAACCACGCAGAGGGAGGCCACCAGGAACTGGATGGAAACAGAAACTCGCTCCACTTGGTAAGTTTTTTATGAGTAGATTGTGATCTTTAGTATCGTAACACCTCTCGTGATAGCCTGAATGATGTTTATCCTGCTTTTCCTGTACTCAACTTTGAGATGGTCACTTATCTTCTGTGTGTGTTGTGCCCTATCTACAAACCCGTATAACACAAACCTTCCAAAAAGAAAAAAAAAAAAAGTTCAAAGGAAGGGGAATATTTAATGTGGCTTTAAACAGCAGGATTATAACACAAAAGAAAGATATATCAGCTTAGAGGTATAACTTTGACGAAATATGATATTGTAGTTTTTTATGAAATAATAGTCTGTGGAAACTTTTGCCTGTCTCTTATTGAGCTTCCAAGTGTTGTGTTTGTGCCTTTTGTTTCCCTATAAACTCATAGCAAAAATGAGTTTCTTTTCTTTTCAAGAAAAATGAAATTATTAGGTACGTCTCTAGGCCATCTCTCAGTAGTCATATCGATATAATCATTGTGATGTCTCATTCTATGTTTTTAGTATTTAGATGTTGGTGCTCTATACGCTTGTTAAATGCTTAAATCCTTCACCAGCAACCCTCTCCATCCAAAATTAAAGCTATGAAATAATTACTTCCGGGAGAGCAATTGTTGTTTTTTTTTGTGGTTATATGTAGGTTTATATAGATATTCTCTCTCCAAGTGGTTTTAGTAGCTATGAGTTTCTCAAAAACTTTTCTTTATCAGGTGACTGGATGAACAGTTCTGCTGGACTAGCTTTTACTCCACATGTGCTACACATTCAAGCTGGAGAGGTTTGTTCTGCACCACATTTGCATAATCGTTATAGCAGTTTTCATCTGCAACTTTACACTTTACATGTCCCATGTTGCTCCATCTCAAAGGTTTCGTGATAAGTTTTATGAACTTCTTTTGACTCAAGTTAAGAATAGTGAATACCACAATTGAACTTCAGATTAATACCGTACTGAATTGAGACCACTTTGATGGTAAACTAAAAGCATTTTTCTGAGCGTTAGTCTGGTTTCTACTGCTCTTATTACCATGAGCTTGATTTGATAAGCTTTATGCTACTATACTCATGTTTGACCTCTGTTGACTTAATCAAAGAACATGACAATGTTTGTATTCCTACATGGTTGACATGCAATAGTAAATTTTCGTGTCACGGCAGTATTATGTGGGAGACTGACTATTAATTTATGTTTCCTGCAGGATGTTGCGGCAAAAATATTGGCATTTGCACAACAGAGGCCAAGAGCTTTATGTATCTTGTCGGGTAGTGGATCAGTTTCTGCTGTGACACTACGCCAACCTACAACTTCTGGTGGCACCGTAACATATGAGGTGGAGGCACTTTTTACCTGCTCCTGTTCTTTATACGGTTATATTTAGAAGACCTGGAAAGTTCTTTGCATTAATCAAATTTTAAGATTGATTAGTTGAAGCCAGATTCTTATTTATATCAAGGAAATGAAGTTAATTATTGTTTACTTGTATATAATCTCTTGTTTGATGATCGTCACTTCAATTCTTTTAACTTTTCAATACAGTGAGTATAAGCTATAGTGAAACTGTTTCCGATGTGTTCCTAATCACAATGCTGCATCTAGTTACCACTTTTGGAAGGTGCCATTGTTTTTCTTGCTTGGTTTGTTGGTGATGAACAAGAAGGAATTAGTTTGTCATTGCTGTTGCTTTATGCTATAGTTCAATTTCTATTCCAGGATACTTCATGTAAAATAATTTGCAGACCAGAGAATCTAACATCTTGAAGGATGTATATCCTCCGAAAGGATTTTGCAAATGAGAAGTCCAATGAGTATGCAATGTAGCTAGGAGTATATTGGGATGTTGACTACTCATGGGCTCTGTCAGATTAGGTTCATGATGGTTATTTTGCTTCACTTTTATGGTGTGAATTAATTTCAGTTGATCTTCCCCAGAAATAGGATGCTAGAGGTGACCTGCCTTCCTTTGTCAGTCTTTACTCTGGTTTTGGTGAATCTTTGTTTTAAAAATTAAAATTGGCTCTGTTTTGTCTTCTAGTATCAGGAAAATTGTGTTGAAGATTAGATATTTCATGCTAATTATACATAATTACCATATGGTGTTTTCTTTGCTAAAACTGTCATTTGCATTAGAGATAATTACAGCTCTCTCTTGAGGTTTGGTCTAATTACACTTGGGCCCCCTCAGTTTGAAAAATTACATTTACCTTCCTTGACACTAACAATCTCTTAAAAAAGACACTAATGTTCTTGATAAAGTTACTCTCACACAAACCTCCCCTAAGGTTTATTCAAATTACAGGCACATCCCTTTAGGTTTGTCATATTACAATTGCCTCCTTAAATAAAAAATTATTTATAACTAGACCATGTAGTTTAATATTTATTAAAAATAAAATAATAAAAGTATATTTCTAATTTTCACTTGCTTCTATTATGCTTTATTGTCAAATATATGAAAATTCAAGTTAGTTTCTAATAGTTGATTTGATATAAAAAAAAGCTAACTAATTGTTTTATATGATTCGTAATGATGCAACCATACTCATTAATTTAATTTCCAAATACAAGACAAATGGGTAATAAATTAAAATATAAATGATATATTCAATTGGATTTTTAATTCAAAATAATTTTGATTGAAGTAATTTAGAATATACTTATTAATTCTATGAGATGATTTTAAATTTTTTATTACAAGTTAGAAACATTAAATGTATAAGAGTAGTATAAATACATAAAAATTTTAATTGATAAACATAATATAACTTTTAGAGAAGCTTCTATAAATTTCAACCAAAAATTAATTAAAATTGATCTTTTTACTAAGATAATGATGTTGGTAGTGTTGTACAATGTTTAGATTATTGGATGATAGTGAATATTATAAAGGTATATGTGACTTTAAAAACTTTGGAGGGGTGTATTTGCATTTAGCTCAAACTTTAAGAGGGTTTATGTAGTTATCAAATAGTTGAAATAGTTATCTCAAAGTTAAAATTGGATTTTCACTCAATTCTTATGCGTAGAGTCGGTTAATATCATTAATGGTTGGGTTAGTTTGTCAGATAATAGTAAATGATAGGAGTACTAAACTAGATGTCATTTTCTAAACCTAAACCTCTAGGGTCTATGTGTAATTAGACCAAATTTCAGGGGGAGGGTATTGGATTTATTTTGTGACTTGCACCAGAGTGAGGCTCCTATTGACTTTGCTGTGTTAAAAATTGGCATTGTCATGATTCTTTCTGCCTCTGATCAGCAGTGGAAATTGACCAATATTGCTTGATTCCATGTTTTATAAAAGATTAAACTACTGGACTACACAGTTCAGTGGAGCAGCATTTATATAATTACAAGTTACTTTGATTTCCTTCCCAAAGTGTTGAGTGACGCATGTCACAACTGATGAGATAATTCTTGCCAATATATTGTGATTCATGCACTTAAAAGGCAACATAATGAAATATGGTTCAGTATCTTCGCTTCTTTTTCCTGTTTCAGTAAACATTAAGATCGTGTATGTTTGATGTTTACTGAACATGCTGCAGAATGCTACAGTCAAAGGCACCAAACAAATGAACTTCAGTGGTTCAAGTTCTTTTGTGCTGTTTCTTGTTCCTATTTGTACACGTGTCTCCTCTGACATTTATTGGAAAGATTTGATTAGTTTGTGATATCAAGCTCTAGAACCAAAATTATTGCAGATTTTAATTTATTATCTTGTCATCTAGCTTGCTGCAAGTACAATCTTAAGACGCCATTCTCATGTTATGCATGGCTACAACTACAATGTGTGACATATTTTGTTGTAGTATGTCTTACTGCCTCTAGCAGAAGTGACTAATACAGCATGTTATTCTTTTAGGGCCGTTTTGAGATACTATGCTTGTCTGGTTCTTACTTGCTTGCTGAAAGTGGTGGTCCGCGCAATCGGACTGGTGGTATAAGCATTTCTGTTTGTAGTCCTGATGGCCATATGATCGGTGGTGCAATAGGCGGTAAGCTCATCGCAGCCAACCCCGTGCAGGTATACGTTTGGCCACATGCTCTATTCTATCAGGGGCAGAATCCCCTATATGCCTTATTGCCCTTGCTGGTCTTGCATAAGTCGTCATATTGGAGAATTAAGTTGATGCAATATGGTGCTTGATAAATTTTTCGGCAGGTGGTTGCATGCAGCTTTGTGTATGGAGGTACAAAGGCAAAGAACAAAGCTGAGTCCGGATCAACAGACGAAAAATACCTGCTAGAACAACAATCTGCAGAGAATTCTTCAACCCCACTCAGTGCTGCTCCGGCACAAAACCTCACTCCTAACTCCGGAACAAGCGTTTGGCCACTGGGTTCACGGCTGGACGTCAAAAGCTCCCAGGGAGGAATTGACCTGATGCGCGGATGACAACAATCTACAATAGGCACATTGCAGTTTTTTGTATATATGTGTTGTTGTAAATGGAACGTGCTAGGGACCAACCGACTCTGAACTCACCGTCTCCCTACTATTAGACGGTGGGTTACTAACATATCAATCCTGTAACAGAATTTCGGTCCCAGGTTCTTGAAAAATTAGCCGTGGTAGAGAACATACAATCGTCGGAAGGTAAAGGATTTGTTGTCACTGTAATAGGTAGGTTAATTGTTGTCAGCAAAAGGTGGTGTCTTAATTAAATTGATGGGATTCCTTTGCCCTGGTCCATCCCTTGCCACCGGACCGCTAACCCCATGACCTGTAATGTTAACTTGGGTATTCAGGCTACAGATTCGACTCTGTTGTTACCGTTTTAGGCACGACGACAGTTTGTGGTTATGAGCATCGACATTCTTCTGCATACCTGGTCGATTTCTTTACTGAAGAATGCGGGAATTGCATTTTTCCTTGGTGCTTTTGGTGTGTATGTTTCAGAGTACTGCAGGAATCCTGTGCTCACTAGCTTAAGAGGTATTTTTGTGCTTCAAAGCAACATAGTCAGCTTCAGAATCAATTATCATTTTATGGTCGAAAATTAGCTGAAAAAGTATTCAATTTTATCATTTCTGTTTTTGAATTGTTTAAATTAGTTTCATCGCAAAAGCAGAAATTATTGCAAACGAATGGAAGGAATGAGGGTTTCATAATTAAAAAATTTAGGGGTAATTATACTTCCATATGTGAAGTTTGGTGTATTTATATAAATTTTGTGATTTGAAAAATTATACGGTAAATTACAATGACCTTCTTTGAGGTTTGATATAATTATGAATATATTTTTATTGTTTGAAAATTTTATTGAGGTTTGATTTTAATGGTTATTTAACAATTAGTTTAATCCGTTAGTTTTTTCATCTATTTTTTGTGGTCATACTGATCAAAATATCTTTGTGGATTAAAAAATATAATTTTATTTATTTTTTAAAATCTTTTAATGTTTTAGGACTAGTGGATAATTTTTTATAATTTTTTTATAGTTTTTTCATACACCCCATTTAATTTTTTATAGGATTTAATTTTTTTTAAAAACTAAAAAAATACGATAAGGTCAAAGTTGACAATTTCATACTTCCATCCAAGGATTAAATAACTAATCAAACATAAAGGGCTATTTGCAAATTTTTAAACAATGAGGTAGTATTTGTAATTGTACCAAACCTAGAGGAGGTCATTGTAGTTTATCCAAAATTATATTTTATCCCTAATGTTTGCTTTTATCAAACAAATAAGTTCTTTCATTAGTCAAAATTGATATTAACAAAAAAAAAAATAAAAAAATAAAAGAACTGGTTAAAAGTTTATATTTACCCCTGTTTGATTTACTATGATTTATTTGCAGGTTAAATAAATATTTTTGTGATCAAATTACCCATATATATCTTCACATGTTAATGTATGTGTGAATCTTATTTTCATTATTATAAGAACAGTTTAGTAAAAAAAAAAAAATTATTTGACCTGTAGTAAGTCAGTAATAAGTCAATTTTTTTATTAATATTAACAAATTTAATAAATTTTGACTAATAGAGGGACTTATTTATTAGGTGAAAGTAAGTTCCAAGAGTACCAGATGTAATTTTTCAAACTATTTAAATATTTATGTAACTACACCAAATTTGGTGTGTGTAATTATCCCTCTAAATAACAATATAGCTCAAAATTGAATAAAACATAAAACCGAGTAATTGATTTAAAAGTCTCAGATTAATGGAGAATGAGTAAAGCTTAAAAAGCAAACAATTCCTTAGAAGTCACAACTGAAACTGTTGAAATCCCGAACCCTATTCCCAAAAAAGAAAGGGTAAATTGCATAACACCCCCCTGTGTTATAGGGAAATAGCGCGAAATCCCCCTGTGTTATATTTATATGCAAAAAACCCCCTGTGTTATGTAAAATACAGCAAAAAACCCCCTCTCCGTTACAAATTAACGGAGAGTGAGGCTGACGCGCTGTTTGTGCGATTTTTGATTGTCTTTGGCCGATTTTGAGCTGTTTTTAAGTGGAAAAATGTCCCTTTTACCCCTTTTGTTAGATATATTAGTGTTGACATCTTTTATTCCTCTACCTTTGGCAAAGAGTGGGTTCTTCATTCTTTCTTCAAAGCAGCTATGTCCAGGTAAGAAAAAATTTTATTTTCTTTGTTCTGAAATTAAAGTAATTAATAATTAAATAATTTTTCTTTTTCATCATTTTGTTGTTAGGATGTCCTCTTGTAAATCAAGCTCAAAGAAAGATGAAATTATTGATTTGAGATACAAAAATCCTAAATGTTTTTGCCATAGGAATGCGGCTATCCGGGTTGTTGGTCCTAGCAAAGAAACTGAAGGTAAATTGTTCTGCAACTGCAAAACAAATCAGTGTAACTTTTTTTGTTGGTTGGATCCCATTAGTGTATCTACAAAAAATTCAGACAAAATGCTAGAAGTTGAAGAAGAGGTTGAATCCAACAGAGTTACAGTAGAAGAGGGTTACAAAGAATTGCTATCCATTTGTGAAGATCTGACATCACAAATAAAGCAGCTGGAGTCGAACCAAGGAGTAATAAAAGCATTAGTTGTAATTGTGGTTGTTCTATTAGTTGTTGTGGTATTAAAGTAGTGTGTTTTCATATTCTTGTTTCGTTTAATGCATTTTCATTGTACCACGTTCATCAACCTATTAATTGAAGCAAAAAATACCACGTAGTGCATTTTCATTGTAGCACATTCTAAAGTAGATGAACCTGTTAATTGAAGCAAAAATCACCAAATCTAAGTGACAAAAAAAAAAAAAAAAAAAAAAAACACTCACCACAAACATAAGAACAAACCATCAGTTTCATTCATCCAAAAGCACCAAAATTCTGTTTCTGGAATTACAAAATATACCATTGTATCTAAAAATCCACAACTTCAGTTTTCAAAACACAGTTTCAGTTTCAAAAACATACAACTTCAATTTCTAGGAGTGTGGGTTGTTGATGATCCACCAGATTGTGTTTTTGGCTTGTATGAATTTGTTACACCTTTGAGGACTGATGATATAGAAGTCCTATTTGGTGGGCAACACTGCCTCTTAAAGGCATTTTCAGAAGATGATTCAGCAACCTTTCTCTTCTCCAATTTACTTGATAAAGATATCGGGGCCTTTTGTTTCCTTGATGCTTTTGGAGGGGCCTGTGAAAGAACTTATAAATGTTTGTGTAGCTGTGTAAGTGAATTCACAAAAGATTAATTTAATTTACAGAAATTACCTTATTTTGGGAACAACTGCTTGTAGTGCTTGAAATCTGTGGGTGAACATTTTGGGGCCTAGGCACATTTTGGGGGACATGTTGAGGCACATTCTGTGGCATTTGAAAAGTCACATTTTGGGACCTTGGAGGTCTGGATGCAGGCATTCTGGGAGGATTCTTGGGCACATGTTGAGGTCTATATGCAGGCATTTGTTGGGGAATATGCTGCAAATAATATTAAATGTAAGTAAACTACAATTGACATAAAATGTTTCAAACTGTAATATTAATCTACCTCTGAAATTGGGAAGCTTTCTGCAGCAGTTTCTTGTGAAAATGGGGGTGTTGGCATCTGCATATTATGATTGAAATTTTAAGTAAACTACAATTGACATAAAATGTTTGAAACTGTAATATGAATCTACCTCTGAAATTGGGAAGCTTTCTGCAGCAGTTTCTTGTGAAAATGGGGTATTGGCATCTGCATATTATGATTGAAATTTTAAGTAAACTACAATTGACATAAAATGCTTAAAACTGTAATGTTAATTTACCTCTGAATCTGGATGATTTCTGCAGCAGTTTCTTGTGAAAATGGGGGTATTGGCATCTGCATATTATGATTGAAATTTTAAGTAAAAATTGACATAAAATGCTTAAAACTGTAATGTTAATTTACCTCTGAATCTGGGATGATTTCTGCAGTAGTTTCTAAAATGGGGGTATTGGCATCTGCATATTATGATTGAAATTTTAAGTAAACTACAATTGACATAAAATGCTTAAAATTGTAATGTTAATTTACCTCTGAATCTGGGATGATTTCTGCAGCAGTTTCTTGTGAAAATGGGGGTATTGGCATCTGCATATTATGATTGAAATTTTAAGTAAACTACAGTTGACATAAAATGCTTAAAACTGTAATGTTAATTTACCTCTGAAGGTGTATCTTGTGAAAATGATGGTGTATCAACTTCTGCTTGTGCATTGCCTTCCTGCAAATTCAAAAACAATTATAATTAAATTTACAATTAACTAAATGAACAACACATTTAATAAATAATCTTAATTCACCTGTCTAAATGTACACTTTCTCTTGTTATGACCTTGCTTTCCACAAATAGCACAAGTGTGTGTCAGTCCTCTTCTTGATACCCTTGTTGGCTCTCTTATGTCATTGGCATCCTTTCTCCTTGCTTTCTTATGTCTTCCCACCCTTTTTACAATATGTGGTGGGTCAACAGGCCCAAAGGGGACTCTTCATAATCATGTATCCCGGGAACTGGATTGATCATGTGACTGTACACCCTCAAGTAGATGTCTTTTTTGAAATAGGGATGCACGAAGTCTTCCAAATTTTGTCTATGATACTGAATTGCAGCCACTGCATGACAACATGGGAAACCACACAACTGGAACATCCCACAACTGCAGTGTCTGTCATTCAGATACAATATGTGGTTGTGCATGAAATGTATAACTTCATATTTGTCTTCCCCTGCCCAGCTTGGAAAACAATTCCTGCTTTCATGCCTTTGTTTTTCAAGTTTTTTCATTATATTTGGACAAACATCCCCATTCTGTTTAGCCATCCCCTCCCTTTTTACTTGTATTCTTGTCATTAATTTTCTTCTTATCCACTCAAACATATCAATAATTGGCAGCTCTCTAGCCTCCAAAATATAGTGATTGAAAGACTCACTCATATTGTTGACCACCACATCACACATTGTTCTATTTGGAAAAAAACATCTTGCCCAATGATGGGCTGGAATCTCATTCAGCCACTCAAGTGCATTTTGATCTTTCCCTCTTTTTGGATCCACCCTTTCAATTTCTTTCATCACTCTAAGATGTTCCTTTACATTGTATGTGGAAGTAGCCTTCCAAAATAATTTTTTGAGTTCCTGTCCTTTGAATTTGACTTTAAAATTGTTATACATGTGTCTAAGGCAAAATCTGTGTTCAGCTTGAGGTGCTAATTTTGTGACAGCCTCAATTAACCCCTTTTGTCTATCAGAAATAAATGCCCAACCCCTTTCATTATGTGACCCAATATCCCTCAACAATAGATTTATAAACCATTCCCAACTATCAAATTTTTCAATCTCAACATATGCCATTGCAATTGGATAAATATTATCATTGCCATCCCTACCTATGGCAGATAACAATTGTCCCTTATGCATCCCTTTGAGAAAACACCCATCAAGACCAATAAATGGCCTGCACCCATCTAAAAACCCCTTTTTCAGACCCCCAAAACAACAATACATCCTCTGTAAAACAGGTGGATTCAGACCCCTATCAACTTTCAAAATCATTGAACTTTCAGGGTTATGTTTGCAAACTGTGGCACAATAGTCATACAATCTGTTATACTGTTGTTTTATGTCACCTTTCATTAGTTCAACAGCAAATCTTTTGGCCCTGTACACTTTGAACAAACTGACATCTACCTGAATATCTCTCCTGATTTTGTTTTTTAATGATTGAAGCCCCTCTGATGGATTGTCCTTTACAAATTGCTGAATTCTTTTGCCAATATACTTGTAATTTGCTTGTTTGTTTTCTATTCTGTGGGCACATGTATGCTTCCCCTTAATAGATTTGATTTGGAAAGTAGTAGTTCTCATAACTGGAGATGCATGGATTCTCCAATCACACCCATTTTTGCAAACTGCAGTTATTTTTTATTTTTCATTTTTTACAAATTTCAAATCCCATCCCCTCCTCACAGCCCAATCCCTCAAAACCTCTCTATATTTCTTCTTGTAGCAAATTTCATTCCTATACATAAATCAAGATCTTGCCTTTCCATAAGATCATTCCAATCTAGGTTATTCCCAATTTCATCATCAGAACCCCTAAGTGAATGGAGATCATCCTCACCCCCCACATCACTAAACCACCCATCCTCTCCAACACTTGCTTGTACATTCTCTTGTTCAACTCTTTTTTTCTTTTTCATTTCTTTTACCCAAGCCCTTATATTTTTCATTAATTTTCTCCCATATTCAGCACCCCTACTCACAAAAAGATCATCATCCATTGGGCCTTCCAAATCCTCTAACATCCATGATGGACATTCTGAAGCTGATGAACTGGAATCATCATCTTCAGAAGATCCATCAGCCTCAAACTCCCCATCTTCCTTAGAATTTTCATTAGCCTCACATTCAGCCCCAACCCCAGCCTCAGCCCCCATCCCAAACTCCTCATCCACTCCCTCATTAACACTCTCAGTAACACCCTCAACCTCAGCCCCCATCCTAAACTCCTCCCCACTCCCTCATTAAACCCTCAGCCTCAGCCCCAAACCCAAACTCCTCATTAACACCCTCACCCTCAGCTCCCACCCCAAACTCCTCATCCACTCCCTCATTAACACCCTCAGTAACACCCTCAACCTTAGCCCCCAACCCAAACTCCTCACCCACTCCCTCATTAACACCCTCAGCCTCAACCCCCAACCCAAACTCCTCATTAACACCTCAGCCTCAGCACCTACCCCAATCTCCTCATCCACTCCCTCATTAACACCCTCAGCCTCCATCAATCCTATATCACCTTTATAGGTTAGTTGGGACATTGGTACATTATCCTCAATTATGTTTCCTAGTGCATCAACAGCTATGATAGGACCAGAGTTTTCTACTACATATAAATGAATGACATTCAACCCCTTGTAATCTCTCAAAAGCTCCCTAATACCCTACATCCCCTTCCAATAATTTTATTCCATTATCTAATGTTTGCCCTGGAGGTGAATAATATATACAAACATTAGTGCCCTTACCCCCTGCTTTTGTGTACATATCTACTAAATCATTATAGAAAATTCTTTCTTTATCTACACCAGGATACCAAACCTTTATACCCCCCATATACCTAATTTTAGGAACCCAATCTAAAGTACCATCTAACCAAATATAAAAGTCAGCAAAGTCACCTAACACCATTATCTGCAAATAACAACAAAAAAGATAAAAGAAAACATATTAAAAACTTAATATTCATCAAAAACAACAACTTCAGTCAAAATGTTCCAACACAAACAATATTCAAACCATTAAATAATAAACAACACACAACATTCAAAAGGGTGGGGACCAATACATGTTCACTAAAAGCAACAACTTCAGTCAAAATATTCCAGCAATAGACAATGTTTAAACTATTAAATAATATAATAACAAACAACATTCAAAATGGTGGGGACCATAAACATGTTTTCATTAATGTATAGCATGCCTAATATGTTTTCAATAATTTAAACAACATGTTTTCAAAGTTCCCCAGAAAAGACAGAAGCATACTTTTTTCTCTGCAATCCGTCTCCAGATTCCTTAGTCTTCGAGAAAACGCCACACTCCTTCCTTCAATTCTTTGTACAAATCCTTTAAAAACATTCAGTGTCGTAGCCCTTTCTTCCCTTTTCTTAAACAACCCCAAAACCCGTAAATTCTAAAATCCCTAATCTGCGTTGACCTACCCAAATCAATCCCTAAATCACTAAATAAACTATTGGAACCCAACACCGTTGACAAATCTCTCTCACTAAATCACTATCTTCTCGTCAATCGTTGAAAAAATCCCCTTGCTCTTACCTTGTTCTTCAAATCTCGCTCAAAGAAAACCCTAGATCTACTTTTCACTCTCAGCTTCGTTTTCTCTCTCTCTTCGTCTTTTGAGTGAATATGGTCAAACAAATGCTGAATATGTGATAAGGGCATATTAGGCAACTCCTGCCAAAATTTAACGCCGTTACAACAAACTAACAGTGGGGGGACGTGAGCTTAATTTTTAAAAACACAGGGGTTTTTACGCTTATAAAATTAACACAGGGGGTTTTTAGCTAAAAAAAAAAATAACACAGGGGGGTTTTATGCAATTTATTAAAAAAGAAATAAACTGAAGGGAAAATACATCTTCTCTACCATTGAAATTCGGCGTATAAAGAGTCCTCTTTATTTGAGGAGATGGAGGCCACCGCCGAATCGATGGTGGAGATTGGCCGGAAAAGAGAGAAATAAGTGATGGTGGGTTTAGGAGAGGGCTGCCGGCGCCGGGGCTTTCTTATTTACTCAAGTTAAATTTCGTATAAACTCGGAAATTGTCATGATTCGCCCCATGACACATCATCATGATCCACGTCAAAGGAACTTGCCCATTCACCGATACTTGAGCAAAGTCATCAACAATATGCCTGACATGTAGGACGAACTAAAGTGTCAACTGCTGTGGTGGAGATACATGTTAAAGGACATGTACGACGAGCTGATGAGTCAGCTGCTGTGATGGATGTGCAATCTCACCAACACGTCGGTGATAGTAATGCAATATCATGTTAGGCTCAAGAATGAGATCAACTAGGCTACTAGTATTATTATATATATATAATATATATATATATGTTATATTAGAGATATATAGACGATAAAGATATAGTTAAGTTGTTGGAATATATTATCTTTAGCATTTAAGATATAGCCCAGTGACATAAGATCCTCCTATTAGGGAAGATGCTTGTACTAGCACATTTGCACTATGATTAGTGGAAATGAAGAATGAAATGCAAAGAAAACAAATTCAATGAAAATTTTCTTCTTCTTCCTCAATTTCTGGAACTCCATCCCTGCTCGAATTAAGATAGCCATTTTCTAACTTTTATCACTTGGTAATTTCATTTCAATCTCTGCCTCCGCCATGATAGCTCACGATTGCAACTCTTTCCATGATTCCATCGCATCCCTCGCGATGGCTGTGCACAATGTGCGTCACCAATCTCCCTCGATTTTCCTTCAACCAACAACACTCCATCTCCGCCCCCTCCACCATCACCGGCCCCTCCACTGTTGGTCGACTCCCTAACCCAAACCCAAACCCACACCATCCCTTCCACTAGTCTCCTTTCTCCCAGTTTCCGCAATATATTCCCAAGCCACATCAATTACAACCAACCCACCTCTATGTTAAGGGGTTAGATTTGAGGATTAATTTCCTGTTCGAGCCGGGAATTGAAGCTCCAAAAATATTGAGGAGGAAGGAGGGAAAGAAAAAAAAAAAACAAAGTTTGTCGGCATAACAAATTCTGCCTTTTTCTCATTTCATCAGCCTGATTAATACGGGTACTATTCTTAGATCTAAGAACAGATCTCATAATCGAACTATATTGCAGCACCTTCCTTTGGTCCTATCTCAATCTTTATTTAATAGCAATAATCTTGCAATCTTGCAGGCATAACCCTCCTCCTATTGGACCTCCTGATGGGCTTCAGTAACTTGGATTGTTCTAAATTTTCAGCTGGGTCGTGTGCATAGTTGGACTGTTGCTCATAACTCTTTTGGTCCAAGCCCGTATCATTTCCCGCCCCATCCAGATAGACCTTGTCCTCAAGGTCAAACTTAGGCAACTCAGACCGCATTGCAGAAAGAGGAACCCACGTCGCCTTGGAATCATCGTGGTTGTCCCAATGCACCAATAAGGGGGGATCTTTCGGTGAGTCACCGGCATGGCGTCCCAAGATGCAAGAGACGACGAGAAGCTTAAGAAAACAAAAATTCCGGTGGAAGGGTGCCGCAGAGAGGGGGCATCATCGCAAAATGGTTTGAGAAGCACAATGTGAAACACCGGGTGGATTTTAGCGCTGGGGGGCAGTTCTAGTTCATAAGCCACGACACCAATCCGATGAAGGATGCGGAAAGGCCCAAAAAAACATCGGCCAAGCTTATGTTAAGGGCGAAATTGCACCGACTTCTGACGGTAAGGTTGTAGGCAGAGGAGGACCCAATCCCCAACGTTGAGCGCACAATCATGGCGGTGCTGATTGGCCTGAAGTTTCATAAGATGTCGTGCGTGAGCGAGGTGGTATTTTGCCGCTGCCAGTACGTCCTTATGATGGCGAAGAAACTCATCCACAATGGCGATGGGGAACGCATCCTCCACATAGTCAACAATAGCTGGAGGTGCGCGTCCGTACAGAGCTTGGAATGGAGGCATCCCAATTGGTGAGTGGTGCATTGAATTGTACCAGTACTCAACTAGATGTAGGAAACGAGCCTAATGATGCGGCATTTCACTAACAAAACAACGAAGGAAGGTTTCTAGGACCATGTTTAAGACCTCAGTTTGTCTATCAGTTTGCGGGTGGTAAGCACTACCGTACGTAAGTGTTGTGCTACTGAGCTTAAACAATGCACTCCAAAACTGACTGAGGAAAACTTTATCGATCGGTAACTATAGTTTTGGGTATACCGTGCAGCTTGTAGATTGCTTCAGAAAAGGATGCGGCTAATGATGTCGCAGTGAAGTGTGTAGGAAGACTTACAAAATGAGCATATTTGGAGAGACGATCCACCACAACCCATATTATTGTTTTTCCATTTGACCACGGCAAATGCATGATGAAATCCATACTGATATCCTCCCAAACGCGGCGGGAAATGGGCTACGGCTGGAGTGTACCTATAGGTCGCTGTGTAGAGTATTTGGAGTGTTGACAGGTCATACACTTTTGAATAAACTTCTTGACATCGGATATCATCTTTGACCAATAAAATGACACCGCCAAATGAGCGAAGGTATCGCGGACGCCTGAGTGCCCTCCGATGGGGGTAGAATGAAACTCTATCAGTAAGAAAGAACGAATATCTCCGAAATCCAGTATGTAAAGACACCCCTTAAAGAAAAACCAAACTGTGTTGCGACGAGAATCTTAATAGTCCATCGGTATTTCGCTGCAGGTGGGAAATAAGCGAAACACCCGTTGGTTGGTGAATAAAGTACTCGCGAAGGCGTGCCAAGGGTGCCGGGGAGGAGGCAAACATGGCGGTGAAAAATAGGGCCATCGCGGTAGGATGGTGTGATAGAGCATCAGCCACGCGATTCTCATGACCCGGCATTTAATGTATCTTGAAATCAAACCCCAATAATTTGGTAAGCTATCGTTGTTGTGCTGTAGTCTGCACCGTTTGAGTGATCAACCCCCTCAAACTTTTTTGATCTGTATAAATGTGAAATTTACGTCCAAGCAGATATTGATGCCATTTATGCACAACCTCAATGATGGCAAACATTTCTCGCTCATAAGTGGATGCGGCCTGCATATGGGGACTCATTTTCTTACTAAAAAATGCAATCGGGTAGCATTGTTGGGACAGGACAGCCCCGAATGCGACTTGAGAAGCATCCATAGTGACATCAAATGGATTGAAAAAATTCAGTAGACGGAGAACAGACAAAATAAAAAAAATTATAGATTTAAGGGCGGTGAACGCCATGGTAGCTTCGGAGGTCCAATGGAAGTGTGAGCCCTTAAGAACATCGGTTAACAGCCTAGTTATAGTGGCATACTGGTGGACAAAACGGCAATAGTATCCCGTGAGCCCGAGGAAAGCTTGCAGACTAGTAATCGACTGAGGCAGAGGCCAATCGGCGATAGCCTGAAGCTTGGAGGGATCCACTACTACCCCGACTAACGAAATAACGTGACCCAAGTAATCAATAGAAGAGATTCCAAAGGTGCACTTACTGAGCTTGGTAAATAAGGAATTAGCTGCTAAGACCTGTAACACCTGCGTGAGATGCAGTAAGTGAGTGTCACAAGAGGTACTGTAAATGAGAATATCATCAAAAAAGACCAACACAAATCGGCGCAGCAGGGGCTGAAAAATATTGTTCATAATCGCTTGGAAAGTCGACGGCGCATTTGTGAGACCAAACGACATTACGAGGAACTCAAAGTAACCATCAACAGTATGAAAACCAGTTTTGTGAATGTCATCTGGAGCGACAAGAATATGATGATAACCTGCCCTAAGGCCCAACTTAGAGAAAACTATCGCACCGTGTAATTCGTCCAATAGCTCATCAGCCGTTGGGATTGGAAATCTGTCATGTATTGTCACCGCACCCCGATAATCAAAACAAAACCGCCAGGTGCCATCGTTTTTCCTTACAAGCAAGACTGGAGAAGAGAAGGGGCTAGTACTGGATTGAATAATTGCCTGCCTGTAACATCTCACTGATCATCTCGGATATGACATCCTCCTGAAATTGAGGATATCGGTAAGGCTTCACATTGATGGGGGGTTGGTTAGGGAGTAAGTGTATGCGATGGTCTTGGGAGCAGCTGGGAAGTAGGCCTTGAGGGAGGCAAAAGACTTGCTGGTAAGCGGACAAGACATGGAATAAATCTGGACAGTAACAATCAGGGGAGAGATCGGAAAGTGTTTGGGAAGATGAGGCAGGGGAGGGTGCAAATGAAGGGTGATGAACTGTGTGCGGAGGAAATCGCGGAGTTGGGAGAAAGAGGCGTACAGAGGGGTCACCTCGACAAACCCGTTAATGTAATAAGACGGTATTGAAGGTAAAACTACATCGATGGCATAGAAAAATTCGAAAGTATGGGACCAAGTGAGCCCAACCATTGAACACCCAGCACAACATCGACCCCGAAAATAGAAATGACATGCAGGGAGACTGTAAACGGGTGATTTTACACAACAATGGGTACCTCATGGCATACACAGGAACAGTGCAGAGCCTCACCATTGCCCACCATAATCGAAAAAGAGACCAACGACATGACAGGAAGGCCTAAGAACACGGCAAATCGTGACTGCACAATGTTATGAGAGCTGCCGGAGTCAACCAAAATGGTCACGATGTGTTCGTGAATGCAACCCCCATAAGCACAATGTGCGAGGAGAGCGATAACCCACGACCGCGATGGAGGATAATTGAAAGTGCAATCCCTCCTCGGGGCAGTCCAGGGTATGGAACTGAGGCGGAGGGGGTGGTAGGGGGTCAATGGTTGCAGAGTTAGGAGGTTCGGGGGGCTCCGAGTCCTCAGCCATAACCAGGAGAAACTGTTTTGCCTTGCAGCGGTGCCCGGGCCCAAACTTCTCATCACAATTGAAATAGAGGCCTTGGGCCCGGCGTTCCTGTATTTATGCCGGGGACAGGCGTCGCGGTGGTGGAAAGGATGGTAGGATAGGCGTAGGCAACAATACCGGGGCGCCAGGAAAGACCAACGGTGGGGCGTGGCAAACCAGTCGAGCATCAGGGTCTTTGATTCTAGGACTTTCGCGAGGCAAATAGCCTGGCTAATGGTAGAAGGTTACAGCACAGCCAACTCGCGCCGAATGTTAGGTCGGAGACCCAAAATGAAGCAATTAAGGATCACCTCAGGAGAAACACCGACGGCGTGGTTAAAAGGCGTTCAAACTCAGCCTGGAAATCGAAAACAGACCCGCGTTGCCGTAGTTTGAAAAGGGCAGCTTGTGGATTGGCGTAAGAGGAGGGGCCGAAACGCAACTCCAAAGAGCGAAGAAATGCGTCCCATGTCGACAATTGCTGGTTAGTAAACATCCACTTGAACCAACTAAGGGCTTCGCTATCGAATGGTGGTAAGTGGAGCTTTGGAGGTTTAGGCGAGGTAGGCGAAAGCGAACTGGGTGGCGGTGGCGGAATAGAGGTGCTAGTAGCAAAGGCAGGGGACGGAAGAACCAGAGCAGGGGGAAAAAAGGCAAACTGGTGCTGAATGTTAGTTACGGTTGCGACCAAGGTCTCATAGCGGAGCTCCAAGGAAATATGGATGTCAGAGAGACCGTCGGAAAGGGCGAGAATCGCCTCCTCTAGCGCCTTGGTTGATTTTGGAGGCATGAGACAATGAAAGCACCAATGTTAAGGGGTTAGATTTGAGGATTAATTCCCTATTCGAGCCGAGAAATGAAGCTCCAGAAATATTGAGGATGAGGAGGAAAAGAAAAAAAAATAAAGTTTGTTGGCATAACAAATTCTCCCTTTTTCTCATTTCATCAGCACGATTAATACAGGTACTATTCTTGGATCTAATGATAGATGTCATAATCTCATAATCTAACTATATTCCAACACTTTGTTTTTGTCCTATTTCAATCTTTATTTAATAGCAATAATCTTCCAATCTTGCAGGCATAACCCTCCTCCTATTGGACCTTTTGATGGGCTTCAATAACTTGGATTGTTCTAGATTTTTAGCTAGGTCGTGTGCATAGTTGGACTGTTGCTCATAACTCTTTTGGCCCAAGCCCGTATTACTCTCCTTTCCCATATCAACCTTCTCCAACAAACCTCAACCACATTATCCGGCCGCCACCACCCCGCCATTGCAGCCCACACTCCAATCACCACCATTTCAACTTACTTTTTTTCTTAGCTCGTTCCGTCTATTTCCCAACTACACCACAATTTATTCAACTATTGAATTTTTTCAATGAAAACCACTTGCCACTGCAGGCCACCCCTCCACCGCCAACGCCGCAAGAACCCCCCCATCACCCCTTATGCGCATCTTTCTACTATACTATAAAGACACAGTCGCCCCGTCCTGCGACGAGCTAACCGCCCACAGTGACACTGAGCCTCTCTTTTCCACAAAAGAACTACTCATTGTCATGTTTGCACCATACCACAATGACCCTTCTCCATTAGTCTGCGAGCTCGAAAATTGCCTCCTCCCTTGGATTCACTAGCTTCAGCCGCTGTCTAGCCTATTGGCCAGAAATTTCCTTAACCACTTGCCATGTTTCCTCGTCGCAACTGCTTGAGCTAACCTCCTTCCGCTTTCTTTTATCGACTGTGATTTAGCATTTCGTTCTTCTCCTAGGATCCGCTAGCCCCTATTTTTTCCCCTATTCAAACAAGGGCTCAGTCCACCGCCCCGCCAGATCCATCGTTGCTCTTCGCCGTTCCAAATCTGCCCCCACCTTCATTGACTAACGAGTTGTGGAACCACCCCTCACACTGGCTCTTGCACGCCACCGCCTTGCTTGCTGCATCTATCAACCGCCTTGTTCAGGCCCCGTTCACTGACGATCTCGTTCGTCGCTCTCAGCATCAGATACGCCGCCGCCGCCTTCTACCAATCCCTTTCTGCTCGCATCTCAGGGTTCTTCCCTGTGATCCACCATTCCAGGTAGCTAATTTTTGTTCAACGGTCAGCGTTAAAGATTGAAATTTTGCCATGCTGCAATGTATCCCACCCTACATTTCTTTTCTGTGTTTGAGCTTGGAATCAATTAGGCACTTGCTACAATTCTTTTGGGTCAAAGGGATATGGTTCTTTTTTTATACTACCTAAACTTTGGGCTTTGAGGACAAAGTCCATTTTCAAGGGCTTGACAATGATAGGTGTACGGGCCCAGATGGCCCAATAACCCAATAGCCCTAAAGACTTTAAGGGATTGGATGTCCCATTGTGGAGAAGGCTTGCTAGGGATTATTACTGCTAATTAAATAAAATTCTGTAGAAAGTACAAAAGTTGTTACTAGGATAATTCTAAGGGCCTAAGATAGAGCCATTTGGCAATAAATCTTTAATTCACTACTTGTATTTAAGCTACGCAACAATAAAAAAGGGCAAGAAAAATCTCAACAAAATCTAGTCTCTCTTCCTCTAAATTCTGGAACTCTTTCCTAGCTTGTATAGGAAAATCGTCAATCTTATTTTTTATACTGTAACATTTATGCCTTCATTTCAATCTTACCCTCCACCATGCCGACTTCAGCTCAAATCTCTGAATCAGACTTTCAACACCTCCAAGCTGCCATCGCCTCCCTCACTGCGACAGTAGACAATTTGCGTTCCTCCATGGTTACTTGCCATGAATCTATAATGACCGCCATCACCAAACTCCGCCAGCAACTCCTCAATCCAGTCTACGAGAATGGGACTAGTTGCTCTCATTCCCTCACCCCAACTAAAGGAAGCTCTTCCCCTAACTCTTCAGGCTCTCCCCCATCTTCCCTTTCGCTAGACATGAGCGGAGAGAATAAGGAAGTTGCGGAAAAAGAATGTGAAATGTGGGAGGTTAAGGTTGTTAAAACCCCTTATTCCCTTCACAAGGTAGTCGCACAAGATTAGTGGTTACCCTTGAGCAGTTACATGACAACACGACTTGAGGAGACGTGCCCATGCGCTATCATGGCGCTGCAGGCCATGATTAGCCCTACTACCTAGATATTTTCAAGTCACATCAGTTTTGAGAGATATATTCCCCACGGTTAAGAACACAGGTTGGGGGTGGTTGTGAAAAGGTCTCCCCCCCCAATAGAGAACCTCTGGGTCAGGACGGAAGGTAAGGAAATACTCTACTAATGAGGTTTCGTTAGGTCTTTCCCATTTGGGGGGGGGGATTGAGTGATACCAAAAAATATACAAAATCCAAAATAAAAAAACCCAGCATGGAAGGAAACCCAAGGAGTAAGAGAGTCCCTCAACGTCCCAAGGGCAAAACAGAGTTATCCCTTAACCTTTGGAAGGGGTTTGATAGGCCAAGAGGATCATGAAGGCCCCTCAACTCACATGGCAGCCATATTAGCCTTGGGAGATACCTAAAGAAAACATGGTTGAATTCCGTCCAGAAAACTTGAAGGAAGGATTACTCCTCCTTGCCATGAAACCTATCAAGGATCTAAGGAGGGTGGTAAACCCTTTTAACCTTCTTCCAAGAATGTGGTTGACCTTATCCAAAAATATCCTACTAGGAAAAATGGTTAAAATCCTTCAACAGGCGGACTAGAAAGACCCCATGGAAGCTAGAGTCTATTTTCTCCAATAAACCTGATTCTCAAGGATATCGGACTCTTTCAGCTGGGAATGGGCTGGGGCTATATAAAAAAAAAGCTATCACTCCCCCACTAAGGGGTTATGTTTTTCTTTACACTCATACACGCAAAAACACATTTCTTGAAACAATCTACCACTGAATTACTACTTTCTATCACGCTTTTTCAATTCTGATTATTATTTCTATTATTATTTATTAATTTGAGCATTAGGATGCTAACGAATTTTTTGTAGGTCTCATTTTCAAAACTTGTGAAAAGCTAGGCCAAATATCTCAAGTTGAACTTACTCAAACGAACAACTTTTTGCTTGCATCCAAGTTGATGCGACATAATTACTTTATATATTTTTTCTTTATTTAGTAAACAATAATAGTACATTAGAGAAAAAATGACTATTGGCTACAACTTTAATAGTTATGAATTAGAAATTGTAGTAAATAATTTCTATTAATCACAGTTAAATAAAATCGATACAGAAATATAGGTTTTTCACTACGAAAAAATTATTTGTCATGGCTAAGAGCCATGTAGAAATCATGACAAATACTTTTAGTCACCCTCGTAAATACCACGACTACAACTGTTGCATGACCGTTGTTAATAATTATTTGTTATGATTTTTTTATTTTTTTAACTATGACAATCAATCATGATTAAATATTATTTTCTTGATAGTGGTAATAACACAATAATTTAGCTTACTTGCATGTTCTTTTCCTAAATTAAAAATGACATTTTACGAGTTAATTTGACTAGGAATGATATATTGAGGTTATAGCTGAATTATGAGTACACAGTCATTTAAGGGAAAATTACAGTTTTGGTCCTCCTACATTTAGCGTTTTTCATTTTTAGTCCTCCAACTTTTTGTTTTTCCAGTTTAGTCCTTCATCTTTTCAAAACTGTTCAATTTTGGTCCTTCAACTTATTTAGTGACCGTTTTGCCCTTCTATAGGAAACATAAAATAGCCCATACACATGCTCTAGTTTGGCCTAACATGCTTCCGTATTATTATCAAGCTTCCGTAAAGTCATACCTTGGTTCGACGCCTTGCTTCCGGGTATCCCAAGTCCTCGGTTTTACGGACTTCCTCCAACCACACAACCGCAGCTGATGGTTCGCAGGCACTTGGTTCCTTCAGTAACAAACAGCACAGCCCTATTTCGTTTCCTACCTTAGGGCGTAGAAGATACTTCCGAACAGAACTTAATAAACTTTGGGTGAACAATTGGACAGAAGCCCTTTCTTTATTGAAGAAATATATGAAATATTACATAAATACTATTTCCTCCCTTGGAGGAGACAACTGTTTAGCCTCTCATGGTGTTGAGGGCCAGACTCTTTGGGGAAACCCCCATAAACTAAGAACTGAAAATATTACAAGGATAGACACTTGGAATTTATGCTTTGAAGAGTAGGGGAAAATATTTGATGATCCCATTCTGCTTCTCGGCTTCCTTATTTATAGCCATCCGCGGACTTCAAATGCGGACTTCAACTTGTTTTGATGACGTCATTGCGTTCGTCATCTGGATGACGTCATTGCTTCCGTCATCGTCCTTTCCAGCTGTCTTCCATAATGGCTTGTCGGCCATTTAATTGCTAGCTGGCTCTGACTGTTGGCTTTGGACGGTTTCTGCCGACAGTCTCCTTTTTGAATTTTTACATCTTTCGTTTTTACTTGTTCTTGTAAAAATTCTTCCTTTTACCTTTGTCCGGGTTTGGTTCGGGTTTCTTTGGGTCACCCGTATCTTTGTGCCGAACATTGTTTTTCCTTTTCTCACAGCAAGGCAAACATGGTATGCCATTGCCCAACATGCACATGTTGCATGCCTTCATCCTTGTTGACTCGGTTGCAGGCAGCTTGTTCTCCATATAAGCATTCTTTTCTTTTCGAACATTTCTGCAAACTCAGTGCTCTTTCCTGTCATGGAGTTTAAACAGGAACGATCCATTCACCTTGTTGGAGAAGATTTTGAATGGATACTTGACCTTGTCCATCTCGGTGAGACAGACCCATAGACCCCAAGCTCTTCTGGTGGAAATATCGTCTTCGCTAATCGCTGACACCAGTGGAGCTTCTTCTGAGGTAGCTTTAATTCTGTTGAAAGCCACCATGTCTGGTCTCTGCTTGATGAAATGAAACGCTGGATGAGACCCTTTTCCTGCCATCTCTGGAGCTGCTGAAATGAATTTTAGCTCCAAGATATCTCTCTCTCTTTAAGTGGGGATTGTTCTGCCATGAATCGTATACCGCCCCACTAATCCATTCCGGTAATTTAGAAATTTCCGGAAAACTTGGTGACATAGTATGAACTGAAGCCAGAGCTCCGAACTCATACCATTCTCGAACTTCTTCGGCTTTGATCCTTCCATCATCCAGACCCTATTGTATTTTCCAGTGGTCTCGATAATGGTCTTGCTTGGGTTGACACCTTTGCGAGAAATTAATTTTTCCCACATCCTTTGGTATACCTGCCAAGCAGAAGAAAATGAAGAAGATAATTCATTAGTATTAGTCTTAGAAGTGCCTGTCATTGGCCTAAGACTAATCTCTCCCTCTTTAACCCCAGAGGTGCTGGGTTGACTCGAATCATCAGAGGTTTTCACTCCCTGTGACTCGTCCGTCGCCGTTTCACCAGATTCTGATGATGGCCTTGTGCAAGCAGTACTTGAATCTGCCGCTACAGGTGTAGAGCCCTGTACTCTAAGCGCAGGTTTAGAGTCCTGCTCTCTCAACTCGCGTCATCACGAGGGCGATGCCTTTCGAATTGGTTCTAGTAGAGCGTTCCATAGCGCCGTTGAAGCTACCAAGGAACTCCTGATATTTGTCTGGACTTTGTCCAGATCAGCTCGTTGAACTTGTCCGGCTACTTGGGCGTTAACCGCTAGCCTTCCAAATTCTCGGTCAAGCTCCTCGAGGTTTTCTCTGAGGTGCCTGAGTCTCAGCATGACGGAGTTTGCTTCAGATCCCTCCATCTCTTGTCAAGAAATCTGCAAGAACATTTTCATGAGATTTAATAACGACAATATTATAACAATAATATTGGCATTCAGCTTGCCATCTGATAATACGAGCTTTCTCAATTTTAGATTCCAGTTTGTTTTTCAGGAAAGCTTTAACATTAGTATTATCCACTTTCAATGTAAATTCTTTAGCAAGTAAGAACAAAGGCCATTTCTTAAAAGCCTTCCAAACTGCAAAGAATTCCTTCTCATTGATGTGCCACACTTGGGCTTGTTGTTCAGTGAACAACCCTCCTGTGTATCTACAAGGTTCTTCCCCTGTAGTAGTCTTTTCATGAGCACTGCTGCCCATCTGTAGTCATTGGCATCTGTATAGACTACCAATTCATCCTCATCCTGCGGTATTGCAAGCTTTGGCAGATTATTGCAAACCTGCTTTAGCTCACGAACCCTTTGTGTGTGGATTTCCTCCCATTTCCACTTTGACTTTCTGTTTCTTTCAAAAGTGGCCGGAAATCCTTTCTGTATTTTGCAAGATCCTTTATGAAGATACCTGCAAAATTCACAACTCCCAAGAAGCTTTGTAATTGCTTCTTATCTTTGAGTACATCTGGAAAATTGCGGATTTTTCCACAATATGTTCCTGCAACTCAATACCTGCCTCGTCAATAAGAATTCCTAAAAATTCAATTTTATTGACTGCTATAGTAGCTTTCTTTTCAGAAAGTACTAAACCCTCTTTATGACATGCATCAGAAAATATTTCTAAATGTTTAATATGATCTTTCATATTTTTGGATGCAATCAGGATGTCGTCAATGTAGACAAACATAAATTCAAAATAATCTTTAAAGAGATTATCCATTTTCCTTTGAAATATCTGGGGTGCATTAGCTAAACCCATTGGTAGCACGTTCCAGATATATTGTTCTTGTGGTGTAGAGAATGCAGTAAACTTTTTTGATTCATTCTCCATTTTAATCTGATAAAAACCAGATTTGCAGTCAAATTTAGAAAACACTTTTGCACCCTTAATGCAATCAATTAAGTGCTCTCTACTCTCGGATGTAATAACCATCAAATTCAAGTATCTTATTAATACCTTGATAGTTAATTACCAACCTGGGTTTACCTCGCTTTATCTCACCATGGTTTCTTACCAGAAATCCAGGGCTACTGTAGGCAGAGATACCAGGCTCAATGAGTCCAAGGCTGATATGCTCCTTGATAATGATCTGCATATCCTTCTTGTCCTCCATATTCATCTGAATAGGCTTGTATCGAACATACTCGTATTTGCACTCATCTTTAATCTTTAGAGTAGCTTCGATCTTGTTCCTATCCCACCACGCCAGAGGATTTTCACTGAAATTTCTCTGGATGATTCGCTTGACATTTTCGAGAGAAAGTATACTTTCCTCGCTTATGTCCAAGGTCTTTAACTCCTGTATTGCTTCCTTGAGGTTCTTAAGTTCTTCCTCAGATTCCTCGTGGAAACTATCAGTCTCGATGAGTCCCTGTTGCCTGAAAGACAAAAGAACTTTTCCAAATTTCCTTTTATCCTGCATTTTTGGATTAGTCAATTTGCATCGAAATCACCACGCTTGCTGCGAAAATTTATAGGCATTATTCGGTTAAATGCCTTGTCTCGTCGCAGAACCTGTATCTCATTACCACAGTTAGTAGTAAAGATTAACAGATTTTCTGATTATCCTGCATATATCTTGCAAATGTTTGAATAAAATTATTACCCAGCAAGATATCAGCACCTGTATCATGAAAGTAAATGGGAGTGTTTTTACCCTAAACCAGGGCGTTCCAAATGCTCCCCCGATCATGATTTTTTGCTTCTCGAATTCCTGTATTGAGTATCAGGATTTTCTGTGAAAAATCCCTTCCTGCAATAACAGGTAAGGTTTCCCTTGCTTCCTTGGGGAAAACTCCAGGCTTTGCTGTGCAAATTCCTGATCCTGAGTCAATATAAGCTGCAAAATATTCTGTCTTATATTGATCATATAACATACCAACAGATATGTATATAGAAAAGGGGCTTGTCATTCAATCCTTATGGTCACACCATCAAGACTGAACCATACCATTACCTTTTCTTCCCCATGGTTTATGATCTTCGAGGAAACTTAACCCCAAAGTCATACACCCATTTTCTCGTCCTGCACACCTGCAACTAGAAATTCATGGCCTGCTATTTCTAACATGCCTTCATATCTACCAACAACAGGTTGCTGCAAATGATACAAGTCATCACAAGGGAAAAAGTTTTCATTTTAGTGATGTCAAATATAACTTGTATCTCTTTCCATCCTTCAGGGCATTTAAGTTTTACGTTATCTACCCTAATCTCTTGAGGAGTTAAGACTCTTGCTAAGTCTTTCTCTTTTCCTTTGTAGCCTGTTATCCTATCTTCTGAAAAGGACATTCTGCTACTATACTCAATCCTAGAGCTCATTGTTCGATCTAAGACTGGGTGATCTTTTATAACGATATCGACACCACCTATTCTAGGTATCCTAATTGGATCTGGTGCCATTACCTTAGCAAATTCCTTGAAAATTCTAGGAATCTCTATATACTCTTTCCTAAGGAATAAATCCGAATGATGAGTATTGGAAAGGGCATAAGCAATTCTATAAGTTATAGAATATGGTCTATTTCCTTCTTTCATAAGATCTTTTCTTTTAAAATCCTGATGAAGGGTTAAGACTCTACTGAAATCTTGGTCCGCTAGGTTGTATGCAATCCTAGGATGAATATCAAACATCAGTTTTCCTGCATACAATTACCTATCATTGTCCCAACAACCATCTCTTAAGTTATTGATTCTTCTATCCATTATTGACAAATGTATTTCTGAATCAATTCCTTCTTTAAAAGTTGCTTTTATTACTACTTCAATAGTTCCTATGTGGATCCATTTCATAGTAACTGCTACTTCTTCTCTGAGCCTACTTAATTCTTCAAGAATTTCTTCTTTAGGAATAAGCTGCATTTCCATCACATTACCCGTAAATTCTATGGGAATCGCGAACTCACCTGAACTTACTTTGTAGATTATGTGATGTTTCCTTTGGTTTAGTCCTATCTGGTTGAGGACTTTACTGATTCCTCCAATTCTGAATCCATCATATGGACTGAGGTTGGAGTCTTGACGCATGATTCTTTCCATGGTCTTGTTTGACACCGTCATTCTGGAAAAGAATCCTGACAGGCTTTCAGAGGTCTGAAGCCTATCTTCCTCATCGTGACTATTCTGACTCGGTTGAAGATCCATCCGACTCAGTCACCATTTCCTCCTCATAAACACTTTCGTCTGAAGGAAGATCTTCAAATTGGTATATTGGTACCAATTCACCATAGTAGACAGCGTCTAATATATCATCCGTGGCTTCAAATTTTCTGATTTCACCACGTTTCTGCGGGCAGTCTGGAGCGATATGTCCTCTTGCTCACATGTCCAGCAGTTGCAATCCTTCTTTCATTAGTTCGGGTATGGGCCCGTCTGAAAGTTCTCTTCGGGGTTCGTCCCGTGGATCTTGTATCTGATCGTCTAGATCCTTGGGCTGAAACCCTTGTTGGTCCACTCCGTTGCCCAGATTTGTATGTTCTGGCTTTGGTTTTGGACCACCATGATCTGCGCCTGAAAGGAGTTCTTTCTATGATTCCTGGAGTATAGATCACTCCTATGTTTCCTCCTTTCCTCGGCTCACCTGATTCTCCTATAATAGTAGGAAAATCGTTATTATCACAACAGAGAGGGGTTCGTTTGATAGTACCTCTCAGTCTTTTCATGTTTTTCTGGATGGATGCCTGATAACACCAGTCCTTCAACTTGTCTTTGAGGAAAGACATTCTCCTTGCTACTGAATCCATCTGTCCCTCTGGTACTTTGTATGATTGTATCAACATTTCCCTCCATGGACTACAGATTTTAGCAAAGAACATTGGAGCTGCAACATCCACTGCTACTCCACTCTGAAAGAAATATTTACGAAACCAATAGATATATTCATCTACTGCGCAAATACTCCTTAGTTCAAGGCTGAAAAGAGCTTGTGCATTTTCTCTAGCCTTTTCTGTTCTACTTTCTTCGAAGTATCCATCTCCGATGAAGTGAATCTTAATAAGCCTACCTAGCGATCCGCAATTGCACTTTTGGAATCTCCGGCAAGGATACTGGCTTTAGTATCAGCTGGGGTATTATCCCATCCGATCTTCACAGAACCCTCTAAGCTCAACTCCACTAATTTGATGAAGTTTTCTTTGTCGAGTTCTAAGGTAGGCCGCAATCTTTATGGCTGCTACCCATTCGTCTATCAGCTTCTCCATGTTTCGGAAGTCGATAACATCCAGGTTTAGTACAGCACCATACGGATGCAAGGGCTGAAGCATCGTTCTTGCCCAAGGTGTATTCTCCGGTGCTCTTCTAGGATTTCTCCCTGGATTCTCTCGAAGTCTGGTTCCCACAAACGTTGGTGTTGTGTTTGTGTGGAAATCTGCACTTTCCCTCATCGGTGGTCTGTGGAGCTTCGTTTGAACATGTGCTCCCTGGGTGGGCCGGTTTAGAGTAACTTCATTGTTTGGATATGACTAAATCCACAATCCCTAGTTGGAAAATGACTCAGCCAATTCTTGTAGATCCGATAGATCCGACCTCCATTATTTTATGGAGTTGGAGCTCATCCCGAGTCTCTCCTTCGCTTTCTTCTGATGTAGAAGAGGGACCGTTCCAAGGCATCCCTGATCCCCTTGTCTGATTTATTTTTCATCTTTTTTTTTCTTCTCAGATCTGCAACGTCGGTCTTCAGATCTGTAAGATTCTTGTGTAGATCTGGAGGATCTTAAGAATCTCGTCCATCTTGTGGCACAAGGAGTCTACTTTCATAGGTACGTTGGATAACCTATGTCCATAGTCTTGGACCGTCTTCTGGATTTCCCTCAGATCTTGAGAGATTTTCGAGGTATCGGCCTCGATTTCCTTCCAATTAACACCTCTAATCATAATTTTTAGAGAGATATTGGTGTAGATATTGACCTTTTCCGTTCCTCCGGGCTGGAATTGGTCCGTTGATCTCAGTGGTCTGCAAACGCTTCACCACCTGTCCTGGAACTTCCAGTAGGACTCGGAGATGTCTGGGTCCTTTTGGATCAAACTCCGGGTTTATCTCTATTGGATCCCCGGTCTGTGTTTCCTCGGGAGTCCGAGGAGCTGCTTTCATCTTACATGGGCCTTTGTATGGACCATGGTCGCAAGAATTTCCCGGACATCCTTTCTCTGGTTTTCCAGAATCTGGAAATATTCCCTGTTGTCATTGTAACTCGAACTTTCGTTCGGTTCCATTGTTTCTTAAAAGAGTCTCCTCCGTTAGTGGGAAATAATAATTATATGCAATATAATCATATATTCTTCAATAAACCTAGGCTCTGATACCATTCTGGCGAGCATGCACAAAAACCTATTTTCACACATAAACGGTACGTGAGATGCAGGACTCAGTCGTTCCAATAACTATTCAGTTATCTTAAGGAACAGTCGAGTGGATTCTCGATATACTGTGTTTATGGCGAAAATACAAAATTTTGCAATAAAACTGAAAATGGACTAAAATTAATGCTTTAAACTAATAGAGGGGTAAAATTGTCCATAAATCCATCTTGAGGACCGAAATGGAGCGATTTTGGAAAGTTAGAGGACTAAAATAGAATTGTTAAAAGTTAAGGGACTATAATTGAAAAATAACCAAAGTTAGGGGACTATTTCTGCTTTTATCCCGTCATTTAATGGCAAAAATTTATCTAAACATATCTTGAATTACATTACGTAACAATCTCTGAATGGGTGTACTTATAATTTTACAAAAAATTTAAAAAAATATTTGCGCAATAATATCTAACCTCAAGAATTATCAATATAATTACACCATAAATATAATTTGAAATGTAAATCACATATACATATTGTTAAAAATCATTCATATACATGTTAAAAAATGTATCTAAAAGATACTTCAGAATCTCAATAGTTTTTCGAACTAATGTATATAGTTCAATGAATCCAAACTTTTATTACAAAACAAGGTCTAAACTCAGCATATAAAGTACGTAGTTTATCAAGATATACATTATCAAATTCAAGATAATAATACTACTAATTAACATCTTCATCCTTAAAATTGACAATACACGAGAATAAATTTATCCAACCTGAAAAAAAAAAAAAAAAAAAAAAAGGACCTTAGTGCTCGAGAGAACTACTAAAATTCTGTCCCCAGGTCCATGAAATGAGTTCTGAACCACATTTACTTCCAACAATATTACAAGCAGCAATCAGATATAATTACAACTTCCAGAGTTGAACCCACAAACTACATAGAACTGGAACTGATGAAGTAGTCGAGCGTCGAAGGTTCCATGCCTGCAATGCGTATTGATTTCTCCAATGATCGGTTATAAGAGTCCCAAGAGCTTTCTGATATCTCTCTGTAGTTAAATCATAAGGTAACACGAATCAACAACATAGTTTAGTATGTGCAGAATATGCTGACTAGCATTTATAGAACTGTCCATGTATTCCTCAGGGTCTTTATATATCCTTCTTTCGGTCACTAGGTGTAAGTAGGTCGATGTCCTGTGGGGTAATTACCGGATCCTGATTTGGGCTGCACTATGTTTTCGATATAAGAAACAATTTGGCATAGTCTCCCACTGGCGATGTAATGTTTTGGGGCCCCTTACAAAAGATGCTACATCATAGCTTGCCAAGGGCAATTCGAGAGCAGTATACTAAGAAAATAGCGTCGTGGTATTCGTCCGCATGCATCGCCATTTCACTCAAGAGATTATATCCCTCAAGCCATGCAAATAAGCTAAGACAATCATGCAACTTTTTAAGAAAAGCTTCAACGACTAAGTTTGAACGGTTACTACTTTTCCAAATGAGCCCACCTCAGAACATTGAGCTGGTTATACTATGCCGTATGAACAAGAAAACTAAGAGAATCATTAATATAGTAAAGATGTCGATGCTTAGGAGAAATCTAATATTGAGCAGACTGGACATTGCTAGAGGCTGCATCTGTTTTCCACAGTGTATATCCTCACATACTTCGTTAGAATAAGATTGGTATTCAGAAGGGATGAGACAGGCAACAAACTTGGAAGAATTAGAATATAGCAATGGAAAATAAATGTAGTTATATGAGAGCAAAGTGAAAAGTGACGCATGAGTTCTTTGGACCGAGAAAAGTGTGAAAAGACCACGGATTTGAGAGATTTGTTCAGGATGTTGTCTGAGTAGAGTATTTTGGGATAATTTAGCTTTACCTAAAAGATGGGGATAACAGAGTCCGCCATAAGTACAATTTGTTATAGAAGACGTATTAATTGGGCAGACTATAAGGGTCCTCTAAATAGGTGAAGTTCCTGGAGTGTTCATCACTCGGACTCTCAGGTTTCTTCATGAAAGCTGTACTGAGAGCAATGGCACAATGCCAAAATCTCCTAGGAGGCTATTCTTAGTGTAATAAGTGATTCTAGAATCATATATTTAGGATTATTTTATTCTATTTTTTGGACAGTACGGGACAAATGTATAGATAATTAGACATATATAAGTTTACATACATGATGATTATTAGATGCGTTCGCAGAGAAACACGTTTTCGAAGTTTCTCTCCACATATTACTAATCTTAATCGTCTACCATAAACAAGTAAAAGTCGCTTTTTACTCTCTGTATAGAGAAAGCTCTCAACTTAATCTTTCGATTAAATACATTGATGGCTGACAATGTCCCTACACTCGTATAGGTTGTTTGTGAACCGTCAAGTTTAGTTGTACTTCATAATAAAATATGGACATGGATAGGTACTAACTTTTAATATAATCAATGGAAACAGCATAGTTTATAAATTGTAACGAAACAATATAATATAGCCAATGTCATAATAGTATATCCTCCTTTCTGGCCGAATTATTGATGTAGATAATATGTCCGCGCCTGTCAGGAATTCTTGACAATACTTTTTTCAGTTTCCATTCACATGATACAAAGTGGGAAGCCACCACAAAAGCAATTTAACCCACAACACATTTATGTTGCTATAGTCACTTACTGGTTGGACTAACTGGATTATTAGGAGTTTTTCTTATTCTCTAAAAAATTCATTCCGAAAAAAAAATAATAAGGATGTGTAATAGCCGAGATAGAATGGGTCACATCAAAACATAAACATTACTCTCTCTCTCTGGTACTATATTCATATACAGCCTGATTTCAACTCAAGTTAAGTATAATGAATTGGAGTAATTTATAACAACTCTCCACTAGCATATATGTAAATTCATGGAAATTGATGCGAAAATGGAAACTCATAATTAATAGCAGAATCAAACATGACGCCGTAGTCCATACAAAAAATTGGCTATCTATTGATTTATCTTATAAATATTTTAGTGCATGCTGTTGTATGATTCAACTGCGCTAATCCATTTACTCACTAAGGCTAAAAATCACAAGGGTTACATGTTATGGAGTCTACTCCTTGCTACATTATGGGGAGGAGTTATGATTATTGTGCCAGAAAGATAGTAGAACCCTGATCCACGACCAAATGTAGTGCTAAAATATTTCTGTTTCTCTAATGGTTAAATATTGTTTGAACTATCGATCATGCTAGACTGAAACGTTATACTAGAATATTAAGATCTAATTTACTATTTCGCGTAAACGTGTGGAAGATGAGTGCAATATATTCAGTAAATTATTAGTAGCTAGTAGTCATCATAAGCGGTTCAGTAAGGTAGAGTAAATAATATAAAATTAACAAACAAACCATACAATTAAAACGATATTTCGAGCAACATTAGACGTTGCAGTCTAAGACTTTGCTTCTGTATAATACTTAGTCCCACACCGTTCCTTTTAGGCATCTCTGAAAGCAGGCCATTGATTAACATAGATGTTCCACTTTAAAAGTTATTTATATTTTCATTTAATACACTCTTTATTTCAATCTGCACCTCACTAATAAAGAACTAACGCGGCAATCATAAGCACTTTCCCACTTGTTGGTATTGTAAGTTGTTGAGTAACTTAAAATGATCCCTAAACAAAATAAGTGATTCATAGGTTAAGAGTCTAATTAGGAGAAGGTGTTAGTTGGGAAAATCATGAGCTCATTATAATGGCCTTTTCTATCTTGTTGGATACGAGAATCATGAGGGATTCCGTAACATCACTACCACAGCAGTAAATGCATGACATTAATTTAATTCAATCTCTCTATTATATAGCTGCTCTGAAGACGAAATGTCTCCTATAGCCAAGTGTCTTCGTTGGTCAGCTTATTATTTCTTATAGATCAATGCTAATGGCGACTCACAATTAGATGTATTTATTAGTATTTGTGACACCCCATTTTAGAGAAAATATGGAGGGCTTTGTGCTGGTGCAGTGACCTCTCTCTAGGAAAAATTCATGTAACATTTTAAATCTATCAGTATACCACCAAAAATAGACACATGCCTCAGGAGTAAAGTAAATCTAATCAGAACCCGTAGCTCCTAACCTTAACGAAATCTATCAAGAATCCACAACTCCAAATCCTCAAATGATCATTACCTTCAAGAACCCATTTAACGGAAATCTAGTGGAAGAAACCCTTAACTCTACAGTGGATTTAAATCATGAGCATGCCTAATGCCTCAAATGAAGAAGAACGAGTGAAAAATACTTTGTATAAGAACCGATAAAATCCCAACAGTGCATAACTCTGGAATCATAGCCAGAAGGAACTCACAAACCGACTTCTATTACATGCTATAAAACTTCAATCAACAACAACACCTTACATTGGAAATCTAGCAAGTTTTAATAATGCCTGCAGGAGAATATACAATTACTCGAGATTTAACAGTATATGAATATACCGGCTCACGCCATCGATGATAACTAGTAAATAACGAAATCTATCTATTGCCTTATTGTAAAAAAATAGTAAAATATATAAAAACGCACACCCATGTAGTTGATATGTTTATATAAAAAACAAGCGGGGGTGGGGGGGTGGGGAGGGTGTGATTTTGTTCTATTTTAAAAATAACAGGGGGATAAGATTGCTCATAGGAAGTCGGCCCTTTTTTTTTTTTCTTAAATCAATTCGTCAAATGCCCTTCGAAGTCTTTAGTATTTAATAGTTGTTTTTTTTTCAAAATCTGACCAGATTTGTGATTTATCCGAGATTTTGTCTTCTTTAATTTCTTTTTTCAAAAATCAAAATTTATGCACGATGTTTTGCTTAACACACTCTCTTAAAAATGAGGACTTTTTTGATTTTTTTTTAATTTTATTCTGTTGTATTTTAATGATATTTTTTTCCCGACAGGGAAGTTGGGGGTTTGGTAGCGGGGGATGGTAGCTATGAGGTGTTTAATTCTTCTCAGTAAAGAATAATTTATTTAAGATTAGATTTTTTTGTATATAATTTATAAATTTTTAAAAGTTTTTAAAAAAGTTAAAAGTTAATTAAAAATTTTTAAAAATTGAAAAACAACGGAAATGAGAAGTTTTAAAAATTTTTATATTCAATACTTATATGATGTTTATATTTTGATATGACTATTTCATAATTTATTAAGTATATATGTCTCGATATTATCGATATATGTAAGTAATATCATATTAATTGGGTTATAATAGATTTACTTTAGTATTATATTTATCAGTATAGATATTTTGAATGTTGAAAAGATAGACTTTAGTATGAGGTAAAAATTTTAATTGTTGATATGCGAGTGATGGAATGAAGCTGGATGGGACAGGTTTTCAAATATATCCGTATACAAATTTGAAGCATCACGAGAGAAAGGAGGGTTGGGGGAATGCAAATCCACTGACCTGACTGTGACGCTGAAATCGGAATACAGATTGCGGCGACTCCATTTGAATTTTTAAATACAAGTGAATAAGCACGCTGTTGACCGAATAGATGGATGCTCGGCCTACCTTTGCGTTAAGCATTACTTATATACTAGAAAAAGTACGGATGCTGGAGCAAAGCAACTTTGATTAGATGGGTTGGGGGTGTGGAGGGGTAGCTTCCGCAGTGTGGTACATAGTCAATTTGATAAATGTATGATAAATTATATTATTTATATATATATATATATTGTATTTATAACTTAAAATATATGATTTTCTCTGAAATAAAAATACAACAGTCGCACCGCTCCTGAGGACGTAGGCATATTGCCGAATCTCATTAAAATCTTGTGTTTTTTTCTTCTTATGTTCAATACTATTTATTTCTCAAAAAGTGGTATCAGAGCAGGTTGAGATGGCTATGGCAGACGCCAAATTCGAAGTGGAGAATTTTGATGAAACTAGGAACTTCGGATTGTGGCAGACGATGGTGAAGGATCTGTTGGTGCAACAAGGGATTTTGAAAGCATTGCGGCATAGAAACCGGCCTCAATGGATGATGAAGATTTGAAAGAACTGCAGCAGCGCGCGGCAGGAACCATACGTTTGTGTCTGGCCGATGAGATCATGTGTCACGTTATGAATCTCAAATCTCCAGGCGAAGTATGGAAGAATCTCGAGATCAAGTTTATGTCAAAATCCATAATGAATAAACTGTATCTGAAACAAAGCTGTATGGACTGAAAATGCAGGAGGGTTCCGATTTAGCGTAGCACGTGAACGTCTTCAATCAGATAATCACAGATCTAGCACGTCTGGATGTGAATATTGAGATGAAGACAGAGCAATGATTATGTTGTGCTTATTGCCCTTCTCTTACGAACACTTGTGACTACTCTTACATACGGGAAAGAAACGATCAAGGTTGATGAGATTACTGCAGTGTTGTTGGCTCACAACCAGTGGAAACATAATGCAGGGGAAAGTTCTCATGGAGATAGTCTATATGTCAAGGGTAATCAGGATCGTGGACGGAAGTTAGAGAAGGAGGGCTCTGGAAAACGAAATTCTAGATCTAAGTCAAGGGGTAGAAAGACGATTCACTGCTATAAGTGCAAGGAGCCGGGACATATGAAGAGAGATTATCCAAAGCTGAAAAAGCAGGCTGATGAGAAACGTGATGACTCATCCAAGTCTGCGAACGTGGTGTAGATTGATGATTCAGACTGCAATGATGGTGATATGCTCTCCGTTTCAACAAATCAGTATGTGGATGCATGGATTCTTGATTCCGGATACTCCTATCATATAACGCCTAACAGGGAGTGGTTCTCGTCATACAGGTCAGGTAATTCTGGTTCTGTCTACTTGGGTGATGATGATGCTGCAACATTGTTAGTGTTGGTGATGTCAGAATTAAGATGTATGGTGGAACTGTTAGAACATTATCTGATGTTAGGCATATATCGGATCTAAAAAAAGAATCTAATTTTCTTGGGCACTTTACATAAGAATGGTTTTATTCGTAAAGAAAATGAAGATAGGGAAACCATTAGAATTGTTAAGGGTGCATTGACTGTGATGAAGGGAAAGATAATTGCAGGAAATATCTATAAACTGTTAGAGAACACAGTTGTAGGTGGAGTCCATTCTGTTGATTCATGTGATGCAATACAAAATTGTGGCATATGTCTAGGCCATCTTAGTGAACCTAGGATGACTAAATTGCATAAAAGAAATATGTTGCATGGTGTTAAAAGCTGCAAGCTCGACTTTTGTAAGTTTTGTGTTCTTGAAAAACAGACTAAAGTTAGTTTCACGACTGGAAAACACAAAATTGAAGGGATTCTTGATTATGTACATTCTGATGTGTGGGGCCTACCAAGAAACAATCATTGGGTGGATCTCTGTAATATGTTACCTTTACTGATGATTGTTCTAGGAAAGTTTGGGTGTATTTTTTGAAGCAGAAATCTGAAGTTTTCGCCAAATTCAAGCTATGGAAAGCTGAAGTGGAGAACCAAATCGGTAGAGAAAAATCAAGTATTTGAGATCTGACAATAGCACTGAGTACATAGACTCACAGTTTCAGAAATTTTGTGAGAAGCATGGGATTCAGAGGCATTTTTCAGTGCGTAAAACACCATAGTAAAATGGAGTTGCAGAAAGGATGAACAAGTCCTTAACTGAAAGGGCAAGATGCTTGCGACTGAATGCAGGGCTTCCTAAAAGCTTCTGGGCAGAGGCTGTGAGTATGGCATCATTAGATCAATAGATCTATCTCATCAATAGATCACCACGGACATCATTAGGTGGAAAGGTAGCAGAAGAGGTATGGACCAGTAATCAAGTTAATTTTGATTACTTACGGATTTTTTGGTTGTTCTGCTTATGTGCTTGTACCTAGTGATGAAAGATCGAAGCTAGACCCAAAGTCCAAGCAGTGCATCTTTCTAGGCTATAAGAAAGGTGTTAAAGGCTACAAGTTTTGGATCCAGCTGCAAAAAAAATGGTGATCAGTCGTGACGCAATGGTTGATGAGCAGTCCATGCTGCAACACACCAAAACGAGATGTCAAAAATTGGTTCCAGCTCATATACATTGCAGATGGAGTTGGAACTACATCCAGTAGCAATTGAGAACCATGGAAGATCACATCCAACATCTAGTGATCCAGTAGCAACTGAGAGCGATGGCAGTTCTACTACAAATGAACTGCAGTCTTATAACTTAGCCAGGGATAGGCAGAGACGCACTAATGTAAAGCCTCCAAGCAGGTTGGGTTATGAGGACATGGTCTCCTTTGCTCTCCTCGTTAGTGGTGATGAACCAACCACCTTCCATTGAGCTATCACTAGCCAGAAGAAGGAGTGGATGGGTGCAATGGTAGAGGAGATGGAGTCTTTGCACAAGAACCAAACTTGGGAGCTAGTTCAACTTCTTGATGGAAAGAAGGCCATTAGATGCAAGTGGGTGTACAGAAAGAAACCAATAGTATCAGAAAAAGAAGGGGAAAACTTCAAGGCTCGGTTGGTAGCAAAGGGATATTCACAGCAGAAGGGGATAGACTATGATGAAATTTTCTCTCCTGTGGTTCGGCATACTTCAATTGGGGCAGTACTTGCATTAGTAGCCAGTAGGGATCTGCATTTAGAGCAGATGGATGTTAAAACAACATTTTTGCATGGTGATTTTGAGGAATAGATTTACATGGAGCAGCCAGACGGGTTCACTCAATCTGGATATGAGCATCTGGTTTGTAAGTTAAAGAAATCGTTGTACGGATTGAAATAGTCTCCAAGACTATGGTACAAGCGGTTTGACTCCTACATGCTTCAGATCGACTACAAACGGTGTGAGTATGATTGTTGTGTTTATGTTAAGAGCCTTGATGATGGTTCTTCTATTTTTTCTGTTATTGGACGAGACGATATGTTGATTGCTGCAAAAGAATATATATGATGTTCTTGCTTCAAAAGCCTTGTTGAGCCAGGAATTTGATATGAAAGACTTAGGTGCTACAACTAAAATCCTTGGAATGGAGATTCACAGAGATAGAGGCTCAAGGAAACTGTGGCTATCTCAACGAGGCTATGTTGAGAAAGTGTTAGACAGGTTCGGGATGAAAAGCAAAGCTGGTGAGCACTCCATTGGCAAACCACTTCAAGCTCTCTATAGAACAGTGTCCTAAGACAGATCGTGAGGTTGAAGATATGGCAAAGGTGCCATATGCCAGTGCAGTCGGTTGTTTGATGTATGCAATGGTTTGCACTCGCCCTGACTTGGTTCATGCTGTTAGTCGAGTCTGCAAATACACGTCTAAATCAGGTAGACACCATTGGGAGGCAGTCAAGTGGATTTTCAGGTATCTAAAGCGTATTGTTGGGCATGGAGTTTTTTTTAGCAGTCAGCAGAATGATCCTTTAGTTGTTGGATATGTAGATTCTGACTACGCTGGAGATTTGGATGACAAAAGGTCTACAACTGGGTATGTTTTTACTCTAGGAGGAGGGCCTATCTGTTGGAAATTAACATTTTAGTTTATTGTGGCATTATTTACAATTGAAGCAGAGGCAGTAGCGGAAGCTGCTAAAGAAGCTTTATGGCTTAGCGGATTATCAAAGGAACTTTGTGTTGAGCAAGGTGGAGTTCAGTTGCACTGTGACAGTCCAAGTGCAATTTATTTAGCTAAGAACCAGGTGTGTCATGCTAGAACCAAACACATTGATGTGAGATATCACAAGATTAGAGAGTTGATTGCATTTGGAGAGATTATATTGCAGAAGTTTCATACAAGTGATAATGCAGTTGATATGTTAACCAAGCTACTTACTGTCGACAAGTTCAACTAATGCTTGGACTTGTTGAATTTTTTACAGTTGCTAGAAGAGCATGGTGACTTAACTCACTTTGGTGTGTGAGAAACTCTGTGATTTTTTATCTCCTAATGGGCTTGATATTCGCCAAGGTGGAGATTTGTTAGGTATGGCTTATATACCAGAAAAAAGGATAGATGTTAGAGCGGAGCGACTTCGATTAGGATGGTTGGGGGTGCGGGACGTAGCCCCCGCGGTATGGTATAGGGTTAATTTGGTAAATGTATCATAGATTAGATTATTTATATATATGTATTGTATTGTAACCTAGATGATACGATTTTCTCTGAAATAAAAATACAGCAGCCGTACCACTCCCGAGGACGTAAGCACATTGTCGAACCTTATTAAAATCTTGTGTTCATTTTCTTCTTATGTTCAAAACATTTATTTCTCAACTTTTTGTTTAGTGGTAATGAAGTAAAAATGTGATACCGCTGGCTAAAGTGGATTATGTCTTTTACCAGCTGTTAACAGACTTTCATTGAGTATGTTAATATTATAAGGCCTTGTTTACCAACCCTGATGGGATATCTAGCTTACGGGATAGACTTTGGACAATTTCCTGTATTGCAAGAGTGAGACTCAATAATCAGAAGCTTACTTAGGGGATTGACTTTGGACAATTTCCTGTATTATAAGAGAAAAATATGTTTACTAAGCCTCATTATAGTCGGTGTCTGAATGTGAAATTACATTTTGGGTCATTAATAAGACAAATTGTCATGTCAGCCCCCATCTCCCTTTTGTAATGAAACCCTCTCATTCTTCTCTCGTTAGTTTTCTTTGGTATTTACTCAATTTCTTTGTATTTACCCACAATTGTTGATGTAGTTGAACTGAAGGCAAAGCAACTCTAAGAAATATATCTAAGAAAAATATCTCACCACAACACTAAGCCTATGAAAACTCTATTCTTTGCATCTTAATTCAACAGAAGATCCTTGATAGAGTTCGTCCAGAGCTTCAGGGTTCATCAAGTGTTGTAGCTGCACCATTCAACCTCCAAGGAAACAAACCAACAACAGAAAAGAAATTATTTAGAAAAGAAATTCTTGACAAATTCTTAAACCCCAGAAAACAAATCACATGTCTACACTCATAAAAAATTCGAAAAAAACACCATCGAAAAAATGGGAGACACCTTTTTCATAAGCCGAACAATCTTGATTTTGGGGGATTTTGTATTTTACATAGATAATCAAGGTACTTACCTGAATTTCAAAGGTGGATTGTCGAATGCGAGCTAGACGAGTAAAGGAAAACAAATTAACAAAGACTCCACCCACCTTTAACTTTTTCCCCCTTCCTTTCCCAATTCTGATACCTACTGTTGACACTGACGATGATGATAATATGTGGTTTATGGCTCTATAATATGAATCCAATCACTATGTCACCACATCTATAATTCTCAATCTTTTTCTTTAACGGAAAACAACATAATAGTCCGCTGCTTTTTGTACTTTATGCTTTTGGGTTATGATGAATGTGGTTTACCAGTAGAAAAAATGTGAGATTTAGGATTTGGTTTTGTTCTTCTTCCCTTTTCAGAGTGTTGAAAATGATTGAATTTCTTGTAAGGGAGGAAGAAGACGATGTTAGATTATTAAATGCTAGGATACTGACATAGTATTAATTTGGTAGGTACACAGGAATTAGTTGGTCATTTGACTCCATGAAATGGGGACATAATAGGCAAACAGATATGGGAAAATGAGAAATCCTGGCAAACGGGATGAGAATCGAGGTTTCCAGACTGAGATAAAATTGTAGCGCGTAACCGGGGAAAGCACCGGGCTTTCGTTTTTTTCACGGGCCTACAATTTCGTAAGGAAACGGCCTACTAATATGGAATAATATTGATATCCAGTCTTTTCCAAGGCTGTAAACATGGCCTAAGGGTTAATTACACTTATTAGAAAAAAATAATGTTGTGTCGTTGATTAACCAATGTCTTGAACCCAAAATTTTGTTACTATTGAGGTGCAAATAGCATAAACCGTTGAATCAGATACTGAGGCTATTTATAGATGAAGCGGGCATGATTTGTTGAGAGAATCAACCAGCTGAACTCCTCATCAACAGATAAACAAATGGGTAAGTGAGGAGGATTTTCTCAACCTCCATATATGGGTCATCTTTGAAGAGTTTAAAATGAGAAGAGTGTATGATTTAAATGTAATTTCTCCAAAAATAGTATATAACCGCGCATGCCCTGCCCTGCTCGGACCGGAACAAGATAGGCCGGCGGGCACTTGTAGTATTTTTTCCAAAATCCACCTACCCATACTTATCATTCCAAAGATAATAAGTTAGCTCAATATATATAGGTGAAAGGTTGTTTATGTAAGCAATATGAGACAAAGAAAATTTATTTTACTTAGTCATTCCAACATCCCCCACGAATGACTAACATTGATGAAAAAATATGATTTTCTCAACGAAGGAAGAAATATACTTAAGCATTAATATCTTTCTATTGAATTAATGCAAATTGAAGTGAGGCAATCAGTTTAGATAACGAGAGTGATGCAACTCTTGAACTTTCGATAGCTCAAGTTGATCAGACCGCCACAATCACGTATGATTTCCTTAGTGTTCGTTGTTCCACGATAAAAGTTTCATGCGCTATTAATGGTCATGCGCTAGTACCTTGAGTTTTGATGAGTACTCTAGAAAGAACTTCCAATTTCTTTCATAGAAGGCGACCTACCTTCACTCATCTAGATAACTTCATCAACTTTATAAATTACTCAACAACTAATCTATGAAGTAATATTCCTGACCATAGTCTGTCAGGGTTATCCATCGAGTCTTTGTTAGGACCAACAAACACAGGACTATGGATTCATATGGTCATTATCATATTCCATCAATCTAGGAGTTTGGGCCCCATTGCTCTTGAAGACTCGAAAATAATTATTCTGGTAAGTTTTTTGTGAGAGGATCTGCCAAGTTCCTCTTGGACCTCACATAATCCAAGAAGATTATGCCATTCTTCAGCAGTTTTTTTACTGCTCCATGTCTCCTTTTGTCATTGTAAGAATAGTTCTTGGCAATTCCAATAGCAGCTTGGGAATCATAGTGCAGGGACATTGGTACAGTTGACCCCGACAAAGGCACATCTCCCAATAAGTTTCTCAGCCACCCTGCTTCTTGATCTATTAATTCAAAAGCTATCAGTCAGATTCTAACATAATTTTCAAACCAACTTTATTCAACAAACTACCAAAAACAATATTTCTAAGTAAAGAAGGCAGATATAATACGTTATTCAAAGCTAATGATTTTTCAGATGTAAGTTTAAGGAAGATCTTTCCTTTACCCAAAACTCGGCAGTTGTAGAGTTCCCCATGAGGACACTTTTGCCGTCCATTACACCAAGAAGTTCATGGAATTGGGTTTTGTTGGAGCAGAAATGTCTGTCAGTGTCTCAATCATCTTTGTTTTCCACCAGGTTTGCCTCTACAACTAATGCAATGATGATTTCGTCCATTTCGGCTAGGTTGACTTGTGGAGTATCTTGAGTGGCTGATGTCTGGTTTACCTTCTGTTGATCATTTCGTTGGTAATAGTGGTATGCTTTATGTCCGTGTTTCCCGCAGTAATAGCATAATTATTTATTCTTTTGGATCTTACTATTAGGTCCTTTAAATGACTTGTGTTGATTGTCCTATTGGAATTTTTCTCCCCTTATTCTGGTGAAACATGTCTTTAGACCCAATAGATTCAACAAGGTTAGCTTTAACAAAAAGGGAAGAGAGAGAAGTCCTTATCTTGTACATGATTTGGTTATTCCATTCTCATATGGTCGATCAGTTCCTAGAGCGCCAGGTCCATTTTTTTGTACTTCAAATGCTTACGGTATTCACTCCAAGTAGGAGGGAATTTTCAAGTAGTACATTAGCTTGCAAAATTTCACACATTTTCATACATTCGCTCAGCACGTCTACTACTAGGTTCTCAAATTCGTGGACTTGGTCCATTATAGACTTCTTATCGATTATTTGAAACTGGAGTCATTTACTTACGTCTTCTTTCTCCTAGCGTCGCCACCTCCATATCTTGTCTCCATTGTAGTCCATATTTCTTTAGCACTCCTATAGTGACAAACAAGTCGAAGAGAGAATTATTCATATGATTAAGTGACCTCTCACTATTTTGTTGTCTCTGCTGTATTTTTGCTTTGCCTCATCTTTGGACTTTTTGGATTTCGCAGTTGTGGCAAATGTGGAGGTCTCTGCTGGAGTTATGGAAACTATTGAGGCCTTTGCTAGAGTTTCTGATGGATTTTGGAATAACATGTAGTCTACGTCCAACTATTCGAAAAAGATGAGCAGCTTCTATGACCAACGTTTGTAGTTGGTTCCAATGGCTCCAAATTGGAGAGATCAAGCAGTGTAATGGATTTCGCTTCCAACTATTAGAAAAAAAAATAATGTTGTGCTGTGGATTAGCCACTGCCTTCAAAGCGAAATTTTGGTACTACTGAGGTACAAATAGTGTAAACCGTTTGCTCTCCAAAGTTAACACAGCTTACTCTCTAACATGTGCACTCGTGGTAGAGAGCTTGTAACAACGAACGTAAGAGCACTCAGAAAGAAAGAGAGAAAACAGAATAGAAGAAAGAGGAGAGCTTGATTTTGGTTTGCAAAAAAAATTAGATACTGAGGCTATTTATAAATGAAGCAGGCTCGGTTTGTTGACAGAATCAAGTAGCTGAACTCAGCATCAGCAGATAAAAGAACATGCAAGTGAGGAGGATTTTTCTCAACTTCCATGACTTGGTCATCTTTAAAGAGTTCAAAATGAGAAGAGTGTAGGATTTAATGCAATTTCTCAAAAAAAAAAAGTACATAACCACGCGTGCCCTGCCCAGCCTAGCCCAGCCAGGCTAGGGACGAGATGGGCCGGGGCGTGCATGTTGTATTTCTTCCAAAATCCACCTACCCACACTTCTCATGGCAAAGATATTAAGTTCGCTCAATATATATAGGGGAAATGTGGTTTATGTAAGCAATGTCGGACAAAGAAAATGTAGTTTACTTAGTCATTCCCAACACACCTTTCTCAAACTATGAATTTATACTTTCTAGAAAAAAAATTAAAATCATATTTATATCCCCTCCAAAATTTCTTTATTTATATTTGACCCAATTTCGTTAAGGTTTGAAGGAAAAATAATGACATTTGCAAAAAAGAGGTTACATATTTCCAAAAAAAAATTCTCATTTTATATTCACGTATATATATTTTTAGCTATAAAAAGATAAAAAGTAATAAATATATACATAGAATAAGATTAACATCATTATATATTTTTTATTTTAAATGCAAAATTATTACGTGAGTGATGTGAGGATATTTATGACATCCCCTTAAGACCTTGAAAGCCACTAAGAGACCTTCAAATGGTAGTCGAGACCTCAATATAGTAGTGTCACTGTAAAAAGAATCACAACGGGGCCTCCCAAACTTGTGTTCAAGGTCTGGATCACAAGACACACACTCTTAGGAAAATGCCTGAATACCTAGGTATATAAGTGACCTTTATATTTAGTGAAAATGACAGATGTCCAACACTGTTAGTGGACCAGCTACTTTTGGCAGTGGTGCAACTTTTGTTAGTTAGGACCACCACATCTCACTATTACTGCAGATTTGTGCAACTCACTACAAACTATTTATTATGGCTTTTATCTAGGGTGCTGATGAACTCGTACAATTGACCACCACCTATAAATTTGGGCACTCCTCATCAAGTACAACTTTTGACATCACTACTATTGCTCTTATTCGTTATGAGACCTTGAACTAGACTAATTTGAGCATCGAAATCCCTTTTGGATTGGCCCTAACGCGATCTTGTTTTGCACCTCTTGCACATTTAGATGGGAGTTTACTTTAGCATTGGGAGTTGGCAGAATACCTTTAATACACACTACATATTTAAACACTTGTATTTTCTTAGTCCAATATTTTGTGTTACCTTTGAGAAATTTCTCCAATTCTTTTTTAGTGCAAAGAATATGGAAGAGACGTCCGACAACCCCACATAGGGAAGCAAACAACAAAACATTGCTGTCCCATTGAGTACGCACCCCACTAACCTGTCAGGGGAAACATCAGAAATGATCACTATATCGCCCAATAATTTGAGAAAAATATTTTAAGAATGGGCGGTTAAAAGAGGAATGGTCGCTTACCCTCCATGGCCTCCACATTCGCCCCGTCAAGAAGAGGTGAAAGAGATTGAGGGCTCTTTAGAGCCATATGTCCTAGAACTTTTCCCAGCAAACCTTCAACTGAGGAGAGAACTCTTTCCACCCAGAGAGGAGTGAGCATCGCATCATCCTTGGAATAGGAGAAGAGAAAAGGAGCATCGAGTTCCTTTCGAGGAAGTGAACACCAGAGCAATTACACACCAAGAGGGAGAGTAGAGAAGGGTTGATTCGTAAAATAAGTTATCAGGTTGATCGCCTTAGCTGAAGGATTGAAGGTTTGAGATAGCCTGATATTGTGCTACCTCATGAGAATGTGGCCCTTAAAAATGCAGTGATGAGAAGAAAGTCACTGTTCATAACTGAGATTCTAAAGGAGACTTTAGCCCTAAATGTGAAGATCCCTAATCTACCTAAATATGATTGTGATAAGACCTAAGGAGCACTGGACAACCCTTGACAAAGTCATTCAGTTATATGGACTGTCAGACGCTCTTTACTTTAGATTTTTATCACCACGTTGTACTGAAGGGCCCAAGAGTGGTTTTGTTCCTTTGTTGTTGCTACTGTTATTTCATATGATCAACTTACTGGAAAGTTCTTACACCACTATGCGAGCAAGAAAAAACAAAGAGATCTGGAACACATCTGTTTACCATTCGACAGAAAGAAGATGAGACTTTGAGAAACTTCATTGATAGATTCAACACTGAAGTAACAAATGTACCTGACTTGAGGGTATTGGAATGGGTGACCAAAAGCCAATTAGATTGATTGTTTTCATTCGACAATCTTTATCAAATAATATTAGATTGATGAATATGGTAAGAATTCATCAAGATGGCAAATATTTCGTTGTGTTTACCACTGATATTGAACGGGGTTTTAATATCATAATGAAATGCCAAAGGATTGAAAGGTTAAACCCGTGGAGTTGGGTTGCGCATAGGTTTGGCAGCTATGAAATCAACTCTTGAGGGTCTGTTTGAAATGTTCCAAGTCGACGACCTCGAGACTAAGCATCGAGGGTCCTATGGAGACTTGTACTAAGTACTGCAGGGTGTTTAGCTAGGAGACGTAGGTCGTCTGTGCAATTTTAGTGGGTTAGTTGGCAAGGTAGTCAATTGACTGAAGTGACTCACGGGAATCATCATATGGAAACCTCTTAAGATTTGATCGGTATGACTAGGATTCTCGATTTTGATAGTATGAGATTAGTCCTCGAACTTGAGGAATCATGGTAGTTACATGCATACGAAGACTGTATCTTGGATATGGTGTGCAGTGGTTGTGTTGTGAGACATAGTATCATAAGCCTTATCCAGTGCAATTAGAGTATGTAGCAAGGACAGTGGATTCCAAGAAAGGATCTATCCCCTATCAGTATATGACAGTGAATCCCCCTATGCACTTTGAGATGGTTTAGACTCTAAAAGTTTTTGGCCAAAGCGATTGATCAATCTGGGTTAGATTTCCTAGATCGGATCAGTAGAGTAAACGCATTTCGAGTGTTAAGAATAATTGCCTAGTCAATGATGGGAACCGATGCCGAATTTCATGCCTTAGACTAGGGTCGGAAAACGGTTGACAGTAGGACCATACTCGTATGGACTTGGAGCCTAAATTTTCAAACCAATATTAACCTAGTCTCTAGTGCCATTGGCCATTGCTAGACGGCCACCTATGGTAACGAGTGATTTCTAGTTAAGGGATAATTAAAAATAATTAATTAAATTAGATTTAATTGACTGTTTTGGTCACACATGCCTAAGTCTAGCTGAGGATTAACCTAAAGGGTCACACAAAAAATTATTGTGGAAGTGATGGAATTAATTTAGAATTAATTTCGAAGGAAACGAATTAATTTAATTAGATTAAATTAATTCATGAAGAAGAGAAAATAAATAATTAGATAATTTATTTGGGAGAATCCATTGGATGAATAGGCCAAGAATTTAATTGATTGAATTAATTAAATTTTGGGCGTAGCATTTTAAATTAATTGAATTAATTTAAAATATTATGAGATAATTAATTTATGGATTGAGTCATTAGTTAATTAATGGATATGCTTGTTTAATTAATGAATTGAATTCATTAATTAATGGAGATGAGCTTAAATTAATTAGTTGGACTAATTAATTGTTTTGGCTTAATTAATAAATTAGATTTATTAATTGAGTATATTTGGGCCTGTGTATATTAAATTGGATTAGATATTTATATAGATTTTTTATTGGGTATTTTATTTAACTGGATTAAATAATAAAACCAATATATTATTATTGGGCTTGATTTAATTTGTTGGACAAATTAAAACAAGCCCGGTCCAAATGTTAGGTGTGTAGAAATATAAAAGACTAGGTCTTTTATATACACCATAACACTATGTCATCATAGGGCTCTTTCTCTCCCTATCAGCAGCTGCTACACACACATATGCACAAAATTTCTCTCCAAAAAAACCTCTCAAGATCTTAGAGATCGAAAGAGGAACGAGGGATCCAGCGTTAATCAATAGCATTGTTGATTCTTTGTACTTCTATGGAGGTCTTGCTAGCACGAAACTCCACCTCCGTTAGTGGTGTTGTGTTAGTATTTGGAGGGTCTCTAGAATGAGATCTCATTGTGGACGGATCTAAAAATAAAACGGGGAGGAATCAACGCTTGTAGCATACGAGAAAACAATGAAAGGTAAATTCGATTTACAGTTTTTCACTCCTTGTATTTTTTTTGTATTATTCTTGGCCTATGTATTTATTCTTATACACTGAATGCCCAGGAAAGATCAAGGGTACACCCTTTGATCGGAATTAATTCGCTTTAGATTTATCATTTTTTCTATTTTTCGTGCTTTCACCGTGCTTCTGGGGCTGATCCGGTCCTTTCATGTAGTATCAAAGCCTGATTTGGTGATAGACCTAAAATCGAACATGTTTATTGTGTTTAAGCATGGTTACATGTTTTAAATCAATTTTGGAAGCATGATTTTTGGATTTTAATTGCATATCTAGATCTAGAGTTTATGTGTTTTTATTTTATGCATGAGAATTTTTAAAATTTTGGAATTTCTGAAAAATTGATTTTTTCTTGTTGTTTTAGAATTTGCAGAAAAAAAAATTCAGAAAAAAAATCGGAGAAATGCAGCAGCAACCACTGCCTGCCAGTCGTCTAGCAGGATCGCGCGGGTGGGCTGCCAGCGCACTTGCTGGCGCACGCCTGCGCGCACACATGCTGGGCGCGCTCCTGGCTACTGGCCGGCTAGGCTGGTCGGCCGTTTGGACTGATTTTTCTATTTTTTTCCATAATTTTATTTTTCTAATTTTGCTGGATTTTTCTGTCTAATTTTATGAAACGATTAATTTTTAGTTGAGATTTGGTATTTCTCAAAATTAAATTACTAAAATTAATTTGAATGGATTTTCAAATAAGAATTAATTTCTGCATAGGTTGCACTTATGTCCATTATTTTACATATAAATTCTTGAGATTAGATGTGTTATTAATTTATTATATTGGATATCATTATATATTAATGCATGATTTGCTTTATATTATGTGTGCATGTTTATTTTAAAAATAAATGTGCTAATATGTTAATTGGATTAACATGGATGATTATGAAGCCTATTGGACCTTGTGGATAGTTTTATTTTCTATTGGGTCGGGGCCTACATGCCTCTTATTTTCTCTATCTCTTTGTTTTTAGTCTAATATGTTTAAGCCTTGCTTTCTCCTTATTAATGTACACCCCACAATTGATGATTGAGGATTCTTTTCAAGTTGTAATGAGAGTAGAATAGGTGGAGAGGTTTTACTTTTATTTTTTAATAATTGTAAAGATCTAGTCCAGACGACGGACACCCATGGAGTAGGCCATGGGTTGGCCTCCGGGGATCTATGGAGAAGAGGCCCGAAGGACGAAGCCCACGAAGGAGATGAAGAAATAAAGAAAGATTACAAGTCCCATAATGTATTAATGAGTTATATATCTTGTAATAGCGTAGGTTTACCCTTAGACTGACCATAGGTCCAGTGTGTGCTCAGTGGGTCGCATAGGTTTTTGGACTTGTGATCATCCAACAGAGGTGTGCTAGGCTTTTATTTTGCATGCGATGCATTTTATTTAATGCATTAAATATATTGGATATATTTTGATGCAAGATACTAATATTGTGATGAGGTTTCGGTCATATTAAAATGAACTCTTACTTCGTTGGACCAGGTTAAAATTAGACCCCTAAAAATTAAAATAAAGCAATGGCTTGTTATTCCATGAATTCCATCCACAATAATGTAGTGAGGAAGCTGATTTCACCCATACATGTTCTCATGAGTCGTGGCAAGTTTGGACTTAAATGAAGTTGCTATTATTGCGAATGAAGTGAATACGCTTCTATTTTCCTATCCCACGAGTCGTGGGAGGCGCTAATATGCTATATGATTCGGTCGATGGATTAGAAATAAAGCCAAGTAATGTAATTTCTATACCTTCCATCCATAGTAATGTAGTGAGAAAGCTGCTTTCGCCCATACGTGGTCTCACGAGTCGTGGCACGTTTAGAGTGAAATGAAGCTGCGCTGTTATTGTGAACGAAAAGATTATGCATCTATTTCCCTGTCTCATGAGTCGTGGGGGAGGGGGGGCGATTGTCTGCGCTATGATTCGATTGATGGATTGGGTCTAACACCAAGTAACATGATTTGCTTGGAGTCCTCAGAATCACGTGAAAACAGTGAGACAAAATATCTTGGGGATCTCGTAGGTCGAGAATGGTATTGGATACCTCCTACAAGGCTATTTCCATGTGAATCGTAAAAGTACGGCATGGAGAATTGCGCTTGTGGACCTCAAGCCCACTGGGAAAAGGTTTACCCAAAACCCTATTTGAGAGTGACGCGCTTTTCGTAAAAATAGTGAGAGGGTTCATGACTGAAGTCCAAGTCCTTAACTTGAACCTAATATTATGATAATCTTCTTATTTTTATGTTTATTGTTAAAAGTCTAAGAATCCACTTACCCATACTTGAGGCTAATAATTTAATGGAACAAACTATTCGGATTGACCAAAAAATCTGAGGATAGTCCTTGATTTCAAGAACCAGACTTATATTCTGGATAAGTCTCTAACTCGGACTTTGCTGGACGAGTTCCTGCCTGGAGAACGTTTGACGTTTGAAAAGTTTACTTAATGGCATGAGGATAATTAAAAAGTACGCAGTATCTGGGCTGGATGAGTAACAAGATCCAGAAATAGTACGAAATGTATGAAAATGTCGGGTTGATAATGCATTGAGCATGAAAGAACTTTATGTGGTACCGGAATGACATATTAGATATGCCGTGATGAAGGTATTCTTCGACATGATAATGATTAAGGGATCGTCTGTACGAGAGCATGGTGTGATGATGCTATCCCTAGTGGAGAAGCTCAAAGACCTCTAGGCTGATTTCAAGGAAGAAAAAAACATACGTTGACTTGATTCTACAATCACTATATCCTTCCCTTGATCAATTTTTTTATCAGCTATAACATGAATCTGTATGAGGAAAGCCTTCATGAGTTGATTGATATATTGGTCTTGTACGAGACAATGATTGAGAAATCTGTACCGTTGGTACTAGTGGGAGAGGTTTCAACCTCTAAAGCGAAGGGTAAGATTACCGGATGCGAGAAGAGAAAGAAGGGTGAGACGTCTTCTATTGTGCTAGCACTTCGAGTGCTCCTATTGCACCGGTAGACAGGGATAAAAGAAAGAGGAAGATGGTTCGTCAGCCTAGATTTTTGAATGATATTTGCATTTATTGCCATGAGAAGGACCGTTAAAAGAGGGAGTGTCCTAAGCCCCTCTCTAATGAAGGTATAAATCTTTAATTGAGTATTAACATAATCACCATTCTACTCTTGGCATTGGATACCAACGAATTCATAAATTTGCAAATGGTTTGCAGGTGATGATGAGGAGTAGAAAAATCAAAATAAAAAGGTTCTGAAGCATAGCAATAGCGGGGCTATTGCTGCAAAGGCTAGGGTCTTAGTTAGGCTTAGTGGTTACCATGTTAGGATAATATCTATGTAATTTGGCATGATCGAAATAATATTTTTAATTATTGTTGGACAATTTTGATTACATATTTTGATCAATAAAGTCTTTTATTTGACATTGAATGGGATTCATGTGTGCTGGGTGAAACATATACAGTCTCGTAATTGAATATGCATACTCAAATAAAGAATAACATAATAATCAAGAGACCAAGCTCGGAATCCTGGTAGGTCAATCTATTCAAGATAAGGAAGAGAAAGAGTGATGGGTCCAAAGATCACTAGAAATAGGCTATTTGGATTCATTAGCTTTCAAAATCTTTACTAAGAAGGGAGAAAGACCGCAAAAGCTCTTTTGTGGGATAAAATGAGTTTACCAGTTACACGTTGGATGGAATCCAGTATGAACTCTGTAGTAATCTAAATACACAAGATCAGTGTGGGGTTCACAAGTCTAATTTTGTTTGATGAGGTTCAAAGAATTAGACTCGGAGTGGTGAACCAAAATGATCACCTTTTGATTGGATCGAGAGAGTGTGTATTTAGTGGGAGTTTTTGAATATCGAAAATGAGAATATGATTATCACTTGCTGAAGTTATTCCTGAAAGGACCACGGTTGACATGTCTCTGATAAAGAAGAAATCAAATTAAGTTGGACTTCGTTTGATTGGTGTTTCACTTAAACAGATTGACCATTATTGTATGATGAAACTCTCGTCCTACAAAGTACTTGAGTTAATAAGATGGTCCTATACACGTCAAGAAAATAGTGGGAGTAAGTTTTCATACAACTTCTCAAAAGTATCATTCATAATCAAATAACAACCGTAACTGACCATATTCTAGTCCTTATTTGTCCATGGAATTAGATTTTAATCCTAAAGGACATAAGGAGGAGTGATGTGGGACATTGTTCAGAATCAATAGATTGGAGCTTAAGGATACAATAGGAATTCAAACTAGGTTTGAGACTTCATAAAACTGGAATATTCAATTTATCAAAGGATCATACTGAGTATGATATGATAGAAAGAGTCCAATGTCAGTGGGAATTGGAGTGAGTTCCAATATATTTTGTGTGTAAACATCTTACTCATTTAGAATGAGGTTAAGATGTTTTGGAAACACTAAAGACACCAATGTAAAATTGTTCACTAAATTCTCCATAAAGGGAATAAAATTCCTACATTAGGGATGAGCTGTTCAAGAATCAGTCGTAGGAGACTAATGAAAAAGCTCAAGCTGTTTGAGACTTAGTCATGATTGACTGATGAGAAAGCTTGAGTTGTTCAAGACTCAGTTGTGTCTAAAGGATGAGAAAGCCCAGATGTCTTGGACATCCCCTACGTCTGTGCTGAAGACAACACAAAAGTATTGGTTTGGTGTGATGGGCCTAATATTGTGTATGCTTAGGGTATGCCACAACATATATTGGGAACACACTAACATGGTAGTAGACAGTTGTCAAGAGCAGTCTTTAATACCTGAATAAGGATTAAAGTAGTGCTTATGACACTCGTTTGTGGAGAGTTGATTCTAAAAGGCTAAAGCGATACTAGCTTTTAGACTTAAGTGAATAATGAATAAAGTCCTCAAATTATAGTCACGTTTGGACTTGATGATAGGCATGATAGCTTTAAAGGGTTTCAAGCAGACGCCTCGTTTTAAAGGTTGAATGTGGGATAACTTTAATGAGTCGATCTTACGGAATTGGTATAGATCGAAAAACTGCATCTATTGGATGGATGTGGTGTCTAGCACAGTCGAGTCAGTTGTAGCGTTGGAGGCGAACAACGAGGCTAGGGCGAAAGCCTTATAGGCCCGAGATCTCATCACAATATCCACGAAAATTCTCAGATAACAACCATCTGCAGGGGGTGATGGTGAAGGAAATACACGATTGGACCGTGTAGATCCAGCAGAAAATAAAGTAGACCCATGAAAATGTGCCGGTATCGTAGATTGCTCATGCTCAGAAGGTTTTGAGCGACATAGGTAATTAACTTAAGGTTAAGTGGGAGATTATTGGAATGGGTGATCAAAAGCCAATTGGATTGGTTATTTTCCATTCGACAATCTTTATCAAATAATATTAGATTGATGAATATGGTAAGATTTCATCAAAATGACAACATTTTTCCGTTGTGCTTACCACTGATATTGAACGGGGTTTTAATGTCACAACAAAAGGCCCAGAGACCGAAAGGTCAAACCTGTGGAGTTGGGTTGCACATAGGTTTGACGACTATGAAACAAACTCCTGAGGGTAGGTGTAAAATATTTCAAGTCGAGGACATGTAGACTGGGCATCGAGGGTCCTATGGAGACTTGCACTAATTATTGCAGCCGTATTTCGTCGACAGGAGACGCAGGTTGTCTGTGCAGTTTTAGTGGCTTAGTTGGCTAGGTAGTCAATTGACTGAAGTGACTCGCGAAAATCATATTATGAAAGCCTCTTAAGCTTTGGTTGGTATGACTGGGGTTCCCAATTCTGATAGTACAAGATTAGTCTTCAGACTTAAGGAATCATGGCAGTCACGTACATACGAAGACTATATCTTGGATATGGCGAGAGGTGGTTGTGTCGTGAGGCATAGTCATCATAAGCCTTATCCACTGCAGTCAGAGTATGTAGCGAGGATGGTGGATTCCAAGAAAGAATCTATCCCCTGTCCATATATGACAGTGAGTTCTCCTATGCGCTATGAGATGGTTTACACTGTAAAAATCTTTGGCCAAAGCGCTTGATTGATCAGGTTATGTTTTCCTAGATCGAATTAGTAGAGTAAACGCATCTCGAGTGTTAAAAATAGTTGCCTAGTCAAGGATGGGAACCAACGCCCAATTTCATGCCCGAGACTAAGGCCAGGAGACGGTTGACATTAAGACCGTACTCGTATGGACTTGGAGCCTAAATGTTCACGCCAACATCAACCTAGTCTCTAGTGTCATGGACCGTTGCTAGAAGTGGTAATGAGTTTTTTCTGGTTGGTCACACACATTTAAGTCTAGGTGAGGGTGAACCTAAATGGTCACACACAAATCATTGTGCAAGTGATGGAATAATATGAAATTAATTTCGAAAGAAATAAATTTATTTAATTGGATTAAATTCATGAAGAAGAGAAAAAAATGATTGGATCATTTATTGGCATAATCCATTGGATGGATAGCCCAAGAATTTAATTGATTGAATTAATTAAATTTTGGGCTTAGCATTTTAAATTAATTGGATTAATTTAAAAATAGCTTGAGCTAATTAATTTATGAACTGAATCATTAATTAATTAGTGGATTGGCTTTTTTAATTAATGGATTGGATTCATTATAATGGAGATGAGCTTAAACTAATTAGGGCTCTTTCTCTGCCCATGAGCAGCTGATGATAATCAACGTAGATGAGGTGTCATCAATAGGCTTTCTCTCCCCATGAGCAGCTGCTACACACATATTCATGATATTTCTCTCCATTTTCTCTCCAAAAAAATCTCTCAAGATCTTAGCGATCGAAAGAGGAACAAGGGATCCAACGTTAATCAGTAACGTTCTTGATTCTTTGCACTTATGTGGAGGTTTTGCTAGCACGAAACTCCACATCCATTAGTAGTGGTGTGTTAGTCTTTGGAGGGTCTCTAGATTGAGATCTCATCGTGGTCGGATCCAAAAATAAAAACGGAGAGGAATCAACGTTTGTAGCCATATCAAAAAATGACAAAAGATAAATTCGATTTAAATTTATCATTTTTTTTTTTTCACGCTTCCCGAGCTGATGATCTCCATTTTGATTCATTGTTTGAAGACTGGAGCCTTAGCCTCAGCATTGGCTAGGGACCCCCTATTGATATAAAGGAGCTTCATTCAATCGATAAGAATTAGTACTATGATGGTTAAGTACTTGGTAATGATTAAACCCTTTGCGTATAGCATGGTAATAAGGCGCCCTGCCATGAATCAGTTCCAAGCTGTGGCTCTACCTACCATTTGAAGGTCAATTTTTCCATCAAGAATGGAGTGGAGCAAGTGAGATGCGACCAGAAGGTAGCCAGAGAATGTTATCACACTTGAATAAATGCAGGAATGACAAACAACAAAGATTGGGGAGAGAGAGGTGAAATAGAAATTCCCGAGTTTGAGGTGGAGCAGGATTTAAAGAAGAAAAAGGTCTAAAGGATAGAACCCTCTAAGCATAAGATAGTTGAACTCATACTAGGAATTCTGAAAATACAACCGATATAGGGCGTCATCTCCTATCAGATATAAAAATGTTAGTTGAGGTTTTGCAAGAGAATATAAACATGTTCGCGTGAACAACTTTGAATATTAAAGGAATCGGTCTTGAGATCAATGAATATCAATTGAATGTGACCCGAACATGAAACCTGTTAGGCATAAGCGAAGAAATTTTGGGTCAGTGAGAAATCAAACTACTGAAAATAAGGTAAATTAATTGTTGGTTGTTGGATATGTTACTAAGGTATTGGCTCGCGAATGTTGCAATTGTGCCAAAGGTTAGAGAAAAGTGGAGAATGTGTATAAAGTTCAAAGATCTTAAAAAAGCTTGCCCGAGAGACCTATACCCTCTACCACGAACTGATCAGCTGGGGGTTTCCATTGCAGGTTGTGCACTACTGGTATTGATTGATGCCTTTTAAGGATACCATCAAATTTTTATAGCAGAATATGGTCGCATAAAGACATTACTCGTTATGGAGAATAGAATCTACTGCTATGTAGTTATGCCCTTCATCTTAAAAAGAGTTGGGGCAACCTATCAAAGGCTAGTGAACTAAAATAAAGAACAAATTGGAAAAACTATGAAAATTTATGTCGATGATATGTTGTAAAGAGTTTAAAATAATTCAACCAATTAACCCACTTGGGAGAGTCATTTCAGGTTATGCAGAGGTATGAAATGAAGCTAAACCCGACAAAATGCACTTCTGGAGTCTGTAGTTGCAAGTTTTAGGATACTTCATCACTGAAAGAGAAATTGAAGCTAATCCTGTGACAAATTGAAGCTATCTTGCAGGTACCTACACCTAAGTCCATGAAATACGTCAACGTTTGGCAGGACGAATGGCATCCCTCACCACGTTCATCTTAAAAGTGGTAGACAAGAGTTTGCCTTTCTTTAAAATTCTGTCTAATGTGAAGACCTTTGGGTGGTCTGATGAGTGTGAAAAAGCTTCCAATGAGTTGAAAAACTATTTGTTTTACCCTTTCCTACTGCGAAACCTGTAGAGGGGGAACCCTTACATCTACACTTGGTTGTTTCTATATTGGCTGTAAGTTCAATATTAATAAGAGCTCTGGGTCGTGATACGAGTTGTATATCATGTACAAGTTATCTTATGATAATTTAATAATACTTTCAACTATAATTATAAAAATTATATAAAAAATAAAATAATAAATATTAAAAAATACTATTTGGATAAAAAATAAAAATAATAAATATCAAATTTTACTTTAATTACTATGACAAATTGATCATTGTAAAAGTTGATGTAATATGTTGTTGCTACAAATAGAGCTTCTTAGCAAAAAGTTATGATTTTTTGGTAAATATTTCGCAACAAATTTGATGTCTTAAAGAAAGCTATATCCTTGTAGAAAATACTCATTCAAAGGCTACGACCCAACGATCGTAGTAAAAGATGGCGTTTTTTTTTTTTTTTTTTTACTTTTGTTTGCTACGAATTACTAGTTGTAACAAAAGAAATTTTTCGTAACAAATAACCTTTTGCTATGAATTTGATCGTAGCTAAGCATTTGCTACGCCAATCTTTCGTACGTCCAAAATTCGTAGCAACAACGTTTTTGCTACGGTTTTTGGCCATTTTGCTACAATTCCTATATGGTAGTTAAAGACATATTTTCTTGTAGTGTAATTTATGAAGCCAAGAAGACAAGCATGGTCAGGTACCTTGAAAAGGTACAAGAACTGCAGCCTAACTTTTTAAGTTTTGAATTACATCAAGTTCCTGGGAAAGAGATCGAAAGTGTCAACACCGTATCTAAATTTGCAAGTGCAACATATGAAACAATTCTAAAAAGATTACTTGATTGATATAAAAAAAAAGTCGGTAATAGATGAGTTCGAAGAATACCTTCAAGCAAGTGGGTCTGAAAAAGACCTCCGAGTACCAAGGTCTGCAGGAGACCGACATATCCAAGGGTTTGAGAAAGACCCTCAATTGTTGAGTATTCAAGTTTCTGCTAACGAATGGAAGCCATCAATGATCAAATTTCTTCAGGGGAGAGATCAGAGGATGAAAACTATAATAGAAAGACGAGAATTTGATCATCAAGATTTTCTATTAGTTGTATAAGAGAACATACACTAAAATTTTGTTGAGATGTCTTAATTCAGAAGAAGCTACCTACATGATGAGAGACATAAATGAAGATAGTTGTAGAAACCAATCTGGGGCGACGTGCTTCAGCACAAAAAATACTACAACAAGGGTATTTCTAGCCAACATTAGCAAAAGATGTTTCAGAGTTTTGTAAGATGTGCAATAATTGTCAGTTTCACTTGAACATACCTCATGCACCCCCAAGAGGCTTGTGAGTATCAAGTACACGTACCTTTTTCTATCAATGGGCAATTGATATCTTGGCACCATTCCCTTTGGCTTCGAATCTAAGGAAGTTTGCGATTTTGGTAGTCGAGCATTTCATTATGTGGGTGGGAGCAAAAAGTATACCAAAGGTAAATGAGAATGAAGTTATGAAATTCCTATGAAAGAACATAATTTTTCAATTTGAAATTCCAAGCGTTTTGATCTCCGACAATGGAACCCAATTTTAGGGGAAGAGAGTACAAGACTGGTGCAAGGAGATGGGAATGCAATTGATTTCACTTTAGTGACCAACCCCCAAGCTAATGGTCAGGTCGGGGTTGTGAATAGAATTATATTGAGCTACTTGAAAACTCACCTTGATGGACTTAAAGGAAACTAGGTAGATGAACTACCAGGAGTTTTGTGGGCTTATTGCACTACTCCAAAAAATGCCACGGTAAAACCCCACTTTGTATGGTTTATGTTCAGAAGCGGTATTCCTGCTAAGGATGGAGTAGAATCAGCAAGAATACATATGTATGACGTCGTCGAAATTGAAAAGCGGCATCCAATAGATTTAATCTAGTTACCAGGAAAAAGAGAGGCTACATACGTGAAGATCCTTAGATACAAAAAGTAAATGGAGAAGATGTTAACAAGAAAGTAAAGACCAAAGTTTTTCAGGTAGGAGGTTGTTGAATAAACATGAACCTTCCAAAATTATTGGAAAATTGGACCCAAATTGGGAGTTTCCCTACAAGGTAGTTGAATTGGCAAAAAATAGACTTTGTAACCTACAAGAGTTGTCAAGAAGAGATCTCCCACACCCATGAAATCTCAAAATCTTAAGAGATTTTATCCTTAAAATGTCTACTGCAGCACCCGCTATCAATACTACGATTATATCTCCCATAATTATCATATTTAAAGTAAACTCTGTTTATATGTATAAATATGCACATAATCATTATGCACACGTAACAACTACGTCACAACCAATACAATCTCAACCCACATCATTATATATACTCACATATCAAACATCACAAAGTAAAATCATTCTAGTAGTTCATTGTCCACACTTTTAATTCCCCTCTATATATCCAAACACAAAATATGAATTAAATTTCAACTGACGAGTTAGGAGAAATCCGTATACTGGCCCGACCTGACTGAACACGGGGTTTGGACCTAACCCTCGATAGGTTAACACCTCAAGATCTACTCCAGAAAAATATTAGCAGAGGGATGAGCCTGCAACTCAATAAGAAAATAACTGACACTATCTATACATGTACATCAAATATAGTCCAGACAAGGTAAATGAACAATATATATATATATATATATATATATAATATATAATCAATTTAATTCCATCATAATCAACTTTATTACACAATAGCCAACTCATAATAAAACAATCAATTAAACTCATATCTCCTAGTCCGCTTACCAGAAGGTGATATAATATTTTTCTCCATCAACTCAACCTCACATTTCATTACATATGTGAATCCCTTGACAGTCGGTTCATCAATCTCATTTCGCATCATAGTTCTTTCAATTCGCATCATAACTCTTTCAATTCGCATCATAGCTCTTTTTATATCCCATCAAAGCTCTTTTAATATATCGCATTACTGCTCTTTCTCATATCGCATCATAGCTCTTTTCTTTTCATTTGCCACATAGGCTATTCAATAACATCAAGGGGTATTCACATCGTATTATATTCAATTTCCACACTCCTTCAACAATTCCACATATCATCATCCTTGTAAGCAGCTATTGACGTAAAATCATATGTAGACATATTTCTATTTACAAACACCAATAACTCATCATCCAACTAATATAATACTTTAATGTATTCTCATTTTACGTACACAATATCATCATTTCAATTAAATCATCCACCACGCATACATTTTCAGATAAATCAGCTTCAGCATGAATCACATATCTATATAAAAGTAATACCACAAAGAAAGGAAACATATATAGATAATACTAATTATTCACTTACCTCGATTTTACAACGCCTTACTAGCAAATAAGGAGTCGCTCAATCCTCTACTTTATCTTTGATTCCTATAACGAGTTATAATGCATATAATTAGTATATTAAAAATATTGTAATTTCTAAATATAATATTACATCTTATTTGTATAATTTCTAATTTACCATTTAATATTTCATTTCTATCCAAATATAAATTGTCGTTCTGTTATTTTCTAAATAACTAAACTTTTTAAACTTCCTAGGTATATATTTAATTATTGATTAATTCATAAAGAATTCATTTAATAAAAGCCCTTATATCTTTTATAATTATTGTTTTTAATAACATTCCCTGTAATAAAGTATGATTAAAATCCTCATTTCCCTTTCTAATAACATAATATTCCTTAAACATAATTTTTGGAATATTCATATGAATTTTCTATTAATTTCTCATTATTATACAATTTGATTATACACCAATACATATAATTATACAATTGGTTAATAGGCCCGATGAAATTTAGTAAATTAACTATAGTAATAATTAAATCTACAAAATCTAATAATTTAATTAACCAACTATAGCATTTTTAAGTTAATTGGGACATTTAATTCAACACTAATTTAAATTGACAAAATTATAAAATACTCCGCTTAAACAATTCACCGGTCAATATAAATTATTTTTAGTAAATAGGCTAATTAAATAATATAATTATATAAATTAATACAAATTAAAAACAAACTATCACATACCTCTGTTTTCCGTCCCCTGTGCGTACAATTAAGTGTGTGCGTGCGCTTAAATGTGTATTGTGTGTGTTTGTGTAAATGTTTCACATACTCACACATATATATTTAATTTAAGGTTTGTGAGGCGGTGGGGAGTTGTGACCCCACCAGCCACTTTCTCCTTTTCTCTTTTTTAATATATATATAATATAATATTATATATTATTACTATTTATTTTATTTAATCTTTTTTTAAAATATCTTTTACGTTCTTCTTAATTTCTTAATTAATATAATTTGCTTAACTACTATAATTTGCTCTAATTCACTCCATTCAAATATTATTGTACTCCAATTCCAACCTATAATTTGTTATAATTTAATTTAGAATTTCTTAATAAATACCAATTAGTCTCTCAATTATGTATAAAATTCTACGGATGTCACATCTACCAATTTGAACGATTGTATATGGCCGCAAAGAATGAAAGGATCTTTTAGATCCATACTTTGTTTACCACGAGTCAAAGTTCTAAAAACACCTCCAAACTTAATGTCAGAAAAGAACAGTATCTAAAAAAAACAATGATTTGAAAATGACTTCTAAACTTAATGTCTGAAAGAGACACTTTCTAAAAAAGGCCAAGGTATAGGAACGATCTCCAAAACTTAATATCTGAAAAGGACCTTCACAACTTAGCATCTGGAAAGGCAATGGTCTGAGAAAAACCTTCAACTTCTTGTTTGAAAAGATGAGCCCAAATTTTTTTAAATTTGGGTATAAGGAAAAGCAATGTAACAAACGAACCATGGTCTAAGAAGACTCTTGAATTCAATAAAAAAGGAGACATATGGGAAATATTTCCGAAGCCATATTAAGTTAATAAGTAACTCTCAAAATTCCTTTACCTACGAGATATAGACAACAAGAATATTAAAAAAATATAAAGCGTGCATAAGTGCAAAGACCAACCAAGGTCACTTAAGGAAATATTCAAAACGCTAAAATGCTTAGTTTGAAAATGTTCCTGGGCACATGCGCCCATATGAAAAACTTAACGTAAATTACTAATTGATAGAGGGAAGAGCATCCCCCTCCATGCCCTACAGGGTGAAGTCTTCATATTAAAGATGTCCTTACCATTTTTTTTTTTTTTTTTTAAGAAAGCCGCCTGTGCATAGGCGGGGGGTTTGGCAGACCTACCTGTTTATTACCAAAAAAGAGTCAAAATCATGTACAATGAGAAAACTAGAAACAAGGAGTACTTACTCCCTTTACAAAAAGAGAGAAAATACCTATACTAATGAGAAAACTGGAAACAAGAGTACTTACTCCCTTTACAAAAGAGAGAAAATACCTACTTAAACAGTGTTCCCATTATGCCATGTCTTGTGCTCATTATGTCAAAGCCAGCCACAAAATCTCCTCGAAAAAGCTACTGGGCCAAGTCTTGAAACCATCATCACCCTCGGCGAAGGTGGGGACTCCCTGTCTGTCAAGGTAAAGAATGCCGCGGAGGACTCCCGTGATATCATCATGGTGGAGCACCCGAGTCAACTGTAAAGAAGCAGCTTCCTTCGCAAGATGATCAGCTGCACCATTCGCCTCTCTAAAAACATGTTGAACATTCGCCACGAGCAACTGTTGGAGGCATACAATTCGCATAATCATGTGTTGAACCTCCCACTTCCCTGAAGCACGGGACTGTAAGAGCGAGATCACCGTCGTGGCATCCACCTCCACCACCAAGGGGGCAAGACCATGGGTCAGGGCAAGCTCCATCCCCCGCTATACGGCTGTGAGCTCTGTCAACACACTGGTCCCTGTGCCCAATGCAAACTGATAAGCAAGATGTACATGGCCTGCCGAATCCCTAATGTTGCCTGCCGCTCCTGCCAGGCCTGGATTCCCAAGGGAGGAACCATCTGTATTGAGCTTAAACCAAGATGGGGACGGCACATGCCATCCGCCAAACCCCCCGCCTACGCACAAGCGGCTTTCTTAAAATAAAAAAAAAAAAAGATGTCCTTACCATTAGAGTCATTAATATTTGCAAGCAGTTTGGACCCTACAGCACTCATGTTGATCTCTATCTTAATTCTAGTCTCTGCAGCGATCTCCTTGGTAGCAAGGGTATTAGGAGACATCTCCACGTGTGTTGTTTTCGTCAAGGGCTCAACAACAATCTTCTCCTCTTCATCGATCGGTTCGTCTGATGTTGGAGGATTAGAGGGAGAAACAAGGCGTAGAACTCATCATCCAAGGGAACTTAGACTTCCCTAGTATCATCTAGGTAGAAATTGCAGTATTCATCCTTGGCAAAATCCAGAAGGGATGTGTCAAAACCCTCTTTATACCCCTAATTGTAGTATTCATCCTCTTCCAGTGGAAACTGCAATCAGTGAAAACTGGACATCCTCTTCTAGATGTTTACTAATATCAACAGAAATAGCTAACAAAGTGCAAACAGTGGAAACAAGATATTCACTTTCGTCATGCTTCCTAGGCTAATTTTTCCTAACAGTGAAGAAATTGCATATAGTGGAAGCTAGATATCCTCTTCCAGATGACCCCGAGAAATATCATTCAAGAAATTAGAAAATTTCAAATTCCAAATTCACTGGAACCCCTTCGACCGTTTTGGGCCACCTCCAAGTTAGGGAAATTCACCATCGAATCAACATTCCAGCCATCCAACAAATTTTTTTGAACTCGGATCTAGTTGGAAATAGGATCGGGAAATTGGACCTCCACAACAGACTCAAACTTTTTTATATGGAGAATGTTATTCGACACACTCCCTACCAGAGGTAAGCTCGCTTAATATTTTTGATCCTCAATATCCCTTTTGTGTTTTTCAGGTTGAAAATATCCATCATCCCTTAAAAAAAAAATTGAAAATTCTCATCATCTCTTCCTTTGCTCCCCATTCTTAGAGAAGGTTTCGCTACTCTCTGAGTGGCAAGATAGACTTTCTCCCCTATCCCACTTGTCGTATAGAGAGTGGTTCCTATTATCTTGGCTCCAGACTCCAACTTCTTCCCTAATATCATTATACAACACGAGCTCCTTACTGCTTGGGCAATCCCTTTGGAACCGGTCAGGAAAACCAGGAATGACCTTTGTTCATGGGAATGACTCATAATCCCTATAAATAATTGCAAGAATTGTCCATAAAAAACTCTTCAGAATAATCAATAACTCATACAACTAGGATGTCGGTGTAGCACCCGCTATAGATACTACGGCTATATCTCTCCTAATTATCATACTTAAAGTAGACCCTGTTATATGTATAAGTATACACATAATCATTACACACACGTAATCACAACGCCACAACCAATACAATCGCAACCCACATCATTATATATATGCATATATCGTACATCACAAAGTAAAACCATTCTAGTAGGTCACAGTCCACACTTTTAATTCCCCTCTATACATCCCAAAATGTAAATTATATTTTAACTGACGAGTTAGTAGAAAACTGCATATTGGTCCGACCTGACTGAACGCGGGGGTTGGACCTAACCCTCGACAGGCAGACACCTTAAAAGATCTACTCCTAAAAAATATTAGCAGAGGAATGAGCCTGCAACTCAATAAGCAAATAACTGGCACTATCTATACATGTACGTCAAATATAGTCCAGATAAAATAAAACCAGCAACATACGTATAGTATATTTAATTCAGTTTCAACACAAATAAATGTTATCTAATATGCAGTCAAATTAACTTTAACCCTAACATAATCAACTTTATTGCACAACATAACCAACTCACAATAAATCAGTCAATTATATACCTTTTTCCTAGTCTACTTGCTAGAAGGTGATATAGTATTTTTCTCCACCAACTCCATCTCACGTTTCCACCTTTTATAAGTGGATTACCCCCTTTATAAACCACACAGAGCCAGCGGTGTCGTTTATGTCCTACCATGAAGAGCATCGAGGCCAATTTATCCACGAAGAGCCATCGGGGCCGTTTATTTTTCTCCCACATAGAGCCAACGAGGCCAATATATCCACATAGAGCACCAAGATCAATTACTTTTTCCACGAAGAGCCTTTGGCACCAATCAAAGGGGTAATCACATAATAATTATATTTAGTTCCCGTAACTCCCTCATTTCCACATATCACCATTCTTGTAAGCAGCTAGTAACATTAAACCATATATCAATACATATTTTCATTTCCAAGCACCAACAACACATCATACAATAAATGTAATACTTCAATGTATTTTCGCTTCATTTTCACAATATAATCATTTAGATTAAAGCACTCACCACTCATATATTCCCAAGTAAATCAGTTCAACACGAACCACCTATTTATATAAAAATAATGCCACAGAGAAACATATATAGATAATACTAATTATTCACTTACCTCGATTTTACAATATTTTACTATTAATAAGGAGTCGTTCAATCCTCTACTTTATCTCTAAATCCCATAACGAGTTATAATGCATACAATTAATATATTAAAAAATATTGTAATTTCAAAATATAATACTGCATATTATTTGTATAATTTTTAATTTATCATTTAATATTTTATTTCTATCAAAATATAATTTTTTCGTACCTTTATTTTCTAACTAACTATCTTCCCAGGTATATATTTAATTTATCAATTAATTCATAAGAATACGTTTAATAAAACCCCTTATATCTTTTTATAATTATTGTTCTTAATAACATTCTCTATATTAAAGTATGAATAAAATCCTCATTTTCCTTTCTAATAACATAATTTTTCTTAAACATAATTTTTGGAATATTCATATGAATTTTCTATTAATTTCTTATTATTGTACAATACTATTACACACCAATGCATATAATTACACAATTGGTTAATAGGCCCAATAAAATTCAGTAAATTAACTATAGTAATAATTAAATTTAGAAAATCTAATAATTTAATTAACCGACTGTAGCATTTTTAAGTTAATTGGGATATTTAATTCAACACTAATTTAAATTGACAAAATTATAAAATACTTCGATTAGACAATTCACCAGTCAATATAAATTACTTTTAGTAAATAGGCTAATTAAATAATATAATTATATAAATTAATAAAAATTTTAAGATTAAAATTAACATACCTGTTTTTGTTGCGAACAGTGGGTGTGTGAAAAAAAATATATGACCAACCAAAAAATACTAACCAATATTAATATATATATATATATATTATATATATATATGTGTGTGTGTATGTTTGTTAGGCGGTGGGGAGTGGTGACCCCACCCGGCACTTTCTCTCTCTTCTTTCTTCTTTTTAACTATACATATATATATATATATTATTATTATTGTTGTTGTTGTTGTTGTTGTTGTTGTTATTGTTGTTGTTCTTGTTATTATTATTTCAATTTTTTTTTTTTAAAATATCCTTTACATCCTTCCCAATTATTTTTGTTAATATAATTTACTCTCAATTACTATAATGAGCTCCAATTTACTCTGTTCGAGTTTTGATATATTTGAATTTCAACTTATATTTTATTTATAATTAGATTTAAAATTCTAAATAATTGTCAATTAGCCTCTCAATTATGTATAAAATCATACGGACGTCACAATTCTCCCATCCTAATAAAAATTTGTCCCGAAATTTAACTAACGTACCGGCTCAGGGAATAAATATGGGTACTTCTCTCTCATGTTCTCCTCAATCTCTCATGTGACTTCTCTTGAAAGTGATGACTCCACCTGACCTTCACCATTGGTAGTTCTTTATTTCTCAATTTCCTTATAGTTCGATCTAAAATTTTTATTGGTTCCTCCACATATGTCAATCCCTCCGAGATCTCTATCTCCGGTTTACGCAAAATATGACTAGGATCAGATCGGTATCGCTGTAGCATAGAAACGTGAAACACATAATGTATCTGCGACAATTCAACTAGTAATGCTAATTGATAAGCTAGTGGTCCAACTCGCTCGAGAATTTTGTATGGACCAATATATCTCGGACTCAACTTTTCCTACTTACGGAATCTCAAGATTCCCCTCCATGGTGACACCTTCAGAAAAACTTTTTCTCCTACCTCATACTCCATCTCGCTGCGATGCTTATCAGTATAACTCTTCTGTCGATCCTGTGTTGCTTTCAAACACTTCTTAACTGTTTGTATTTTGTCCACCGTTTGTTGAACTAGTTCAGGTCCTTCAAGCTGTCTTAACCCTTCAATATCCCAACAGATCGGAATTCGACACTTCCTTCCGTACAAAGCTTCATATGGGGCCATACCAATACTGGAGTGAGAACTGTTGTTATAAGCGAATTCCATCAATGGTAGATGATCATCCTAGTTCCCTCTAAATTCAATTACGCAGGCTCTCATTATATCTTCTAATGTCTAAACGGTTCTTTCTGACTGTCCATCTGTTTGAGGATGAAACGCCGTACTGAAATGCAATTTCGTTCCTAGAGCTCTTTGCAAGCTTCCCCAGAAACGGGAAGTAAATCGAGGATCTCTCTTAGAAACTATAGAGGTAGGAATACCATGTAATCGTACAATTTTCAAGACATATAACTCAGTCAGTTTATCTAAAGAATTATTTTGACGGATTGGCAAGAAATGTGCAGATTTAGTCAATCTATCCATAATCACCCAAAGAGCATTATGTTTTCTGAATGTACGTGGTAACCTAATAACAAAATCCATAGTAATCTTTTCCCATTTCCATTCAGGTATAGATAAAGGATGAAGCTTACTAGCCGGTGCTTGGTGTTCTGCTTTTACTTGTTGACAAGTTAAACATCTAGCCACAAACTCCGTTACATCTTTCTTCATTGTTGGCCACCAGTAATAGGGTCTCAAGTCCCAGTACATTTTAGTACTACCAGGGTGCATAGCATACGGTGCGTAATCCACCTCGTGCATTATCTCCTTTCTCAATTCCTCTACATTTGGCACACATACACGTTTTCCATTCAATAGCATACCATTATCTTGTATTATAAACTGATTGTTCTTCCCTTCCTGCACTTTGGTCTTCATTTTCTGCAAATATGGATCCTTATCCTGTGCATCCCTGATTTTATCTTTAAGAGATGGCTTGACTTGCATTGTAGCCAACAACATGTAACCACCAACACTAAAGTGCACATCCATAGCTCTGAGGGCAGTCAAGTACTCCACATTATAAAAAATCATACTTGCAAGGTGATCCACTGTATTCCTACTCAAGGCATCTGCCACAATATTTACCTTTTCAGGATGATAGTCAATGGTGCAGTAATAGTCCTTTAAAAGCTCAATCCAGCTTCTTTGCCTCAAATTCAACTCTTTCTGTATTGGGATATACTTCAAACTTTTGTGATCTGTAAATATTTGAAATGTCTATCTATATAGGTAATGCCTCTAGATCTTCAATGCATGTTGCTAGTTCTAAATCATGGGTCGGATAGTTCATCTCATGTGGCCTCAACTGCCTCGAAGCATAAGCTATAACCTTCCCATGTTGCATCAAAACACACCCAAATCCTTGCCGTGAAGCATCAGTATATACCACATATCCTCCATCACAGACGACAAAGCAAGGATAGGTGCCGAGGTAAGTCTCTTCTTCAATTCTTCAAAACTCTGAGTACATTTGTCATTCGAGTTTAATGGTGCATTCTTTTTCAGCAAATTTGTCAGAGGTTTTGCGACCACTGAGAAATCCTTCACAAATCTTCTATAATAACCAGCCAATCCCAGGAAACTTTGTACTTTAGACACATTTTTAGGTGGCTCCCACTCTAGAATAGCCTTGACTTTTGCTGGATCAGGTTGTACCCCTTCTTTCGAAACAACATGCCCTAAGAAAGTAATTTCCTCCATCCAAAACTCACATTTGCTGAATTTAGCGTACAATTATTTCTCTCTCAAAATCTACAGAATTGTATGTAAATGTTGCTCATGTTCCTCGCGACTGCTGGAATATATCAGATATCATCAATAAACACAATCACAAATTGATCGAGGAATGGCTGTAACGTCTTGTTCATCAGAGACATAAAAGCAGCAGGGGCATTCGTCAACCCAAATGACATAACAACAAATTCACAATGGCCATACCTAGTCCTGAAAGCTTTCTTTGGAATTGACCCTTCTTTAATCCGTAGTTGCCAATACCCTAACCTCAAAAAATCGATTTTAGAGAACACAGTGGCACCCTTCAACTGATCAAGTAAATCATCTATCCGTGGCAGACGATACTTGTTCTTGATTGTAATTCGGTTCAACTGCCTATAATCAACACATAATCTCATACTCCCATCCTTTTTCTTTACGAATAACACTGGTGCTCCCCAAGGTGAAATACTAGGTCAGATGAACTCTTTATCTAGTAACTCTTATAACTGTTTCTTTAGTTCTTTCAATTCTGACGAAGCCATTCTATATGGTGCAATCGAAATAAGTGTTGCCCCCGGGAATAGTTTCTATTTCAAAATCTACTTCTCAATGAGGTGGTAACCCAGGTAATTCGTCAGGAAAAACATCGGAAAATTCCTCCACAACTGGAACATCTGATACACCGGACTAACCTTCGTGGTATCACGAACACTAGCTATATAAGCTTCACACCCTCATTTAATTAAATTAAAGGCAGTCACAGTAGAAATTAAACAATTAGGTATGACTTTTCTTTCCCCCACTATAACCGTCTTCATATGCCCATTGACTTCTACAACTACTTCTTTTGTTTGACAGTCCACTAAAGCATGATTAAAATAACCAATCCATCCCCAAAATAATGTCAAACTCCCTGAGGTTTATTAAAACCAAATCTGTATATAGAGTAACACCCTCCACCACTACCGGACAAGATGTCACTATCATATTAACTACTATACACCACCAACAGGCATAGATACACATAAATCATGTCCCAATGGTTCTATACTAGCATGCACACGGGATGCAAAATTATGTGATATAAATGAACAAGTAGATCCCGGATCAATTAACACATGTGCACTAGAACCACAAATAGAAAAGGAACCAGTAATAACCTCGGGTGCCGTAGGAGCTTGCTCTTTTGTAATTGCATATACTCTTGCTATGGGTTGAGGTTGACTACTTTGCGTTATTGATGTTGTGAAAATATTCCCGCTACCTCGACCACCTCTACCTCGCCCTTTGCTCGTATCAGTTCGTTGTGAATTTTCTCCCACACTGCTCAACCCTGAAGTCTGAGGTTTCCTGGCATTATCTCTCCATGGAGGACAATCCCTGACTATATGTCCTGGTTGACGACAACGATAGCACATAATTGGCTGGGTTCCCCAACATTCTCCAATATGTCTCCAACCACAAATGGTACAAGTGGGAATAGATGTTCCACTGAATGATCTAGTTGGACCTTGTCTTCCCCCAAATCCAATCGAATTAGGCCCCCCTCTACTAGAAGACACTGAAGGAAACTTGCTAGTCTGACCCATTCCTTGGCCTCTATACCAACCCCTCTGTAAACCAGAACCCCTAAAGAAAACTTCACCACTTTATCCAGGTGTAGGATTCAAATTACCTGTCAAGTTGTTCCATTTAGCTTCAGTGGAACTCCTTTCAATAGATGTCTCTCCTTCTCAGTGTCGTTTCGAGCAACGCGCCATAACTCAGAGGTTTAATTGCTATTTTCTCCCAGATTTCAAGCCTCAACCCTCTTTCAAATCTGTCTCTCTTCAATTCATTAGTACTCACCTCTTCTGCACCATATTTTGACCACCTCACAAATTGCAACTTATACCCAACAACAGATAACTCATTCTGTTTCAGTTCAAGAAATTCAACTTTTTTATGATTTATGTAGACGGGTGGAGTACATTTGCTAGCAAATTTCTTCAAGATGTCATTCCAAGTCAAGGTGATTGGACGATTCTTGCTCCCCGGAACCGTTTCCCACCAATCCAAAGCATCTTTTTCGAACAAAGACACTGCGTACCTCAGTTTTTGCTCAGAAGTGCATTCAGTTCTGTCTAGCACTCTCTCCGTGTTCCTCAACCATTCTTCTACTTTTGTAGGGTCAGTTGTACCTGCAAATACCTTTGCCCCCTCTCTCCTCACTATCTTATAATTTTTATCAATGATTGTATCCAGTGGTTGTGGTTGAGGTTGTGGTTGTAGAGACATCCTCTACATAATTTCTATGAATTGTTGCATAAAAGGGTTTGCTTCTAGTGGTGGGGCATTTCTATTTTGGGTTTTTTATGTTCTGATGCATGATCATAACCCTACACAGACTCTAATGCATTAGTTGGGCCAGCAGTATTTTCACCTGACGCTTCCATCCTATATGAAATGCACACATGGAATGTAGCACCCGCTATAGATACTACGACTATATCTCCCCTAATTATCTTACTTAAAGTAAACCCTGTTTATATATATAAGTATGCACATAATCATTATGCACACGTAAGCACAAGTCACAACCAATACAATCACAACCCACATCATTATATATATGCACATATCGTACATCACAAAGTAAAACAATTCTAGTAGCCCATCGTCCATACTTTTAATTCCCCTCTATACATTCCAAATGTAAATTATATTTTAACTGACGAGTTAGGAGAAAATCGCATACTGGCCAGACCTGACTGAACGCGGGGTTTGGACCTAACCCTCGACAGGCAAACACCTCAAGATCTACTCCTGAAAAATATTAGCAGAGGGATGAGCCTGCAACTCAATAAGCAAATAACTGGCACTATCTATACATGTACGTCAAATGTAGTATAGATAAAATAAATAAGCAACATACGTATGTATACTTAATTCAGTTTCAACACAAAATAAACATTATCTAATATGCAATCAAATTAACTTTAACCCCAACACAATCAACTTTATTGCACAACATAACCAACTCATAATACACCAGTCAATTAGACGCCTTTCCTAGTCTGCTTACTAGAAGGTGATATAGTATTTTTCTCCACCAACTCCATCTCACATTTCCACCTTTTATAAGTGGATTACCCCCTTTATAAACCACACAGAGCTAGCGGTGTCATTTATGTCCTACCACGAAGAGCAAGAAGGCCAATTTATCCACGAAGAGCCATCGGGGCCGTTTATTTTTCTCCCACATAGAGCCATAAAGCCAATATATCCACATAGAGCACCAAGACCAATTATTTTTTTCACGAAGAGCTTTTGGCACCAATCAAAGGGGTAATCACATAATAATTATATTCAGTTCTCGTAACTCCCTCATTTTCACATATCACCATTCGTGTAAGCAGCTAGTAACATTAAACCATATATCAATACATATTTCCACTTCCATGCACCAACAACACATCATACAATAAATGTAATACTTCAATGTATTTTCGCTTCATTTTCACAACATAATCATTCAGATTAAAGCACTCACCACTCGTATATTCCCAAGTAAATCAGTTCAACATGAACCACATATTTATATAAAAGTAATGCCACAGAGAAACATATATAGATAATACTAATTATTCACTTACCTCGATTTTACAACGCTTTACTAGCAAATAAGGAGTTGTTCAATCCTCTATTTTATCTCCGAATCCTATAATGAGTTATAATGCATACAATTAATATATTAAAAATATTGTAATTGTAAATATAATATTACATATTATTTGTACAATTTCTAATTTATTATTTAATATTTCATTTCTATCGAAATATAAATTTTTGTACCGTTATTTTTTAACTAACTAGCTTTCCAGGTATATATTTAATTTATCGATTAATTCATAAGAATTTGTTTAATAAAACCTCTTATATATTTTCATAGTTATTGTTCTTAATAACATTCCCTATATTAAAGTATGGTTAAAATCCTCATTTCCCTTTCTAATAACATAGTATTCCTTAAATATAATTTTTGAAATATTCCTATGAATTTTCGATTAATTTCTCATTATTATACAATTTGATTATACACGAATACATATAATTACACAATTGGTTAATAGGCCCGATGAAATTTAGTAAATTAACTATAGTGATAATTAAATCTACAAAATCTAATAATTTAATTAACCAACTATAGCATTTTTATGTTAATTGGGACATTTAATTCAACACTAATTTAAATTGACAAAACTATAAAATACTCCGATTAAACAATTCACCGATTAATATAAATTATTTTTAATAAATGGGCTAATTAAATAATATAATTATATAAATTAATAAAAATTTAAGATTAAAATTTAACATACTTATTTTCGTTGCGTACAGTGGGTGTGTGAAAAAACTCTTCTCTTTTTCTAAATACTAACCAATATTAATATATATATATATATATATATATATGTTGTTGTGTGTATGTTTGTGAGGCGGTGGGGACTGGTGACCTCACCCGCCACTTTCTCTCTCTTCTTCTTTTTTTAACTATATATATTATATTATTATTTATTTATTATTATTATTATTATTATTATCTATTAAGGGTAAATTAATTAACTGGTCAAGCTCTTTGCATCCCAACTTAGCAAAGAAGATGTTTAGCTTAGTCGCCTATATACTGAGGGTCAAGATGCGCAATGTTGTGCTAGTCCGACCTAAGATCGAATTGAACTAATAAAAAAATGGGCTGCATTGGCCCAGGCCAGCTTGGGACCGGGCTGGTCTTAGACCGATCCCAAGTATTGAAACCCTAGTACCTGCTCAGCCTAGTGGCCCAAGACCACTTGGTCCTGAGCCGGGTCTGTGTTGGGCCTACTGAGCTATTTTTTTTTATAATAACTAGTCGTTGTGGTACGCCGTCCCTGCGTGCATATAATAAATAATTTTTTACACTTTAAAATATATTATATAAAAGTGAAATATAAACCAATATATTAAATTTAAAAAAGAAAAAAAGAAAGAAAAAAAAAATTAATTTAACAGTTAAATTAAATTTAAAAACTTAAATAATTTAGTTATATTATTAGTTCAAAGGCATTTTTGACTTTATAAAAAATCGGTGCGGCGGTGTAAGTAACCGTCATTTGCGAGTAAAATGACATTTTCTTTTTATATAGTATAGATAATGCATGACATAGAAGTTTTATTTTATTCACCTAAACTAACTATTCTAGTAGCTTTTTTATATTCTTTAAACTCTAAAACTTATTATCATTATTGTTCTATTTCTAAATTTTTAGTACTTTAATTCATTGTTATGTTTTATTTATTTTTTCAAAGTTTATTATAAATCCTTTTTGAATTTATTATCATCTAAGTTCATTATATAATCGTAACTATTATTTTTTATAATTATGAATTTTTGTGTGATTTAATTTATTATTTATTTTATTTTGCAATACTACTATAAATTTAAGTAAAAAAAATCAAACTATTTAATTCACTAATTATATTTTATTTATAGTAAATAAAAATATATTTTCCAATTAAGAAATCTTAAAATGCAAATTTGCAACAAAAATATATGTTTGAACTAAATATATATAATATAAGGGCAATATTATCTAAAAATTTAACGGACAATTTTATAGTACTAGATTTTATAAGTAAATATTAAATTGATCTTTTTGTGAAAATTTGAACTTGTATATCCGTAAGAAATGTTATGTTTGGCCAACTCAACTATAAAATATTATCAATTTTTTTTAAATTCAAGATTGTGACCAATTCATAAGAGAACATCATGGACAATTTTACAATCGTTATAAGCTTTAGTAAAAAATTTAAGAAATTTGTAAGAAAGATGTTTATACTCGCTTAAATTATTCTTTTTGATATTGAATGAACATTAATAAAAAAACAAAATTCCAAAATTCTAAATAAAAAAAATTACTTCGTATTCTAGTTTTTCAGCTACTTGGATATGTTTATCATTATTTCAATAGTTCAAAAATATTAAAATTTAGTTGTAATTATTTGTCGGATAAATTGCATAAAACTCCCATGTGTTTTGAAAATTTAGCTAAAAATCCTCCTATATTAAAATAATAGGCAAAAAAAACCCTCGTTTACTGAAAATCATGCACACTCTCCCCTTCCATTAATTAGGTTTAACGGTATTAAAATTTTTGCTGAATTACCCATTATATCCTTGTCCTGATAGCCCTTGATCTTCAAAGTTTAAAAATCAATGGTCCAAATTTAAAACAACCTAAAATATTTTTTTATTCACATATATACAGTTATATATATATATGATCATGTATATAATTATATATTTAATATATTTATATATATATTAATATAATATATAGGTATATATATATACACAGATGCAGCGGCGTTGGCTCTGCGGGCAATGCGTAGTCGATCATCTCTAGGCAATATCGCCGTCGCCCAGATCCAACTCTAGATGGGCGGTGGGAGGTGGCCAGCGACAAGGGGGAGGCAGGCGAGGAGTCGCGAGGTCAGTTTCTTTCTTTTTTTATTTTTTCTTTTAAATAAGTAAAGATAATAACTTTTCAAAAAATAAATAATAATTTTGTAAACATACTGTAATGATGATAATTTAAATTCAAATCATCATTTTCTTTCAATAATATAATTTTTAAAATTAATATAATACTTTTATATTTTATTAATATATTAAAATACTTATGATGATAATTTTAATATAATTTTTATGTTTAATTAATATATTTATAAAATAAATATAATTTATCTAATATATTTAAATTAAATGATATTTTATTTTTAATTAATTATAATATGTGCGTGTCAAAAGGAGGGTAAAATGGACATTTGCACATATAAAGTAACCCTAAAAGAGACCAAAAATGAAACTCACTTGCAAAATAGGCAAGTGTAAATTACTCTCCGTTAGTTTCTAATGGAGAGGGACTTTTTTGTTGTGTTTTAAATATAAGATTTTTTGCTTATAAAATTAACACAGGAAGATTTCGCGCTATTTCACCATAACACAAAGAGAGGTCATGCAATTTACCCTTATTTGTCATACAAATTTATTCTTTCATAGTTAATTTTAACTTTTATTAAAAAATTACTCAAGTAAAAATATGAATGACTTTTCACAAAAGAAACAAACACTTAGACGATTCATCATTTTTATACATAAAATACAGATATAGATACATCTAAAATTCATTTTCAGTACCATTTTTACTCAGTTACACCTATTTTATTTAAGGCTAAAATGCATTTTACCCCCCTGTGTTTTGTTGAAAAAGCTAAAAATCCCCCTGTGTTTTAAAAATAGCTAAAAACCCCCCTGTGTTTTAATAAACTCAACAAAAAACCCCTATTCTGTTAGAAATTAACGGAAGGTGAGATGCACGCGCCTGAAGTGCGTTTGGGCTTGATTTTTTGCGAATTTTGACATTTTTATAGTCTTTAATTGATTAAAATACCCCTATATTGTATCTAAAATTACTATAGTCAAAATGACTTTTAAATTTAATTTTTTTTGCATTTTTCTCTCCTCTAAAAATAAAAATATTAATAATTATAAAAATAATATAATATTAATAATTTAAATTATTAATTAATTAAAATATTTAAATAAATTTATACTTAAATTTAAATAATTATTAAACTAAAATTTAAAACTTTCCTTTAATTATATTTAAACATATTTCAATGAATTACTTTTTATAATTAATATGATGTTTTAGTTATTTTAAAATTAAAAAATTTATTCTTAATTAATTATATGTTTAAATTCTTTTTAATTAAGTAAAATATATATTTAAATACAATAATAATTATTCCTAATTAATTATATATTTAAATATAATTTAAGTTATTCTTAATTAACTAAAATATTTAATATATAATTTAAATTAATTCTAAAAATTAAAAAAAAATTGGGGGCCTCGCCGCCGCCCAGACCATGGGCGATGGCGGCGCCGCCCTTCATCATTATCTGGGCGCGACGTCGCGCCCCGCTCCGTCGCCCATCTGCGGGGTACGGCGCAATCGAGGGTGGCGCGGGAGGAGGAAGCAGGCGGGGGGGAGGGAGGAGGGGTGGGGGTGGGGGGCTGGTGGGGTGGACGGCGGGGTGGGGGAGATTGGGGAGGGGTAGGTAGCAGGGGGTGGGTAGATAGTTTTTTTTTTTTTTAATAAAAATAATTTTTTTATAATTTTAAATTATTTATATATAATATAAATTAAATAATTAGTTGAATCCAAACCTTTCATTTTTTTGAAATCTAACGGTTGAGATTAATTCATTAGATCTAATGGTCATTATTTGATAAAAAAAGATCCAACAGTTACTAAAATAAAAATAATATATATTAAATAAGGGTATAACGGTTATTTTGTGAAAAAGTTAATACCGTTAGTTATATTTAATGGAAATGGGCGATTGAGGTACATTTAAAAACACAAGGGGGTTTTTAGCCTATTTTTAAAATAGAAGGGGGTTTTTAGCGTACTTTTTAAAACACAGGGGGTTTTATTCATTTTAGCCTTTATTTAATTTAATAAATAGATTGTAAGCAGATATCACATTTCGCTTATCGTTAAGTAATGTTGCCCGTTGGAGGCGGAGACAGGGCCCTCCAATCCCCACATAGAGAAGGGACATGGGACAACCCTACATTGCAAGGGACAAGGGACCTGTAGGAGCATTTCATTTTGCACTTGTGGCCATTTCCTTTCCTGCATCTCAGGAGCGTTCCATCATGACTTCCTTTAGATAGGATTCATCCACTACTAGAAAACCCAATCATGGATAGCCTCCGAATTGTTCTCATTTGCTATTGCCCTTGGAGGATATTCTCGAGTCTTGATATACAGAACTATTTCTCCAGACAACCTGTCCTCACGAACAAGGAATGGGATTCCCAAAACTTCACTTTACTCGACTCAAATCAACATGATGAAATCTAACTAGAGTATGTGAGGGCGATATGCAACCATCTTGAAGAACGATGCACAACAATAAACTAAAAACCAGCACACATGGCACAAAACACAATCATCCCTAATGCAACCATGCTTTTCCCTATCCGAGGAGAAAAAAAGGAGAATAGCACACCGTGTCGTGTTGATAATTTCGACATTTTTGCTTGCAGGGCTGTAGCCCGAGCAATGCTCAAGCAGGAAGAAGTTTTCTTCAGCTGTACCGACTTCAGTAACGGATTTTCCAGATGCCAAAAGCAACACAGAACTCTACTACGAGAGCTGGCACTATATATTCATAGAGATAACAAAGGCCGAGGGAAGACTGATAGTAGTCAAAATGAATCTAAAACAGCAGCATTTCCCAACAATCAACAGACTCAATTGGCATAATGTACAGCAGTGTGGGAATTTGAATGTTTAAGTTTTTGTTGTAGAAAACCCCAGTAAAAATCTTAAACAAGGCGAACAGAGATGTATCGCTTTATTCACTTAAACATCGATTCAGAAGATTATTTGATTTGCACAACGAACTAGACCAACGTAAACGCTTAAGCTTTCTCCAGGAGCTTCTTTATGTCCTTCTGCATAGATACAGAATTGAAAGAACCCTTGTAAATCATATGCAAATAAATTCATATAGTTGTGAGCATCAAGCGGCAATCTTTACCTCTATGCTGAGAGGGGAAGTAGTGGGGGCATAACGATCAACAACACGACCCTCTTTGTCAACAAGGAATTTGGAGAAGTTCCATTTGATGCTGTCACCAAAAAGGCCACCTTTGGCTGATTTCAGGTACTTATATAGTGGAGCAGCATTTGAGCCGTTAACCTCAACCTGAGTTGATGAAAGGAAATGTTGAGTCTAGATATTACTCAACAGAAACTGAAATAGTGTAGCACAACTGATACGAACTTAAATCCCCATAGCCAATCAAAGGACAGAGGCTTATCCGATGCTTATGGCCTGGTTTAACTAGAGCTAAGCAAACATATTTTGAAGATCATTATTTTAGCCAACAAACTACTAAAAGGTGGAAAATGGCAATCCCATCATGGCTGTGGTTTTATTCTTTAATAAATAGTTAGCTGAAAAATCATAGGACAAAGCTATCACTATTTTTGTTTTAGTATTAGGAATACTTCTAGATTCAACCAGCAGCAATGCCATAGTATGTCCACTTCCCTTTATCTTTAGTCTGAAACACTAGGAAATTGCTCATCAATCAGAAATTTTGTCTTGTTAACTTGTTCGAAATCAGAAGAACAGGTCTTATAATACTCACCTTATCAAATATGGGATACTCAGCCTTAAAACGAGTGCAAGCAAACTCCAGAATCTGATCATTGTTTCCTGGCTCTTGTGAGCCAAACTGATTGCAGGGAAACGCCAATATCTCCAAACCTGAGCAATAAGCAAACAACTGTAAATCATAAAGAGATTCTGCAACAGTATAAATGTTATCAGTCCCAAGTCTAATGCCCACCCCCAAGAAAAGAGAGTCGGAAAAGCACAATGTGTCGATGATTATTGTTGTCACAGGAATTAAAAATATTAAATAAAACTTCTAAACTTGCTAATAGGCTTTCACGCATCAAATCAGATGAAAGAAGAAACAATCATAGCTCTCAAAAACCATGTTGAAAGGATGTGCACTCATGAAACCATTGAAAGGAAATAAACCTTGGTCCTTGTACTTCTCATATAACTTTGTTAGCTCGGTGTAATTTGAATTGGTCAAGCCACTACAACAGACAAGAAAAAAGCAATCAGTAACTTTCTTCAACCATAGGAAACAAATGATATCATATATTAGAATAACCAGAAACTTAAAGATAATATATTATGCCATCACATCTTTAAGAGTTTCCAATGTTGGAAATTCAAAATTTTCGTTGCAAAACAGCTGTCCATATCCACCAAAAATGTATAGACCACGAGGCTGTGTTTGGTTGAATTATATAGTTGCAAAGAGATTTCACATTAATTCATTTAGCAAGCATTACGGAGGAGAAAACAGAGAGTGAGATACAAATTTGCACTGAAGAGAATAATGAGTTGCCATTCCTACATGTCTTATCACCTCTAAGGACTTTCATTTCCATCTCAACATTGTCGTTTCCAGGCAAAAAGAGTGTCAAGGCCAAAAACCAACAGAACACACAAACTAAATGCCAAGTACAGAAGGTCGTGTTTTTATATAGGCATGTAATCACATCATTAACTTCACAAACTTGGCCTTTATGTGACCCCAATTTTACAACAACATCCCAAAAGACAGAAAATGAAGCAATCCGACCTCTAAGGCAGACGATGTTCATCTCAAAATAACAATTTACGCAAACATCAAATGGAGCATAAGATGAGAAGCTACATACCACTGCGACGCAACGTTGACAATCAACAGAACTTTTCCCTTATAAATGCTCAGATCAACGTCGTTCCCCTTAGCATCCTACATTTGTATAGGTTTAGAACGCAATAGCAACATAAATAACGAGGCCATGTTTTCATCAAGAATAAGATTATCGAAAATCGGAATATTACTATCCAAGGAAAGGACTAATCAAGAATTATGTTAAGATGCTACCAATATGTAAGCAGGAACCAACATAATCAAGAATTAAAATGGAAACTCAGCACTAAAAAATAACAACTTATATTGTGCCTAAATCAGGGGTTCAATGTCCAGTTGCAATGGTGCACCACAGTCCTTTCCTACTTCAACGCATAAGCAACACCATTTATTTTAAAAAAAAACAGCAAAGTTTCACCGAAACCAAAAAATTAAACATCCGAAACTAAAAGAATGAGTTGGGAAACATTCCGAAATGAAAATTTCTACTGCCCATGCCCTGAAGAATCAAGAAATGAAGACCAAGCATAAAGAACTATTTCACCAGTTTTTGAATTGTCAATGAAAAGGTGAAGAAGAGTACCTTAACAGTGAAATCATGGACAGATTGAGGCTGGTTTGACTGGCTGGCCATTGTATGATTGGCTCTGAAGCCCAAAAACAGAGACTTCCTTGAACTAACACCAACTGCAGAGCACAAAACTGGAGTCTTGACCGTATGAGAAAGCGAAGAACTCGATGCAAGAATCAGCGGATTCAAACGGGTTCGTCTCAGAATCGAAGAAAAACTTGTGAGCCTGATGAGATTTCTGTTTGTCAGAAAGCGAGCTGGCAAATGGGTCATCGGCAATGAATGCGAATATATAGATATTTCGGCCAAAATCAAAAGAGTCAAATGTGAAAGCGAAGTTGCAATTGCTGTATGTTTCTTTCGGTGCAAGCCCCCGGGGGGGCGGCTCGGGATGTGAAGATGCCATTTACACGTGGCGGAATGTGCTTTTGCCGCGTGGCTGTACCGTGTCCGACCATTTTTCAGTGAATTGACTTCTTCTAGAAGGAAATAAGTCGACTGTTCTTTGTCGCAGGATATCACCCCTACGTCCTTTAAAATGGAAAAATTACATTAAAATCCTGAACTTTTGTTTATCTGCAAGAAACCCCCAGAAGTTGAAAATTCAAGAGGGCTTAATGCAACCTCCCCTAGAAAAAGATTTAACTGGTTTAATTATTTATTTATTGTCAAAAAAAATTTAAAATATAATAACATATTTGTGTCTATACACTATTTTTTTTAAAAAAAAAAATTTAAGTGCCTCGTGGTGGATAGCATCCACGGCTCGATTTTTTTAAAAAAAAATATGTAATAATAATTAATAAAAAACGTACAATTATAAATTTAAATAGTAAATTACAATAAATCATAATATTAAAACTATATTAATTAAAAATACAATTACCCATACAAATGTAATAGTATGTGAATCTTTATACAAATATGAAAGTACAATTATCGTGGACAACCCTGCACTGGCACATTTGATCGTCTAGAAGAATCTCCTCTTTGTTTGGCTTGTTTTTTTCCCGCATTCGTAGTCAATCCATCTCATTCTGAAGATATGATATTTGGTTTCGACCAGACGTGTAGAGATACGAATAGTAGTGTCATGGATCAACTCAAATTTTGGGACATCCCAATAATCTTCTGACTGTAAATGTTCAAAAAACTTAGAACATGTATTTTATAAGCCATCAGATCATAATAATCCTTAATCATTGATTCAACATTATTGCATTTTTTAGTGTGAGAGCAGGAGATGCCAAATTGAGTCCACCTGCCGCGTGAACAATTCTAGTTAGCAAGTTTGACAACATGGGTGTTAAGTCCATGTCCATAATGGCGTTTTGTAACGATTGAGGTGGACTGTTGAAAATAATGGTATTTATGACTATATGTTCATAGTTTTTTGTTGCCAACGTTTGATCATCTTATATACAAAATCTATCCATAGTTGGTTGTTGCTTAACATTACAAGACTCTTTCACTATGTTTGTATTTGTTTTCAACTTATTTTGGGGACAAGTCAAAGCATACTCAATGTTTGCCATCATACAAAAATACCATATTTTGGTGTTCTTAATTATACATACATATATATACACACACACACAAATACATAAATATATATAAAAAGACATGATTTGACATTGAATTGACAATGGACAGTTACTTTTGTCTTCAAAAAATACAACATTAAACATACAACCCTTATAAATATATAAAAACAAAAGATATGATTTGACAAAGAACAATAATTTCTGTCTCCCAAAACACAGCATCATACATACAATATTTATTTTAAATTATTTCCAAAAATAAATCCAAACATACACACTACTCTAACACATACTTATTTATCTTTATTTTCTCTCTCTATCTCCACAAAACACAACAAAACACTCAAAAAATGAATCCAAACACTACGTTTGCCTCCCTCTCATGAAAATAATGGACAGAACTTCTAAGCGTTATTTAAACTATTGTTGTCACTGGCAGGCGACGAGCCCCTTTTAAAATCCATTGATGCATTCTGACATGTTGGTGGTCAAAATACCGCATCATCATCCACCATCATGAAAAGCTGTCTATTTTTTCTTGTTAATCTAGTTTAAGAATTCAAATGCATCAAGTTTTTGGCTCTTTATCTCTTCCATAATTCGATTGAAGTTTCTGATTTCATATTTAGAGCCAACTCTCCGACAAAAATCCTTCAACACCATATTTTTGTAACGACTGTTGAAATTAGAACACACATGCCTCAAGCAATACCTGTGCACTCCGTGAGGTGGTACAAAGTCCGAACTTTTGCCTACTGCTTTAATGATACTGGGATGAACTGTCATAAATAAGGCACCCCCCACGTTGCCCTCTTATAACATGTCTGCTTAATTATTGAACAAATTACTTTCAAGATGAATATGATTCTTCATTGACAATTGCAAATGCGAGAGGGTGTACCTGCTGATTTCTATCCATGGAAGCTACAATCAACATTTTGTATTTGTACCTTGTGTATAAATGGATTCCATCTACACTAATAATTTTGTGTTAGAATTGAAACCCTTCGATACATGGTTGAATGCCCAAAAAACGTATCATATCACATATGCACTAGTTGACTGCTGGAAGGCTTTATGTTCCCATTTCAACAATAGTTCCTGCATTAAATTTTTGGAGAGTTCCCATGTATTTGGATAACTTCCGAATTAAGCTCTCTCATGTGCCATAAATAATTTCACGGGTCATCTTCAAACTGTACCTGAAAGAATTGTTCACCTATTCTAACAATACCATGTCTTTTGGTATGGTATGTCGAACCCTCACTACAAAAAAGTTCAAGATTTGTAACTACTTTTTCGGAACGACCTTTTTGTTACATATTTGCAACGGATTGGATGTGATGACATCATGAAAGGGCAGATAACAATTTAAGTTTTTTTTGTAACGGCCAAAGCCATTGGAGAAGCCGTTACAATTTCATTGTATCTGTAAAGCCATTACAAAATTACAGCCTTTATAATTTGTAATGGTTTTTGTAATAGTTTCTAATTTAGGGACGGCCAACATTTCGCATTATGCTAGCTGTTAGAAAACACAATACATATACTTGGTCGTTACTATTTTCTTATGGTTTTTGTAACAGTGCGTAATATTTGTAATGGATTGGGAAAAAAAATGAGAAGTCGTTACAATTATCGTGGAAAAAATCGCGATAAACTGTGCAATAAGAAGGTGCTACAAAAATTGCGTGATTAGGGATGGCTTTTTTTAACTAGATAGTATTACAAAAGTCGTTCCAAAAGCAGACATGATAACGACTATATTTTGTAACGACTAGTTGTGCAAGTTCTTTGATGAACAATCCCTTCCTCAATCATGAATCTTTGACATTCAAGGCTAAGAAATTATGTGCTATTGTCACTTTTATTGTTTTAATTCTTTTGCCAAGTTGAGTAAAAATCATTTTATGAAAAGATTTCAAAACGGACAAGGCCTGGGATTTGTATTTCATTAAGTATGTCCAAGTACATCTATTGTGGTCATGTACTAGAGTAAGCATGTAAGTACAATAGGACAAGGACGGCTTATTATATGGACCCCATATGTCCATATGCACATGATCAAAGATTTCTGCAGCCTTGTTATTACTAAGAGGAAGGCAACCTAGGTTGTTTTGCAAGAGGAAAAATCTCACACATGTCAAAAGGTGTCTTTGTTTTATTTAAAAACTTTAAATTGTTTAGTACAATTGCAGTGTGTTACCTAATGTTTTGTGCCATAGATTAACCTCTAAAGTCCTAGCAGTCAACCCTTATTCTTGAAAAAGTTTCAATGAGTTATTGATGTTGACTGTCTTGAAGGAATTCTCATCCAGAATGTATAGTTTTCCTTGTAGCCTTCCTACTACCATAGTTTGACTAGTCCTATGGCCCTGCAAAACACAATAAGAAAGATAAAACTTGAACCTAATATCTAAATTTTCACAGAGCTTACTTACTGAAATCCGATTAAATTTTAAAGGGGGCACATGCAACACACTGGTTAGCATAATGTTTTTTGGAAGTCACACGTTTCGTATAGTGCCTACATATTGCATAGGTCCGTCTTCCATATGGATGAATGAATCAGGTTTAGGTTCCTTAGCATTTTGGAAATAAGACACATCATTACACATGTGAGAGGTGGCTCCACTGTCAATTACCCAGATTTTAGAGCATGCAGACACTGAGTTAAGGATAGGCTTACTTGCAAAGTCCTCAAACTCATATGATTTTGTTCTTTCAAAGGTTCGAGGCGCAACACCCTCCATAAATTTCTTTAATTCTCCTCTGAGAAGTTATGCTAGAGCTTGCTCATCCATGGCACTTTGAGTCATTTCTTGGCCTGAAACATGACTGTCAACTGCACTTAGAACTATGTTTGCACCGTTTCCAATTTTTTTTCTCTGATCCACAAGGACCTTATACTAATCTGGGTAACCCAATATTTCAAAACAACTTTCTTTCAAGTGTCCAGACTTTCCACAGTGGGTACACAACTGCTTTCTTTTCTTGTATTGTCATTTTCTTCTATTGATTTTTTGCTCTATTATCCTTTCCTGTCTGAAATCCTCTCACTTGCTTTGCTACATTCTACATGGAGCTTGAGAAAAGTCGAGCTAATTTCCCTTTGTCTTTCTTCTCTCAGTATCATCGCATATGCTTTAGATACAGTTGGCAGAGGTTCTAGCATTAGGATCTATCCTCTAACGCCTTCAGAAGTGTCATTAAGTCCCATTAGAAATTGCATCAAATGGTCTCTTTCCCTCATCTCTGTTAGCTCCTTAGAAGCTCGTAGCTGCAAGAGGGTGCTGTCACCAAACATTCCAATTCATCTAAAAGTTTCTTTAACTTTCCAAAATACGCTGAAACTGAAAGTGTTCCTTGGGAGGCTGAGGCAATTTCTCTTTGTAATTGGTATAACAGAGGCCCCGTTACTTACTCAATATTTGGTTTCTATTTCCAGCCACAGCTCCCTTGTAGTGTCAATATAAAGAAAAGACTCCACTATATCTTTAGAAATAGTGTTTCAAGATCCAAGAAATTACCAAAGAATATGTTATGATCCATTGCTCATATTCTTCATAATTTTTTGTTTCTTTTTAGGGTTAGTACCAATTATACACCCCAACTTCATCTTAGCTCTCAAAGCAATTTTCATGGATAAACTCCATGATAGGAAATTTGTCCCTGTCAGCACATTTGCGATCAAAATCACACCAGGATTTTCAGTGACTTGCATCTGTAAAAGATCCAAGCCAATGTTTGCTTCCTTTTCATCTTGTTTTGTGGGGCTTGTCATGGTCGCTTTGTTGTTATGAAAACTCTGTTATTTGGCCAAGAGTTGCTGCTATTTTGTTAACTATTGGAGAAATAAGGTAAGAGTATCAAAGACCATCAAAAGATGGCTCTACTACCATAATAAGAAGGAAGAGCAAGTAGAGTAAAGACCTCTGCCAGAGGAAAGAGCAAATAGAGTAAAGAACTCTCCATGAAAGAGAACAGAGGAAAAGAGCAGCAATTCGAGAGGAAGAACAAAATATCTTCGACAGTAAAAATTGTAATGTATCACAACTGGATTCAACCTGCAAGTATTAATATAACTAAGCAAGAAATTAAACTGCTAACAATTAACTAAGTTGCCTAACTAATTAACTGTAGAAGCTAAGAGCCAACTAAACTAAAATGCAATGAGACAATTGCTAAAGAAAAGGCGTGCAATACATAACGGTTTACAAAAAAAAATGCGTCTATAATTAACAATTTGTTTTGCATGTATATATAGTCATTGTTATCAATATGACATATATTGCACAAATTAGTGTCATTTTCTAATTTAATTTGAGTAAAATATTGATAATTAATGGTGTAGGCAAATTAATTTTGCACCCAATTAAATAATGACACATGTCATATTATATATTATTTATCAATTATAATATTTTTTATTTATATTTTGGAATTTACTAAATTAATTTCAAGTACAAATAGTCAATTTAATTGATATTTTAATATATATTTTGTCATCAAATCCATGACCGACAAGTGTCAAAATGAAGTATTTCGGCCAATCAAATAATGTTTCGCAGTTAAAGATTCCAGCCAATTAGACCGTGCCATGTGGAGCAATTGCATGTACGCTCTAATTAAATCAAGACAAATATTGGTTGTATTTATCTCTTAAAAAATGCAAATATTAAAGAGATAATGTCAAATTGACCAATCATATCATTCCAAATATATGATGTATTTATTTCTTTAAATTAAATTATAAAGAGATAATACAAAATGTGTTCAAGTAGATCACAACTCTACCAGAAAGGAGTCCTTGCACCCTCATTTGACACACAGAGCTCGAGCTCGAGAACGAAGAGCACAACAGAGAAAAATTGCCAATAATTCTCTCTACGCGTTTCTTCAAAGCTCAAGAATATTCAAAGGCGTTCAAGACAAAGATCGAGTCATTCGTCAAAGGTGCGCCACAAATTATAGCATTTAATTCGGGATTATATGCACTAAATCCTCGAACTAATGTTACAAATATTCAAATATCCTCTTAAGAAGATCCAAGTGTCAAATCCACTTTCAAATTATCAAATTTTCAGTCGAGACTATAGCGTTTAATTCGGGATCACAGGCAAAAACCCTCGAATTAATGTTATAGAAATTCAAATTCAAGTCCAAAGGAGATCTACGTGGAGATTACCCTTTGAATTAGTCAAATTTGTTAAATATATATTTTGGAGGGAATAATCAAGGGATAAAATAGATATTGTACTCACATTAATATTTTAATCTAAATATTTTTATTTGTGATAATTTATTTGTTTTTGATTTTTTAGACACGATAAAATTAGTGCTCACAAATTTTGGCACACCCAGTGGGACAGTTCTACCCTTCATCTCTTCGCTTCAGCAAAGAAGACAAGCATTCAAATGGATACTCTAGGAAAAACTGTGAAGTCGGTGAATTCCTAACTCACCAAATCAAAGTCTTCGAGCTCAAGTACCAAGAGTGTCGGTGTTTCTACAAGGAGCATGTCGAAGAAGCTCCAAGAATCTTCCCAAATGTTTCCTCTTGCTGAGTACGTCGAGAAGAACTTGCACTCACCTAGCTATGCAAGCGAAAGTGATGCAAATAAATCTTCTCCGTCATCTCCTCGTTCTGTGTCTAGTTACTCTTTCACAACAAATGTAGCTCCAGTTATGGTAACTAATACTAAAACCATAGAGGAACAACTTGCAAGTTTGACTTGAGCCATTGAAGACTCACGAAGCATGTCCAAGAGCAAGATGCACAAATTGCTCGGTTGATCAACAAGGCAGATAATGTTGACGCAAGTATGTCATGGGGAAACAAGTTGAGGTTCATGATAAAGTAGAAGCCCTCACAAAGCAACATTATGCTAAAAAGGATAAGTACGCAAAGGAGCTTCAAATCTCTTCTGACGGAATGATCCCCGTGGATCAATTAAAAGAATTCATTGAAGGAACCATCAAAAGCAAGATCGAGGGAAGCTTAAAGTCATCCCTTACTTACTCCAAGCCTTACACTCCAAGGATCGACAACTTAAAGATGCTAATGAGTTATCAACCACCAAAATTTCAGCAATTTGATGGAAGGGCAACCTTGAGGATTACATGGCTTATTTCATTGAAGCATGCAACAACGCGGGAACTTATGGTGATCATTTAGTCAAGCAGTTTGTTTGATCGCTGAAAGGCAATTCATTTGATTGGTACACAAACTTGGAGGCCGGGTAAGTTGATGGATGGGAACAACTAGAGCAAGAATTTTTCAATCGCTTCTATAGCACTCGGCGAACTGTCAGCATGGTTGTGCTTACAAATTCTCGTCAATGGAAAGAAAAACCAAACATTGATTATATCAATAGGTGGAGGAATCTAAGTCTTAATTGCAAAGATCGACTATCTGAAGCTTCTGCCATCGAGATGTGCATTCAAGGGATGCATTAGGGACTTCGCTATATTTTCCAAGGAATCTTACCCAAATCCTTTGAAGAATTGCCCACTCGAGCACATGATATGGAGTTGAGTATGACAGCAAGTGGGGTTGAAGGACCGCCTATTCAGGAGCTTCGCAGAACTAAGGAGAAACAAGAAGTAAAGAAAGAGGGCAAGCCCTTTTCAAAAGCTCCAAGCAAAGAATCAATGGCAGTGAACGTTGGGCCATTCAAGCTCAAAAGCACTGCAAAAGACAACGTTGCCCTAAGGAATAATGTTCCTTACGAGAGGCCACAGAGAAAATTGACTCTGAAGGAAATGCAAGCAAGAAAATATCCATTTCTTGACTCCAATGTTCCTGGGATATTTGATGACTTGTTGGAGGCTAACCTTATTGATCTGCCAGAAATGAAGCGACCCGAGGAAGCCGAACGAAAGGATGACCCAAAATATTGCAAATATCATCGCTTAGTTGGGCACGCAATTCAAGATTGCTTCGTGTTCAAGGACAAGGTTATGCAATTGGCTCGCCAAGGTAAGATCTCTCTTGAAGAGGATTCATGTAACGCCATGCATGGGGATAATATCACAAGCAATGAGGATACACTATTTGAAAAGGAGGATTCCTCTGAAGCTGATGATTGCATGTCTACAATTACTTTCACTGACAAAGATCTACTTCTTAGGTCCAAACCTCATAATCGTCCTTTGTTCGTTGTTGGATATGTACATGAACAAAAAGTGAATAGAATGTTGATTGATGGAGGATCTACAGTCAATATCTTACCTCTGTAAATTTTGGAAGAGCTAAGAATCCTATAGATGAACTCTCTAATAGCCGCCTCATGATCCAAGGCTTCAATCAAGGAGGACAAAGGGTCATCGGCATTATAAGAATGCAATTGACTATGGAGGACATGGTGTCGAGCGCATTATTCCATGTCATAGACACCAAAACTTTCTACAATATGTTTCTCGATCGTCCCTGATTACATGAACATGTAGTAGTTCCATCTACATGACATCAATATTTTAAATATTGTCGCAAAGATATAGTGAAAAAGGTGCTCGGCGAAAACAAACCTTTTATTGAAGTTGAGTCACACTTTGTTGATGCTAAGTATTATATTGAAGATGCTAAGAAGGGAAATGAAGTATTGCCCCCCGAAGAGCCAAAGTCAGGTAATAATCAAAACACAAGAAAGAATGATTCATCCACACTCAAAGTTGAATTGTCAAAGGGTTTGACTTTACCATTGACCCAGATAAACATGAAGCAACCGTCTAAACCACCACTCAAGGGATTGGTGCTCTCAACCAAAGAAGAGGAAGGAGGACACGAGGCCTTAGCCATAGACGAAAAGGGATTCGATCCCAAAGCCTTCAAGCTCCTTATTAAAGTCGGATACAATCCCAAAGAAAAGCTCAGCTTTGAGAAACTTCCTCCTGAAGCTACCGACAAGAAACTCCACGGACTCAACACTACCCAAATAATGCTAAAGGAGAAATGACATGCAAATCAAGATTCTCGAGTAGGTCTGGGTTTTACTCCACCTAAGCTTGTCCGTATCGCTATAAATAGGGTCAACAACAATTATGCTTCTAAAGGATTTTCTTCAATTGAAGATCACAAGAGGGAAGAAAATTGAAGAGAATCTGTCTTCGACAGACTTGGCCCCCACAGGAAAGAATTGCACGGAATAGCCAATAGAAAATACATCTTTAATAGGTTGGGTCCATGCTAAAGAGTGAAATATCAAAGGAAATGCGTGTTTAAGGTGGTGGTATGTCCTAAGAGAAACATCAAGTCTTCACATACACAAAAACTTAGAAACTTGAGTTCTAGAATGAGGCGCCAGACAACCTTAACCGTATCATGTGGCAGAGTTTTGAAGGCTAAAGTGTAAACCACGATCTTCACACGAGTACAATCTAACGATGAGGATGATAGGGAAAGTGTAGCATCATCTAATTACATTTGCAATTATGCTGAAGATGACATTGCGCAAACTTATCACATCACCTTAATTGAAGATAGTAAGGTTGAAGAAGAAGACGCTGAAGATGCTCCTATAGAACTTGAGGAGGGTATTAAAGCCACCATTGATAAATTGAAAGAAGTTAATTTAGGCAACATTGAAAACCATCGACCAATTTACATAAGTGCCTCACTAACTCAGGAAGAAAAAGAACCATAGATTGCATTACTCCATGAATTTTAAAGATGTATTTGCATGGTCTTACAAAGAAATGCCCGGATTAGACCCAAAGGTAGTTGTGCACCACCTATCAGTAAAGAAATGAGCTCGTCCTGTCAAATAAGGCCAACATAGATTTCGGCATGAGTTAATCCTGTTGATTGAAGGCGAAGAACAAATTCATTGAAGTTAGTTTCATCTGAGAGGTTAAGTATCCAATGTGGATTTCCAGCATCATCCCTATAAGAAAGAAGAATGGGCAAATTCCAGTATGTGTTGATTTCAAGGACCTAAATAATGCGTGCCCTAAAGATGACTTTCCGTTACCAATTGCTAAACTAATTATAGATGCCACTACTGGTCATGAAGCTTTATCCTTCATGGATGGATCATCTGGATACAACCAAATACGTATGGCACTGGCGGACGAGGAATTGACAGCATTTTGCACTCCTAAAGGTATATATTGCTACAAAGTTATGCCTTTTAGGCTAAAGAATGTTGGAACCACATATCAAAGGGCAATATAAAGGATTTTCGACAACATGCTTCATAAGAATATTGAATGCTACGTTGATGACTCGGTCGTAAAGTCAAAGAAGCGAGAGAATCATTTTTATGACTTGAGAAAGGTTTTTGAACACTTGAGGAGATATTAACTAAAGATGAACCCTTCTAAATGTGCGTTTGGAGTTACATCCGGGAAATTTCTTGGATTCATCGTCCCTCATCGGGGTATAAAATTTGAGCAAGCAAAGAATGATGCCATTTTGATAATGCCAGAACCTCGATATATCCACGAGCTCAAAAGTTTGCAAGGAAAGCTAGCATATCTCTGGAGGTTTATTTCAAATTTTAGTTGGTCATTGTCAACAATTCAGTCGTCTGATGAAGAAAGATGTACCATTTCAATGGGATGAAGCCTGTGACAAAGCATTTAAAAGCATAAAGTCCTACTTAATGAAGCCTCCAGTCTTTGTTGCACCTGTTCCAGGGCGCCCTTTAATTCTTTACGTTGCTGCTCAGGAGAGCTTTGTAGGAATCCTGCTTGCTCAGAAAAATGATGAAGGAAATGAGAATGCTTTGTACTATTTGAGCAGGATGATGAAGTTGAATGAGCTCAAATATTCACTTATTGAAAAATTGTGCCTAGCACTTATTTTCTCAATCCAGAAGTTGAAACATTTTTTCCAATCTCTTAGCATTCATTTGGTCTTAAAGGCTAACCCTTTGAAATATGTCATGGCAAAACCAGTATTTTCGGATAGGCTTGCAAGATGGTACCTCCAACTGCAACAATTTGAAATCACATTTGTTCCTCAAAAAATCGTAAAAGGGCAAGTTCTAGCAAACTTTCTAGTTGATCATCCCATGCTTGCCGAGTGGGAGTTATCCGATGACTTGCCTGACGAAGATGTCCTCGTGATCGAAGTTACACCTCTTTGGAAGATGTACTTAGATGGAGCTTCCCATAAAGAAGGAGTCGGCGATGGAGTTGTGTTTGTTACATAAGAAGGAGAAATACTACCTTACTCCTTTACATTGACACAAAATTGCTCAGACAATGTTGCGGAATATCAAGCTCTAATCTTCGGATTAGAAATAGCTGTTGACGCAAAACAACTACCTCTCAAAGGGGATTCTCAGCTAGTGGTCAATCAACTTCTCAGTCTTTATGAAGTCAAAAGCCTGATTGCTTCCATATCATAACTATGCAAAAAAGCTAATTGGATGGCTACGAGATGTAGAATTCGAGAAAAAAATTGATTCCTTGGTAAAACTCGCTTCAACACTTTCAATGACCGTCACACCACCAATCTTTAGTGACGATGAGAACGACACGTTCCAAGAAGAAGAAAATCACGTCATGCAGGTTTTTGAAATTAATGAAAAAGATTGGCAACAACTGCTAGTTGACTACTTGAAATACGAGAAGCTACCCAATGATCTAAGACGGAGGACTAACACCCGCCGGCGAGCAACTTGTTTCATCTATTACAAAGGCACGCTTTATAGACGATCATTTGATATAATTTTCTTACGCTGCTTAAGTGATAATGAAAAGGTTCAAGCTATGAAAGAAGCTCATTCCAGGGTTTTGTGGTGCTCACCAATCGAGACCAAAACTACATTTTTGCATAAAGAGAACGGGTTATTATTGGCCTATTATGGTCAAAAAGATTGCATGGACTATTCAAGAAGATGTCAAGCTTGTCAATTCCACACCAATTTGATCTACCAACCACCTGAGCCATTGCATCTTACTGTTGCCTCATAGCCTTTCGATGCTTGGGGTTTAGATATTGTGGGACCTTTGACGAAGTTCTCCAGAGGTCACTTGTATATTCTGGCTGCAACAGATTATTTCTCTAAATGGGCTGAAGCAGTACCTCTTAAACAAGTAAGAAGGAGAATGTGCCTGATTTTATCTGCACCCACATCATTTACCGCTATGGAGTGCCTAGGCATATCATCACCGAAAATGGGAAGCCCTTTTACAATAGCTTGATAGACAAGTCATGTAAAAAATTTGGTTTTAAACAAAGAAATTCCTCTATTATGTTGCTGCCAATGGTCTTGCTGAAGTATTTAACAAAACTTTGTGCAACCTACTGAAAAAAGTGGTGCCTAAGCTAAAGCATGATTGGCATGAGAGGATTGGAGAAGCTCTATGGGCATACAGGACCACTGTTAGAACACCTACTTAAGCAACTCTCTACATACTAGTCTATGGGGTAGAGACAGTCCTTCCACCCGAGCAACAAATCACATCATTAAGGATAGTCATACAAGAAGGACTTACCGAGGAAGAAAATGCTCAAATAGGACTTGAAGAATTGGAAGCTCTCGATGAAAAGAGATTAGAAACACAACAAAGGCTCGAGTGTTACAAAGCCTGATTATCTAGGGCGTTAAATAAGAAGGTGCATCTGTGTTCTTTTTAGGTTGGCGATTTAGTTCTTGCAGTGAGGAGACTTATAATCACAATGCATCGAACGAGAAACAAATTTTTGCCAAAGTGAGATGGTCCGTATGTTGTCAAAGAAGCCTATACAAATGGTGCATATAAATTGGTCGTTGAATATGGTTTAAGAATTGGCCTAATCAATGGGAAGTTTTTGAAACGATACTGCGCTTGAAAAAAAAAGAAAAAAAAAAGAAAAAAAACAAAAAAAAGAGAAAAAAACTCCTGGCCCGCATGAGTATAAACTGTGAACGGCTTTTCCTTTTCCAAACAAATATTTTGTAATTTGAACTACGTAATGACTTGATCCTCTTAATAAGGTACGTAGGCAGTTTAGACATTTCTAAGTTCAGTCATAACATATAAAATATTTGTATTTCTCATATGAAGCTGTTGACATGGAAAATATTAAGGTATGCTCAAAGATTGCATGATAGAAGTAAGAAAAAAAAATTCTATCTACATAATCAAATTCAAAACATGGGGGCAAAACAGAAGAGCGAAGAAAAAAAAAGAGAATGCAACAAGAGACAAAATCCTAAGCAAATCTCAAGGAAAAGGGTTTAAACTCTTCAAGTCTTTCTTGAGTATCTTCAAACTTGCTCTCGAAGACATCAAGTTCTCCACTATTGCATCATCTAGTGGGCCGGTACTCTCAAGTGTTGCAATGTCTTTCTCGACCTCATGAATTTTGGCTTGAGTATCATGGTTGAGTTGTTTTTTCCACTTCAAAATAGCACACAAGCTCGTTCTTCATCCCTTCAATGCTACAATCTCTTTCTCAAATATGCTCCAGCTCGTCCATAGCAGATTGGACCTCAGAGGCTTCTTCGTTTACTTTAGCTTGAACATCTTGAAGATGAGCCTTGGCTTATTTTAATTGTTGCTCATGAAAGTTTCAGGACAATTTCTCAGAAGATAAGGATCTTGCTTCGTCATAAGCACAGAGTTTGACAAAAAATGTGTTCAATAATTCCTCCATCTTCGAAACGCCAAACTTGTGAAAACTCTTCATGGACTTAATTGATGAGAGAAAGTCAATTGGAGTATTGGATATCTTCAAGAGGAGACCACTCCACAATCTTTGAATGAACTCTTTTTTATAGGTGAAAAGAAAGCTCTCACCTTCAAATATTGACACCGCAGTAGGAGGTGGAGTTGTTTTCTTTTAAGTCCCATCCCAAGTGGATGAGTCATAGTCGATGAATGATTAGTCTCAGATTCTTCCCCAACGTCAATAGATTGGACTTCATCTTCTAACTAAAAGAGGAATGAAAGGATAACTTCAGCAAAAAGCACATTAGAAAAAGGAGAAACTTAAACTCACATGATCAAGGAAATACGACCTCTACAACAAAGTTAGCCGAGGAAGAATCCGATGCACTTTCATCAGTCACTGTTTCTTTCAAAGGCGTAAGTTCCTTTTTTTTGCCTTTTCTAGTGACGATCCTTGTTGCTACTACACTATCTGTCAAGTTATGTGAAGAGCCTTTTCCTTTACTTGCCTCCGCAACTGTAGCTTGAGAGTCGCACTTGACCACAACTGAAGGAACAAGCGCATGCAGAAGATTATTCTCACCACCATCAACTTGCTTGTCCTCACTCTTTTTACGTTTGAGTGTAATCTTAATTGACTTCGATCTGACCAAACATGCAGTGTTGTCATCCAAAAAAGTCCCATGGACTTTAGCCCACCATGCTTTATAAGCTTCCGAGCAGAGTTTTTAGCGTTAGTAGGTAGACAAGGGAACCAAGCTTTTGATAAAGGTTTTTGATAGAACACATAAGGGCCATAACGGAGTCCTTCTTCTAAAGAGGCTACACGTGTGTCATATTTGAGGGTTCCCTGTACATGTTTATAGTACCCAAATTGATGACCAAATCTCTAGGGACTATATGGCTCAAGGATGAATTTGCACCTTGACAAAGAGTAAGATAACTTGAACGAAATGCAACAAAGTAATTATGATCGAGCTCTTCGGCATGGCCATCATCAACAAACTTGAAGGGCCCATCTTTCACAAGCATATTGCAAGCCCAAGAGATGAACTCGGCCTTATGACTTCACTTGCGTGCTTCTCGTGGCTCATAATACTTTGCACCTCCTTCACCAGAAAATCTCGTCATCTTTGGACTATGCAACTCTTGCCAAATCGAATAATGAGTCTTGAAGTAATATGCTAGACATGCATAGATAAAGCGAATAGGAAAAGAATGACTCGTACCGGCTGGTTTTGGAGAAGTGACAACAATATTCAAACCTTCACATATACTCGCCAAGATGGGAATAGCTAAATTCACTCGCGACTATTTGCCATCAAGGATGCCATCTTAAAGGTACTTTGACGAATGGAGTTAACATCTTTACTAAGAAGAACGAACACGCAAAGCCAACAAGCTAAGTAGGCCGCCAAATAAACTTCTTCCTTGAGACTCCTTTCAATGTATAGCTTGACAAATAAGGCCTCCTCAGCAATCGACCACCTCTCGTGAATTGCAATATCACCAAGAGGGTTATGAGTTGACTTGGGTTGAACCATTTTTTTCTCTTTACGAGGAGGAAGCGGATGATATTTACTAGTTTTCTTAAACCAAAACTTCACCCATTTATCAATGGATACATGGGAGCATCGATTATCATCGGCACTTTGAAGCAAGTGGTAAGCATAAAGCAAAACTAGCTGGAAAGAGGAATAAATCTTTCTCTCTTTTCATCAACGTCGATAAGCTCTAGCGCACTTGGTACAACTTCATCATAAAGGTAGCCCGTCATAGGAAGCCAGCAAGTTCATGCAAATCCCAAAACGAGATGGACAATTCTCCGACAAAGTAAAAAGTATTTATAAGAGGGCACCATGCTTCGCAAAATGCTTTGACGATATCGGAATTGTGATTATAGGTAAACAACAAAGCATAAACAACATCATATATTTTGAGATGGCACAATATATCTTCACATTGGCTAAGCACATCCTCAGTCCACTCCCAATATCCTTTGGTGTAGCGGAATTCTCCTGTGAATCGAAGATCGCCATCCCACTTTACATCACCTTCAATGATGGAACGACCCAAAGTGCATAAATGGGCGAAGTCATCTGATGGTTGGTGACGAGGAGGCTCATGGTGGGTAGCTCGTAAAGTCCACGCCTTTATGTTTTTGCTCAATGAAATTTCTTGACACCATTCGCCCAAATGAGAAGAATTAGTTAATCTCGGCCATGCATTCACGTTTCTACCACCAATGAGAGGTGCATAAACTGCTAACATTGTGACTTTCTCCATAGGTTGATTTTGATTGTCAAGGATGATCAAGTGGTGCTCACCAGAAGGGGAAGATTTTTCTTTGAAATAAACCATGCTATATGATATCAAGGCAAAAAAAAAAATTTGAGTTATAAAAAAAACAACTCAAATAAAGTAAAAATATGTATAGCATGTGATATATGCACCCTCAAGTAAGCCTCTACAAAAATTATAAAGAAAAAGAATTGATAATTGGTAATTCATTCTCAATAAATCTCTATGCAAAATAATAAAATATTTGGTTTTCTTACTTGGCATGAAATTAGACCGATAACATGAATGACTCAAGCCGAATTTGTGGATCTAAGGATCCAACCAAAAATTCATGATTCAAGGCCAATTGAGCCAAGTATGATTTCTTAATGAATCTCTAATGCAAGCTAGATAAGGAAAACATATGATTTTCTAGCTTAGCATGAAATTGGAACAACGAGATTATATTTTAAACCCATTTAGAGGATACAATTTAAAACCAAGGGTGAATTTTTCAATGAATCTCCATGCACAAAAGTTGTGACTATCTACTTTGCATGATTTGAGAAAATTAAAAAAAAATGTTGCTTGAATGGGTCTAAAAAAAATATATTTTGGAGGCATTGAAAATTCTAGTTCTAGCAATTAATGAATATAAAGCCAAGTTTTCAATCATTCAATTGCACCCACATACGAACTAAATGTTTCAAATCCAATTTGTGGTTGCTTATGGGAAAAAAAAACTTACATGAGAGTTAAAATCCAAAAAATGAAACCTCAAATTGTTAGACAAAGGAGACTCAACTGGACCTTCAACGATGCCAACTCGAAAACATTAGAGGAGAATCAGGGTAGAATGCTTCAATGATGCAAAATCTATAAAGAAATTATGAAAATTTTAGTAGCAATCCGTTGGGACATTAACACAAGCACTTGGTGTGCATGCTGAAAATTTGAGAAAAAAAAAATATTGAGTATAAAGCATACCACAAATACTTTCAACAATCGATTTCATAGTGCTTGATTAATGCCGAATCGAGCCTTATATACATGTCGAATTGAAGAGTTAGAAGGGGATTTAAGTTGGAGTCCAATTAGAACTTAGTTGTTTGAGAGAAGAGTTGGAATTGGATTTAATTTACAGTCCAATTAAAATTTAAATTGTTATGGAATCATGTGTTTTGCAGCAAAGTACTTGCGAATTTTGTTGGAATAAAAAAAAAATAGTCTTCATGGGTTGAAGGAAACCTCTCGGCCAAAGACGTGCAGAGAAGAAAAAAAAAACAATTCTTGAGGAAGACAAGTAAGCTATAATCTAGTGTTTTTGGTGCACCTACACCAATCAATGTAGGCCATTTTATCTTTGATTTAACAAAAAGAGAGAGAGAGAGGGAGAGAGAAATGTATCAAATATAAGAGATAAAATGCGAAAGAGGTACAATAGTTTGGGCAACTTTGCGATTTAGGTACCATACCTTTCAAAATAGCAGATTTCATACCATAAGTTATGAAAAATTGCAGATTTGATACCACAGCTCATGTTTTGAAACCTCTTATCATGGCTTATCTTTTAAAAATATCATTTTAGCCCCAAAAAGGTTTGATTTTCGCAGATCTAGTCCCCTTGATTGTGAAACTCTAAACAAATATATTAGGCTGGAAGACCTTACGATCTAATCAGTTACTAAGTTCATCCTGAAAAGGAATTCTTAGATCTGAGATCAAAGAGGATACAACGCCAACGTATCTAAATGAGTTTTACATTCACCCACGCTTGAAAATGGTATCAGAGCCTAGGTTTATTGAAGAAATATATGGTTAATATTATATTTAGATATTTTTCCACTAACGGAGGAGACCTTCCAAGAGAAAATGGAACCGAACGAAAGTTCGAGTTACAATGACAACAGGGAATATTTCCAGATTCTGGAAAGACAGAGAGAGAACATCCTTCGGGAAGTTCTGAAAAATGTGATAATGGTCCTAAAGGATCAATTGGGAGCTTCTTTCGAAGGAAGAAGTTGAAGAAAGGTGGAGAACCTGGGAAATTAGTCATCATGTACCAGGACAGGTGGTGAGACGTTTACAGGCCACTGAGATCAATGGACCAATTCCAGCCCGGAGGAATGGAAAAGGTCAATACTTACACCAATATCTCTCTAAAAATTATGATTAGAGGTGTTAATTGGAAGGAGATCGAGGCCGATACCTCAAAAATCTCAAGATATGAGGGAAATCCAGAAGACGGTCCAAGACTATGGACATAGGATATCTAACGTACCTATGAAAGTAGACTCCTTGTGCCACAAGATGGACGATTCTTAAGATCCTCCCAGATCTACAAGAATCTTACAGATCTGAAGACCGAAGTTGCAGATCTGAAAAGAAACCAACGGGACAAACCTGAATCATCCATATCCAGACAAGAACGGATCAGGGATGCCCTTGGGACGGTACCTCTTCTACACCAGAAGGGGAAGGCAAAGGAGATCCCGAAGCCAAAAACTCGGGATGAACAGATCCAGGAGATCCTTAACTTCATAAAATAATGGAGGTAACCAGAGCGGATCTATCGGATCTACAAGAATTGGCTGGATCATTTTCCCAACTGGGATTGTGGATTTAGTCAATATTCATACCAATGAAGTAACTCCAGCACTACCACCGCCGGAGGGGGACATGTTCAAATGAGGCTCCACAAGATCACCCAATGAGGGAAAGTTCAGATTTCCACACAACGCAACACCAACGTTTGTGGGAACCAGACTTCGAGAGAATCCAGGGAGAAATCCTAGAAGAGCACCTGAAAATACACCTTGGGCAAGAACGATGCTTCAGCCCTTACATCCATATGGTGCTGTTCTAAATCTGGATGTTATCGACTTCCGAAACATGGAGAAGCTGATAGACGAATGGGTAGCAGCCATAAAGATTGCGGCAACTACTTTAGAACTCGACAAAGAAAACTTCATCAAATTAGTGGAGTTAAGCTTAGAGGGTTCTGTGAAGATCGGATGGGACAATACCCCAGCCGATACTAAAGCCAGTATCCTTGCCGGAGATTCCAAGAGTGCAATTGCGGATCGGCTAGGAAGGCTTATTAAGATTGACTTCATCGGAGATGGATACTTCGAGGGAAGTAGAACAGAGAAGGCTAGGGAGTATGCACAAGCTCTTTTCAGCCTTGAATTAAGGAGTATTTGCGCAGTAGATGAATATATCTATTGGTTTCGTAAGTATTTCTTTCAGAGTGGAGTAGCAGTGGATGTTGCAGCTCCTATGTTCTTTGCAAAAATCTGCAGTCCATGGAGGGAAATGTTGATCCAATCATACAAAGTACCTGAGGGACAGATGGATTCAGTAGCAAGGAGAATGTCTTTTCCTCAAAGACAATTGAAGGATTGGTGTTATCAAGCATCCATCCAGAAAAACATGAAACGACTGAGAGGTACAATTAAACGAACTCCTCTCTGTTGTGATAATAATGATTTTCCTACTGTTTAGGAGAATCAGGGGAGCCAAGAAAAAGGAGGAAACACAGGAGTGATCTATACTCCAGGAATTCCAGAAGAACTCCTTTCAGGCGAAGATCATGGTGGTCCAAAACAAAAGCCAGAACATACAAATCTGGGCAACGGAGTGGACCAACAAGGGTTTCATCCCAAGGATCTAGACGAACAGAGACAAGATCCACAGGAAGAACCCCCACCAGAAGAACTTTCAGACGGGCCCATACCCGAACGAATGAAAGTTTCAAAGATTGCAACTGCTGGACATGTGGAGCAAGAGGACATATCGCTCCAGACTGCCCGCAGAACGTGGTGAAATCGAAAATTCGAAACCACGGATGACATACTAGACGCGGTCTACTATGGTGAATTGGTACCAATATACCAATTTGAAGATCTTCCCTCAGACGAAAGTGTCTATGAGGAGGAAATGGTGACTGAGTCGGATGGATCTTCAACCGAGTCAGAATAGTCACGATGAGGGAGATAGGCTTCAGACCTCTGAAAGCCTGTCAGGATTCTTTTCCAGGATGACGGTGTCAAATAAAACCATGGAAAGAATCATGCGACAAGATTCCAACCTCAGTCCATATGATGGATTCAAAATTGGAGGAATTGGTAAAGTCCTCAACCAGATAGGACTAAACCAGAGGAAACATCACATAATCTACAAAGTAAGTTCAGGTGAGTTTGTTATTCCTATGGAATTTACTGGAAATGTGATGGAAATGCAGCTTATTCATAAAGAAGAAATTCTTGAAGAATTAAGTAGGCTTAGAGAAGAGATTGCTGTTACTATGAAATGGATCCACATAGGGACTATTGAAGTAGTAATAAAAGCAACTTTTAAGGAAGGAATTGATTCAGAAATACATTTATCAATAATGGATAGAAGAATCAATAACTTAAGAGATGGTTGTCTTGGGACAATGATAGGTAATTTGTATGCAGGAAAATTGATGTTTGATATTCATCCTAGGATTGCATACAACCTAGCGGACCAAGATTTCAGTAGAGTCTTAACCCTTCATCAGGATTTTAAAAGAAAAGATCTTATGAAAGAAGGAAATAGACCATATTCTATAACTTATAGAATTGCTTATGCCCTTTCCAATACACATCATTCGGATTTATTCCTTAGGAAAGAGTATATTGAGATTCCTAGAATTTTCAAGGAATTTGCTAAGGTAATGGCACCAGATCCAATTAGGATACCTAGAATAGGTGGTGTCGATATCGTTATAAAAGATCACCCAGTCTTAGATCGAACAATGAGTTCTAGGATTGAGTATAGTAGCAGGATGTCCTTTTCAGAAGATAGGATAACAGGCTACAAAGGAAAAGAGAAAGACTTAGCAAGAGTCTTAACTCCTCAAGAGATTAGGGTAGATAACGTAAAACTTAAATGCCCTGAAGGATGGAAAGAAATACAAGTTATATTTGACATCACTAAGAATGAAAATTTTTTCCCTTGTGATGACTTATATCATTTGCAGCAACCTGTTGTTGGTAGATATGAAGGCATGTTAGAAATAGCAGGCCATGAATTTCTAGTTGCAGGTGTTGCAGGACGAGAAAATGGGTGTATGACTTTGGGGTTAAGTTTCCTCGAGATCATAAACCATGGGGAAGAAAAGATAATGGTATGGAGTTCAGTCTTGATGGTGTGACCATAAGGATTGAATGACAAGCCCCTTTTCTATATACATATCCGTTGGGATGTTATATGATCAATATAAGACAGAATATTTTGCAGCTTATATTGACTCAGGATCAGGAATTTGCACAGCAAAAGCCTGGAGTTTTCCCTAAGGAAGCAAGGGAAACTTTACCTGTCATTGCAGGAAGGGATTTTTCACAAAAAATCCTAATACTCAATACAGGAATTCGAGAGGCAAAAATCATGATCGGGGGAGCATTTGGAACTCCCAGGTTCAGGGTAAAAACACCTCCCATTTACTTTCATGATACAGGTGCTGATATCTTGCTGGGTAATAATTTTATTCAAACATTTGCAAGATATATGCAGGATAATCAGAGAAATTAATCTTTACTACTAACTGTGGTAATGAGATACAGGTTCTGCGAAGAGAAAAGGCATTTAACAGACTAATGCCTATAAATTTTTGCGTGTGATTTCGATGCCAAATGACTAATCCAAAAATGCAGATAAAAGGAAATTGGGAAAGTTCTTTGTCTTTCAGGCAACAGGGACTCATCGATATCGATAGCTTCTACGAGGAATCTGAGGAAGAAATCAAGAACCTCAGGGAAGCCCTGGTAGAGCTAAAGACGATGGACATAAGCGAGGAAAGCATTCTTTCTCTCGAAAATGTCAAGCGACTCATCCAGAGAAATTTCAGTGAAATCCTCTGGCATGGGGGATAGGAACAAAATCGAAGCTACTCTAAAGATTAAGGAAGAGTGCAAATACGAGTATGTTCGATACAAGCCTATTCAGATGAACATGGAGGACAAGAAGGATATGCAGATCATTATCAAGGAGCATATCAGCCTTGGACTCATTGAGCCTGGAATCTCTGCCTACAGTAGCCCTGGATTTCTGGTAAGAAACCATGGCGAGATAAAGCGAGGTAAACCCAGGTTGGTAATTAACTATCAAGGTATTAATAAAATACTTGAATTTGATGGTTATTACATCCCAAGTAGAGAGCACTTAATTGATTGCATTAAAGGTGCAAAAGTGTTTTCTAAATTTGATTGTAAATTGGTTTTTATCAGATTAAAATGGAGAGTGAATCAAAGAAGTTTACTGCATTCTCCACGCCACAAGGACAATATATCTGGAATGTGTTGCCAATGGGTTTAGCTAATGCCCCCCAGATATTTCAAAGAAAAATGGATAATCTTTTCAAAGATTATTTTGAGTTCATGTTTGTCTATATTGACGACATCTTGATTGCATCTAAAAATATGAAAGATCATATTAAACATTTAGAAATATTTTCTGATGCATGTCATAAAGAGGGTTTAGTACTTTCTGAAAAGAAAGCTACTATAGCAGTCAATAAAATTGAATTTTTAGGAATTCTTATTGACGAAGCAGGAATTGAGTTGCAGGAGCATATTGTGGAAAGAATCCGCAATTTTCCAGATGTACTCAAAGATAAGAAGCAATTACAAAGCTTCTTAGGAGTTGTGAATTTTGCATGTATCTTTATAAAGGATCTTGCAAAATACAGAAAGGATTTCCGGCCACTTTTGAAAGAAACAGAAAGTGCAAAGTGGAAATGGGAGGAAATCCACACCCAAAGGGTTCGTGAGCTAAAGCAGGTTTGCAATAATCTGCCAAAGCTTGCAATACCGCAGGATGAGGATGAATTGGTAGTCTATACAGATGCCAATGACTACAGATGGGCAGCAGTGCTCATGAAAAAGACTACTACAGGGGAAGAACCTTGTAGATACACAGGAGGGTTGTTCACCGAACAACAAGCCCAAGTGTGGCACATCAATGAGAAGGAATTCTTTGCAGTTTGGAAGGCTTTTAAGAAATGGCCTTTGTTCTTACTTGCTAAAGAATTTACATTGAAAGTTGATAATACTAATGTTAAAGCTTTCCTGAAAAACAAACTGGAATCTAAAATTGAGAAAGCTCGTATTATCAGATGGCAAGTTGAATGCCAATATTATTGTTATAATATTGTCGTTATTAAATCTCATGAAAATGTTCTTGCAGATTTCTTGACAAGAGATGGAGGGATCTGAAGCAAACTCCGTCATGCTGAGACTCAGGCACCTTAGAGAGAACCTCGAGGAGCTTGACCGAGAATTTGGACGGCTAGCGGTTAACGCCCAAGTAGCCGGACAAGTCCAACGAGATGATCTGGACAAAGTCCTCAACACCATGAGAGGCTAAACAGTTGTCTCCTCCAACGGAGGAAATAGTATTTATGTAATATTTCCTATATTTCTTCAATAAAAGAAAGACTTTTGTTCAACCTGTCAAACCAAAATTTTATCAAGTCTCTATATTGGAAATATCTCTACGCCCTAAGGTAGGAAACGAAATAGGGCTGTGCTGTTTGTTGCTGAAGGAGCTAAGGACCTGCGAACCATCTGCTGCGGTAATGTGGTTGGAAGAAGTCCGTAAAACCGAGGACTTGGAATACCCGGCAACAAAGCGGTCAAAAAAGGTATGAATTTATAGAGGCTTAATTTTATTTCGGAAGCATGTTGGGCCTGATAAATTGAATAGTGAAGGGAATGAGTTCTGCGAAAAAAAAAAAAAAAAAAATTTAGGGACTGAATTGATACTTTTTGAAAGTTTTAAAGGCCAAAAGCAAAGGTGGTACCAAAATTGCAAGTCTATGTAAAGTATGGTATCGAAGTTGTGATTTTGTAAATAATGGTACCTGTTTTGCAAAGCTCTATAAACTACAATACCAAAATTGCAATCATCTCCAAATATAAATACATGAGATTTATGGCTTAGAGTGTAGGCCCAACTATTTGCATTGGCCCAACATACACGTATATGTAAAAAAAAAAATGCAAAAAATGATGGGTTTCGTCGGTGGACCCGAGAAAAGGGAAAAAAAAGAAAACAAAAATAAATTGATCAATCCGGGCACATCGCGGTCCAAATTCTCAAATCCACGAGAGATTCAAATTAAATATGATTTGGAGCGAATTCAATATTACAGCGGCCAGTTCAAAATTCAACTTTTATTTTTGCGACTCATTCACTTGAAAAATCACATTTTCAAGCATATATTTGTGAACGACTCTCGAGGGGACATTTGTAGGCAAATTAATTTTGCACCCAATTAAATAATGACAAATGGCATATAATATATTATTTATCAATTATAATATTTTTATTTATATCTTGGAATTTACTAAATTAATTTTAAGTATAAATAGTCAATTTAATTGATATTTTAATATATATTTTGTCATCAAATCAATGGCCAACAAATGTCAAAATAAAGTATTTCGGCCAATCAAATAATACTTCGCAGTCAAAGATTCCAGCCAATCAGATCGTGCCACGCGGAGCAATGGCATGTACGCTCTAATCAAATCAAGACAAACATTGGTTGTATTTATCTCTTACAAAAATACAAATATTAAAGAGATAATGTTAAATTGACCAATCATATCATTCCAAATATATGATGTATTTATTTCTTTAAATTAAATTCTATATAAAGGGGTCATTGCACCCTCATTTGACACACAGAGCTCGAGAATGAAGAGCACAACAGAGAAAAATTACAAATAATTCTCTCTACGCGGTTCTTCAAAGCTCAAAAATATTTAAAGGCGTTCAAGGCAAAGATCGAGTCTTTCGTCAAATGTGGCCCACGAATTATAGCGTTTAATTCGAAATTATATGCACTAAATCCTCGAACAAACGTTCTAAATATTCAAATATCCTCTCAACAAGATCCGAGTGGCGAATCCACTTTTAAATCATCAAATTTCCAGTCAAAACTATAGAGTTTAATTCGAAATTACAGGCAAAAGCCCTCGAATTAACGTTATAGAAATTCAAATTCAAGTCCAAAGGAGATCTACGTGGAATTACCCTTTGAATTAGTCAAATTTGTCAAATATATATTTTGAAGGGAATAATCAAGGGATAGAATAGAGATTCTACCCACATTAATATTTTAATCCAAATATTTTTTATCTGTGATAATTTATTTGTGTTTTGATTATTCAGACGTGATAAAATTAGCGCTCACAAATGGATTAAAAAAAGTTAGCAGACAGTTTTTGTAAATGAGGTTGTAAGAGAATATCAAATATGGTATATAAAGGAACAAATTATGAGTTTTAGTAAAATAAAAGTATTACTAAAATTATACGTGCACCACATATATTGTGTTCCACCATATCTTGTATTTCATTAATTAATAGAATTGAAGGTGGACTTTTATCGGAGAGCAATTCTAGAATTTGAAATCTTCATGCTTCATTTTCTTATTTATTTGAATCATACTTTTCAAGGTCCACCCTATCGTACATTTGACTGTTCAACACTTTGGATTGATTGGCAATTTATACATATGTATATATATATATATATATGGAGAGAGAGTGAGAGAATCACAGAAACATTGAAAGAGAGAAATAAGGTGTGTAATAATATCATCAGATCATTGTTACTGTGTGAAGTGTGTGTGAAGAAAGACGATGGAGCTGAAATTGTACGTAGATCGGCTGTCCCAACCTTCTCGTGCTCTTCTCATCTTCTGCAAGTAAGAACTTTCTCTTCTTCCATCACACCCTTAATTTGTTCGCTTTCATTTCTATTTTTTTTGTTTTAATTTTGAGAAGAGACAGAAAAAATAAACTGATATATATGGGCGTTATTCGAAATTTTTTGTACGTTTTAGTTCTATAATATTTAGTATTACTACAAGATAAATTAAATATTTTTTAAAAAAATAATAAAATCTACAAAACGTTTTCCCCTCCCATCCATTTCGAAAGAAAGATTTTCATACTAAAAGACAAAAATACCCCATCAACAACGAAGTAATTCTTTGAATTTTTAAAACAAAAGGGCAACGCAACTTCCTAACGACAACGGAGGCAACCAACTTCTATTAATATTTTAATGGAAGGGTAAGAATGAAATAAAAAAATTGTGTTTGATTGTGATTTTTTATTGGTTGAAGGGCAAATGGGATAGAATTTGAGGAAGTGAGTATTCTGCTGGGCAAGTTGCAGCACCGGTCACCTGAATATGCAGGTTGGTAGAGTTCATCAATTTTTCTTTCCATGAAAAATTACTGCTGTAAATTTAGATAAAAAAAGGTGCTTTTTACTGAAGAATATTTTTACCCTTTGGTTTTAAACACTACAGAAATAAACCCCATGAAACAAGTCCCAGCAATTGTGCATGGTGATTTCAAGCTTTCTGAGAGGTACTTTTCTGTTTTATGTCTTCTTTTGGTTTCATAGCCTGTAATTATAAATTCTAAGAAAATTTTGATGTTTAAAAGATTTCAAAAAAAAAAAATTATAGCCAATAATTGAGGTTACACCAAAATTATCCATATAAATAGAGATCGGTAGGGGTGATTACGGTGTGATTTTGATTTTTCTAAAGTTATTTTCAGGTCGAATTGTTATTGACAGTTTTATAAAATAATTTTTCAAATTTGCACTTTAGAATTAAAAGTGCGTTTTTGTGCAGTTTCGAACGGTTTTAATACTTAAAATAAAACAAAATGTTGAGAGTAACAATAAACAAGAATATATATAGTTCAAAACTCTTTCGTGGACAAAAAGTAATAAACTCTATTGCAATAATTAAAGTCAAGAATATAAAGGGTTTATTTGTTTCAAGAGAGAGTGAAAAAAAAAAGGGAGGGGGGGGGGGGGGGGGGGGAAGGAGGAGGGGCAGTGAAAGAGGGAGAGGGAGAAGGGAGAAATAATAATAATTTCCTTCAAATTGTTTGGTATAATTGAAAGGAGAGTAAATCTCAAATACTTTACCTTGTATGTATGAGGAAAATAGATTTACAAGAAAATACTAATTATTTATAATTTGACTGAATGACCCTTCTCTTTATTTTTTGTATTAGAAAATAAATAATATTCATGTCAAAATATGAAAATCAATTTAAAAATATTGCAAGAGCAAACACAAATGTAATCTTTTTCTCAGATGTTGTTTTTTTTTTTTTTTTTTTTTTGACTTGTCTTTTTTTCTAAACTAACTGTTGTGGCATGTCGTTCCTACGTGCATATAATAAATAATTTTTTATATTTTAAAATATATTAAAAATTAGTGCGGCTGTGTCATTAACCCCGTTTTTTAGTATGAATCCCCTTTATTTTTATATAGTATAGATAAGACCAAAATAAATAAATCAATACATGATATTAAAAAGAAAAGAAAAATAAGCTAATTTATTAGTTAATGAATAATTTAAAAAGTGGAATGAGTTAGTTATCTTATTAGTGAGGGGCATTTTTACTTTACAAAAAATTGTGCGGTAATGTCATTAACCGTCATTTGTGAGTAGGGAGTCCGTTTCATTTTTATATTAGTATAGATGTTACGATGTTCTCAGAGGTAGCTGGGCTTTAGCTCCCAACATTTGTACTAATTTCTGAAAAAGTTGTTGTAATTAAGCCATAATGTATATCCAACTTCATTTTCTTTCATATAAACCTTCCTGAAAATCCAAGTTGTTAATTGCAAAGAACAATTCACATTTTGACAAATCTGGTGTGTTTTGGCAGCCATTCCATTCTAATTTATCTGGCCTCTGCATTTCCTGGAGTTGCCGAGCACTGGTACGTTGTGTTGCTTATTCCCAAAAGAGTCGCACCCTACGTGTTCGACGAAATGCCTTTTGTAGTATATATCTAATACTCATGATATTATGCATCAACTATATGTTCTTGATTGGTTTAGGTATCCAGCTGATGTCCACAAAAGAGCAAAGATCCATTCTGTGCTGGACTGGCACCACTCTAATCTGCGCCGTGGTTCACGTAATTACATCCAAATGCCAATTGCTTTTTACTAGCTGATATCATAGTTCAAAGTTGCAGTGTATATGTTGATGAGGTGTTATTTCACATTAAATGTGATATATCATTATATTATTAGGCGATATAAAACAAATGCATTAACCCACTTTCTAGATGTCGATAAACCAACAATCCAGTCCTTTCAGGAGAGCTGATTGTTGGTATATCTCCTCTACAAAGCTCCGTTCCTTCCCTCTGGTGATAGTTCACCGTAGATTGCTAGTTCCTCATGGATATTGTTACGCGGTACAAACCAAATGCATTATAAGATGCTAATTTCTTTCAAATTCGTAGAATTATAAAATAAAATGCAGATAACAAAACTACAGCTCATTAATATGTGTTACGAAGTTTTAAATAAAATTAAATAGTACATTAGTGTCAAACTTGAATTCGTAATAGAAGATCGTTTATTAGCGGGTAGCAATAAAAAAAAATATTATATAAGTAATCATACATTAAACAAGTCATATTACAAAATACTTTTGGAAAAGATGTGTAAATTTCTTTAATAGATATAGTATTCACAACAATATGATGTTATCAGATATGATTACTAATTATATCCTAATGTGGATGATAGTATTATATATATATATATATATATAATATATATGTTGGCGATAAATAGTTCGACATTATTGGATCTTATTCCAGAGTACACATGTACTCAAAAGAATAATTGATATTGTGGACAGATTCTAGCTGATTGAGATATGTGTCGGCTGATATTTTGAACTGATCTGCTCGAAAATTTGATTGTTTTCCATGTATATATTTGTTGTTGTAACTACATGTTTATTTGAAATTATGATGTTAGAACTTTTGGACAATAATGAGTGAACCAGTTACCTTATATCTAACAGGCCTATCTTCCTTATATTGCTTTGTTTCTGTCAGTTGGATATCATTTTAACACCGGTATTGCTCTAGCATTTGGTCGGCCGTTGGACCCAAAAGCTGCAGCTGAAGGTGAGAAACTTCTGTCGGCATCTCTTGCAACGATTGAGTCGTTATGGCTTGAGGGAGATGGGCCATTTTTGCTAGGGAATTCTCAGCCTTCCATTGCAGATCTTGCTTTAGTTTGTGAAATCATGCAACTTGAGGTAACAAACACCAACTTATATATATGTTTTTCTGACTATTAGGAATGGACAGATGCAGTTTGAATCTTTTGCTGTAATTTTGTGTTTTGTCTGCATTCTACTTACATTAAGAATCGTATTTTTGGTCTTATATGTTGTATGCTTTTTGAATTGATTTCCATATGTTATGATTTTCTCACATTGAATCCCATAAGTTGTTGAATTTATAATTTTAGTCTTTGTTTTGCATTTGTTGTCCTGTAATCAATTGAGCCGCTAGCAGTTCCATGTGCATTTCCATACATTTTTCGTTAATTATAGGACAGAAAATCCACATGAGGATTAAAATCAAGAAATATTTCAACTTATGGTATGCAATATGAAGAAACCGTAATAAATTGGACTAAATTGAAAAGGCCCTAACACATGGGACTCAAAATGCGATTTCCCCCTACTTAACCTATGAAAGCTCAGTATATAAAATATTTTTAAAATATACTCTTAACAATGCATAATATGCTTGAAGGTCGTATAAATCTCCCTTCAGGTTTATCAGTGTTTACACTAAACTCCCTTTCGTTAGTGTTTCGAACTAGAGTGATGATGTTATAGAAAATGTAATTGCTTTCCAATTTGTCCTTAGCAATAGTTTTACTTGAAACTATATTCTTGTAACTCCATGGTAGTTCTTATTCTATTCATTTTAGAACAAAGCCTATGTTCCAGTGAGTTCAATCTCATTATCAATAAAACAATAGACCACGTTTTTTATGAAAACTTTGAGATGGAACAGTAGTTTGAGACGACATTTTTCTCATTCAGTTCCCCCTCCCCTACTGGTTTAGGTTGCAGATGAGAAGGATCGTGATCGTATTTTAGGCAAACACAAGAAAGTTTTGAAGTGGATTGAGGACACAAAGAACGCAACGACACCTTATTTTGATGAATTTCACTCCCTCTTGCCATTGGCCAAAGAGAAGCTTAAGGAACTGAAGGCCCAAGCAAGCAAACAATGAGGGCAAGTAACTGGCACAGATGTGAAGATGTTGAAGCTTGCATACCAGATTTACTTGTTTACTGCAAATTTTTTGTGTGTTTTGTTGTTCTAGTTAATGTTGTTTGTTTGCGGTGGTGGCTAAAAGATTAATTTTTGTTGTGTTTTTCCATTTATATCTACTGAAAAATCTTTTATAATCATTAATATATCATGAACATTATTTATACATAAATTACCGCGTGTCCCGTGTTATGGACTGGTTTAATGTAATTATGACTAAAATTATATATATCACACAAAAATTTTAAATTATGTAAACTTAGTTAAGAACTTGTTTTGAATGAGGTCAATAAATAAAGTGATTTTTTTCTCCAAATTAAAATGCATCAATAAAAAGTAAAGATATTATATTTTAAAATATATGTTAAGGTTATGTATATACGCTAAGAAATTTGAAACACTACAAATGAAGGTATTATTATAGTATTATATACATAACAAAAAATTTCTAGTAGTTGGATTTGTGCCCATTAATTATCATAGATACTGTAAAGTAATCGAAAGAAGTTTACAATCATCAAAATAAGAATGAATTGATATACGTCCAATAAAATCAAATTTTGATCAATTTTTAAGTTTTATTAACTTTTAATTGTCCAATGTAAATAAAACATTTTAATAAAATAATGGTTTTGTACTACTACTCATGGAAAAAATTGCATATTATTATTACATTGTTTATAATATAATACAAAATTTCTAAATAAATAAACTCTTTGGAAAGACATTTATCCATATACGTGCAGTAGAAAAAATGTACAAATACAATAATTAAACTATCATAAAAAAATCATAATCAATAATAATGGAAGATGTAAAATAATCCAAATAGTTTACAATTCTAAAAGAAATAAAGAACTATATTTCTTTTTTGATAAGTGGAATATGATGAAAGAAAAAAATTAAATGAGCCAATATGTTAAAAAATAAAAATTGTCTATTAAAAAGGATGAATATATATATAATATATATATAGTAAAAAATGAAATAAAATTAAATTGAGGTCAATAGTTATGCAATTATACAAATTAAAAGTATAACTAAAATATATATGAGCATTAAAGGCAAAATTTAATGCTAACAAATAATAACCTATTACTCACAAAAATATGGTGAATAAAGAAGAAACTAAAAGGATCAACATATACAACTGACAAATTTGATGATTGAAAGAGACAACAAAAATTACAGAAAAAAAAGGGTGAAAATACAAAAATCAAGAAAACTTGAAACTATGCAATAAATTGAATGAATAATTGCATAAAATAAAATTAATAGTTACAAATCATACTAAAGAATATAAATAAAAAGAATAAAATAGCACATGTGATTAGAACATTTATCGAAAGAAAAAATACGGTGCATCTGTTCTTTTTCAATATGGTTGAGAATGAAGAATTATATTTTAATAACAATATAACTGATGTAAAATACTGAGTAATACAATATATCTATATTAATATAAAAAAGAAATCCATTATACACTCACAAATGGAAGTTACATGACACCGTTGCACTATTTTTCTGAAATGTTAAAATTAGACTTTTTATTATCTACTCTATCTATTTGTATCTATATCTGTTATATTTATATCTAAACCATATAAAAAAATATGCTATTGAACTAATAATATAACTAACTTATTCAAGTTATTAAATTTTATTTTGACTGATAAATTAATTTCCTTTCTTTCTTTTTCTAAATTTAATATATTAGTTTATATATTTGACTATAAATATATATTTTAAAATGTAAAATATACACGCAGAAATAGCGTGCCACAACGACTAGTATCTATATATAGATGCACGTAAGAGAGATACAAAGGTGAGACTTTAGAACTTTCAATTTTATATATCTACTTCACAAATGGATAATTAATATTTCAAACTAAAAATTCATTTGATCAAAATCAAATATTATATTATAGATAAATAAACTATATCAGTATATTTTTACTAAAAATATAGAGAAAATAGTAGTTTGAGTATAAAACATTAAATTATCTATTGCTACTCGAGCAAAATTGTCTATAAGACATATAAACTGAAAAAGGTTTATTGAATTAATGATTATCTATGCTACACTAACTCGAAAATTAAATCCAAATAAATATTAATGTTATGCCACCAAAAGAATGAATTTTATAAATAAATTTGCAAAAAGCAACATAAAAGATGCATGAACATATCAATATTGTAAAACTTAATAGAAAAATTCAATAAAGAACCGAAAAAATATAAAACACACAATAATTTGAAAAAATATAAATTGAATTGAAGAAAAGCATTTAAAAAAAAAAAACAGAGCGAAAATTATTAAATACATTAAATCAAACCAACGCCCTACTATTCAGTAGAAACAATACACCTACTATTCAGTAGAAACAACATCCCACGACATCTAACTTTACGGGGCCTCAGTTTTGCCAACCAAATACATTGAATCAAACCAACGCCCTACTACTATTCAGTAGAAACAACATCCCAAGACATCTAACTTCACGGGGCCTCAGTTTTGCCAACCAAATACATTGAATCAAACCAACGCCCTACTACTATTCAGTAGAAACAATACACTACTATTCAGTAGAAACAACATCCCACGACATCTAACTTCACGGGGTCTCAGTTTTGCCAACTAAGCTACGGTTCATTGTGTATTGAATAAAAGCAATTAAAAAGACAATATTTGTAATTCAATACCAAAAGTATAAAATTAAATGGAAGACACGCACTCAAAAATCAAGTGCATTGAATAATAAATACACAAACCTTTTAAAATGACTTGTTCAAGAACAAAATGTCTTCTATTCAAAGTAAATTGGTAAGCAAATTGACTAACCACATATATATATGAACTGAAAATAAAATTAAATACTGTGAAATGAAGTGCACTTCTATCAGATGGAAAACTCTATAAAGTAATTTTGTACGTGAAGTCAAAATTGAATCAAAGTAAAGATAAATACAAATTGAGTCAACATAAAATTGAATTAAATATTAGTATAAAGTATAACTTACTCTTAAAATATAAGATTACTATAAATTAATATTGTATGAATTTTTTTATAATTAAAAAAAATAATTAAAATTTCAAGACTAAAATTTTGGGTAAAAACAAATAAGTTTTTTAATTTAAAAAATAGATATTTTCATCCATAAGATTTTTTATAATTAAAAAAAGTCAAAATTTTAAAAAAAATAAGATTTTGGATAAAAACAAAACAAATATTTAATATATTTAAATTAAATCAAATTTCTAAGAAATGAGATTTTTTCTTGTCAATTAATATTGTATTGTTGGAGATAAGATTCCGGATAAACACAACAGATATTTTAATCGATAATAAATTTTTATATAATTAAAACTTCAAGAATAAGATTTTGGATAAATACAAAATAAATATTTTTAACTTACAAAATAGAAAATTTATCCGACATGATTTTTTATAATTAAAAAATAAATTAAATACAAAATCAATATTGAATATATTTAAGTTAAACAAAATTTCTAACCAATGAGAATTTTTTCTTATCAATTAATATTTGTATTGGTGGAGATAAGATTCCGGATAGGCATTAAAAAAAAAAATAATTAAAATTTCAAGAATAAGATTTCGTATAAATACAAAATAAAAATTTACTTTACAAAATAATATTTTAACCCATAATATTTTTTTAATAAAAAAATAATTTAAATTTTGAAAATAAGATTTTCGATAAAACAAAAGTTAATTTTTAATATATCTAAATTAAGCAAAATTTCTAACCAATGAAATTTTTTCTTGTCAGTTAAAAACATTCAAAATTACCAATAAGTACCATTTAAACAAAATTGCCCGAATTTTAGTCAACTATCGTTCTGTTCTATATACAAAGATATAGATAGACAAATGAGAAATTCGAAAAATTATTCTCGACACTCTTAATATGTCCCAAAAAATCGTATGAAATGACTTATTCTCTCAAATACCATATATAAGAAACCTCCCTCTAATAATAGTTGGGACACATCAAACCTGTCGACTGAAATTTATGGAATTACTAGCGAATTAACACCAACCAAACAGTCCTAAAGGAACATTGAAATACATTGGAATAAAAAAAAATAATATATATATATATATATATATATATATATATATTGAATAAAATATTAAACAAGGTTTTATTGGTACAACAACTAAACGCATCATCAACATTGGAATACATTTGGTGATTCCACTAATTGAATACATCCAGGGTGCATTTGGTGATTCTAGATGAATACGATCATCGAATATTAGAATATACTAGTATTAATCTCGTGCTATGCATAAAAATTATAAATTTTATAATAATTATAAAATTTTAAATTATATAATTATATATTATATTTCAATTATTGTTCTACTATATACAAACCTCAATTTTGAATTCTTTTCTTAGTTAATTTTTTGAAACATTTGGAAAATAACAAAGGAATATTATCATACTTTTACACATTGAGGAATTAAAATTATTTTATAAGTTTAAAAATACTATATATATTATTATTCAATTAATAAAATACTTATGCAGTGCAGATGTGAAAAGTATCATATCATATTGTTCTTAAATATCACTTGTGCAGTGCATGTTTTTTCTCTTTCTTTTTTTTTTTTTTTCTGACAGAAAAAATGATCGAAAAATGATTATATATGACGCAGTGTAAATTTCGCAGAGTTGATATGATAATTTTGAAAAATTAAATTAAGTAAAAAATACTAAAAGAAGAAGTGACATCAAAGAAGTGATCTTCTTTTATACTAGTCGTGGTGGCATGCCGTTCCTGTGTGCATATAATCAATAATTTTTCATATTTTAAAAATATATTATAAATTAAAGCAAAATATATGAATTAATACATGACACTAACAAAGAAAACTAATTTATTAATTAATGTATAATTTAGAAAGTGGAATGAGTTAGTTATCTTATTACTTAAAGGGCATTCTTGACTTTATAAAAAATTGGTGCGGCGGTGTCACTAACCGCCGTTTGTGAGTGTAAAACCTATTTTCTTTTTATAATATAGTATAGATATAGTATAGATAATCTAGTCCAATCTTCTACAAGGTCTTACATTAAGCACCGGGCCAAATAAATTGATAGTAAATATTAAATTAGCTTGGATTATGCTCACAATCTAAATTAATTCTTTGGTAAAATTATATTTTTGATCTTATAACTTTATATTATTAGTATTTTTAGTCCTGTAATTTACTCCATTTATATATTTAGTTTTTTTTGACGAATTTATCCTAAACATCTCACATTTAATCATTTTTTTTTTATAATTTTGATCTTCTTCACACTATAATATATCTCATTATTTATCCTATAACTATAGGTCATTAGGATCAAAATTGCCAAAATATGACTAAATTTGCCATAAAAAAAGAAGACCCAATGTAATATGTTCATGACTAAATTCATAAAAAAAAAAAAAGACTAAACATATAAATGGAGTAAGTTATAGAATCAAAAATACTGAAAAACCTGAAGTGAGAGGACCAAATATGTAATTTTGCCTCTCTCTTCAATATAATTTTGTCTATTTCTTTATAGTAAACAGAGCCTAAATGATACAAGTCACATCAACGAAACAAGCATCGAGTCAAAAGAATATATATATATATTGACTAAAATATAAATAACAACTCCCATTCTAACGTGTGAACATGGCATATCAAGAGTCCCACAGTGTGAATATGATGATCATGGGATATTGGAAAATTGGTATTTAATTTCCTAGTCCAGCGACCCTCTATATTTTACCTAAGTATTGAATGATATTTAACTAATCCATCAAGATCTAATATATATATATATATATATATATATATATATATATATAATATATATTATAAAAAAGAACTTTTTGAGCGTACCAATTTTAGATTTTTCCAATTTACTCTTAATTTTATTTTTTTCTTTTTAAAATTATTTGATTAGATTAGTAATTTTAATATTTTTAATAATTTTATAATAGTGTTTTTCCTTCTAACTACCCACTACCTCACAATTCCTCTTTCTCCTCACTTCTCCATATTTATTCTAATTTATAATTACAATTTATTTTTTTAACAAATTTTTTTTTCTTATCATCTCACATCAAATTTTTTTTATATGATCAGGGAAACTGCGTTCCACGATATCTAATTATATAAATGTCACTTTTTTTTTTTCCTTTCATAAGAGGGTTTTTCTTTTCACATTTCTTCCTTAATAGAATTCAAGTTGGACTTTATTTCTTGGTTTTGTTCTTTTTAATGTTTAGTTGCAATATTTAACTAATTGATTGGGAAAGCAATTCCATAATTTGAAATGTTCAACATTTTGGATTAATTAGCAGTGTCTGTGTGTGTATATATATATATATATATACAGAAAGAGAGAGAATTACAAAAGCATTGAAAGAGAGAATTAAGGGTGTAATAATATCATCAGATCATTGTTACTGTGTGTAGTGTGTGTGAAGAAAGACGATGGAGCTGAAATTGTACGCAGATCGGCTGTCCCCACCTTCGCGTGCTGTTCTTATCTTCTGCAAGTGAGAAAACTCTCGTCTTCCATCACACCTTTAATTTATTGGCTTTCATTTCTATTTTATTTTTTTATTTATGGGGATTATTCAAAATTTTAGTTCTGTATTTAGTATTAGTATAAGATAAATAAAGATCGATTAAACATTTTGGAATAAAATATACAAGACTTTTTCCGCTCGTATCCACGTGGCATTGCTACATTATTGCCTCCTGTAAGAGTTTGGGGTGTGTTTCAGTCTCAGTGTGACGGTTATCCTCTTAGACCACATCGCCTTGGTAAGCTATTGTCTCACCAACTAGCTGATAGATGCAAGTCTCTCCTAGAGCGGATTCCTCTTTTTGCTTCTCAACCCACATGGTATTAGCAGTCTTTTTCAGTTATTGTTCGTTTTTAAGAGCAAATTCTTGTACTAAAGAGCAAAAGTACCCCATCAACAACGAAGTAATTCTTTGGATTTTTAAAACAAAAGGGCAACGCAACTTCCTAACGACAACGGAGGCAACCAACTTCTATTAATATTTTAATAGAAGGGTAAGAATGAAATAAAAAATTGTGTTTGATTGTGATATTTTATTGGTTGAAGGGCAAATGGGATAGAATTTGAGGAAGTGAGTATTGAGCTGGGCAAGTTGCAGCACCGATCCCCTGAATATGCAGGTTGGTAGAGTTCATCAATTTTTCTTTCCATGAAAAATTACTGCTGTAAATTTAGATAAAAAAAGGTGTTTTTTACTGAAGAATATTTTTACCCTTTGGTTTTAAACACTACAGAAATAAACCCCATGAAACAAGTCCCAGCAATTGTGCATGGTGATTTCAAGCTTTCTGAGAGGTATTTACTATTTATGCTTATATCTTCTTTTGGTTTCATAGCCTGTAATTATAAATTCTAAGAAAAATTTAAAGTTTAAAAGATTTTTAAAAAAAAAATTATAGCCAGTAATTGAGGTTACACCAAAATTACCCTTATAAATAGAGATCGGTAGGGTGATTAGATTACTGTGATTTTGATTTTTCTAAAGTTATTTTCAGGTCGAATTGTCATTGACAGTTTTATAAAATAATTTAGAATTTTTAATTTAAAATTAAAATTGTGTTTTTGTGATGTTTCAAGTATTTAAACACTTAAAATAAAAACAAATTATTGAAACTAACAATAGAAAAATATATAATGTTAAAACTCTTTGGTCGACAGAAAATAATAATCTCTATCCGAATAATTGATTTTCTTGTTTTGCCACATGTATTATTTTGTTTGGCCCTCATTTCTTAATTGCAAGAGATCCAATTTTTAGTTAACAATTAGTTTTGTTCTCTCTAGCCTCAACGCATCTATATCTATACTATATATTGAGGCAGAGCGTCAATAAGACTTAACTCAGTTGGCGAAGTTAAGGTCTCATGATGTTAGAAGTCATGAATTCGAATCCAACTAAATACGTGGGATGTTGTCTGCTGTACAACCAGAGTTTGCCTTCTGCATAATAAGAGTTGTTGTCTATTGTAATATTATAATTATTGTAGTGTTTTGGTATACATTGATATTCGATTTATTTCAATTAATAAAAATTCGTCGCTCTTACCTAAAAAAAAAATATATATATTGAGGCAGAGCATCTCTTTGATGTTTCTGTTATTATTTATTTATTTATTTTTTCATCCACTAACTTCCACATTTTTCCCTTTATCTACATATTCTTCCTTTACAAGTAACCTACATTTTTCCCTTTATCTACAAGTGGTAAAAATTATTTTTTAAAATTTATTTATTTTGTAGATAATATTTTTTTTTCTGTTTCTCCTACTTCAAATATTCTCGTTCAAAATTATTTATTTTTAATCATAATCATTTTCATATTATCATCTTTTCAAAAGTAAACTTTTGTATTAAATGACACGTAACTGAAAAGTCTTTTATAATTGAAAAGCACACTTTTGTGTCTTCAATTATTTAATTTTTTTTTTTATTATTTTCATTTTCATTTTTTCCTCTTTTTTCAACTTCTCATTTTCTTTTAACTCAATTTCTGCATCTATTGTTTTCAATAATTCTCTTATCTTTTTTGTATTTTGTTAATTTCTTTAATATCTAATTAATATACCTTTTTTAAAATAATAATTATTTTTTTTATATTTAAAATTAATTATGTACACATTTGACTGTAACACATATACTCTTAATTAATACAAATGGCCAAATGTATAATAGACATGTGAAAATCATTTGCAAATTACGAGAATGAAGAAGCCAAATGTAGTTTTTCTTTTTCAAAATGTTATGATGCACTTATTGGGTTAAATACAATTTACCTTCCTATGTTAATGAAAAAGTGCAAGAAAGTCCCTATGGAAAAACAAAGTGCAATTTACCCCCTTGTGATTTAAAAAATTGTGCAATTTACCTCCCTTTATAAAATTTCATAAAATGGTAAATTGCATCATTTTTTAAATTATAGGGAGGTAAATTGTACTTTATTTTTTACAATGACTTTTTTGCACTTTTTCATTAACACAGGAAAGTAAATTGCATTTAACCCTGCACTTATTTCAATTTTCACAGAGGTAGCTAGCTGGGATTTAGCTCCCAATAATTGTACTACTTTTTGGGAAAGTTGTTGTAATGAAGCCATAATGCATATCCAGCTTCAATTCACATTGCCGGTGAAACCTAACTCAATTGGTGAAATTGAGGCCCCATGATCTTAGAAGTTATGAGTTTGAACCCTGCTAAATGCAAGAATAATTGTACTTGTAATCGATATAAATATATATATATATATATATATATATATATACAGAAATCTGTTCACATTCTGACTAATTTGGTGTGTTTTGGCAGTCATGCCATTTTCATTTATCTGGCTTCTGCATTTTCTGGAGTCGCCGATCACTGGTACGCTCTGTTCCTTGTTGCGAGAAAAGTAGCACGCTAAGTGTTCCACGAAATGTCTAATGCAGTATATATCCGATACTTGAACTCGCGTTTAATTGGTTTAGGTATCCAGCTGATGTACACAAAAGAGCAAAGATCCATTCCGTGCTGGACTGGCACCACACTCTAATCTGCGCCGTGGTTCAGGTAATTACATGCAAATGCCATTGCATTTTTTTACTAGCCGATATCATAGTTCAAAGTTGCAGTGTATAATATTGATCAGGTGTTATTTCACATTAAATGAGATATATCAAAAATATTATTAGGCGATACCAACTAAATGCATTATAAGATGCTAATTTTTTTCAAATTTGTAGAATTATAAAATAAAATGCAGATAACAAAAACTACAGCTCATTAATATGTTAAGAAGTTTTAAATTAAATATTACATTAGTTTATTAGTGGAAGCAATAAGAAACTATTATTAAATAAGTAATCATACATTAATAAATCATATTACAAATATATATATATATATATATATATATATATATATATATATGTTGGCGATAAATAGTTCGACATTATTGGATATTATTCAGTATGTAAATGTATGTACTCAAAGAATAATTGATATTGTGGACATATTCTAGCTTTTTGAGATGCGTATCGACTGAGATTTTGAACTGGTCTGCTCCAGAATTTGATTATTTTGCATGTATATTTTTGTTGTTGTTGTTGTAACATATTTAATTGAAATTATGATGTTAGAATTTTCGGACATATATCTAACAGGCTTATCTTCCTTATATCGCTTTGTTTGTGTCAGTTGGATATCATTTTAACACCAGTATTGCACTAGCATTTGGTCTGCCGTTGGACCCAAAAGCCGCAGCCGAAGGTGAGAAACTTCTGTCAGCATCTCTTGCAACGATTGAGTCGTTATGGCTCAAAGGAGATGGGCCATTTTTGCTGGGGAATTCTCAACCTTCCATTGCAGATCTTGCTTTAGTTTGTGAAATCATTCAACTTGAGGTAAGAAACGTCAACTTATATATATGAGTTTCCGACTATTGGAAATGGATAAATGCAGATCGAAATCTTTTGCTGTAATTTTTGTGTTTTGCCCTGCATTCTACTTGAAGGGAAAATCGTATTTTTGGTCCTAACACATAGGACCCGAAATGTTGTTTCCTTCTACTTAACCTATGAAACCTAAGTATATAAAATAATTTTAAAAATATACTCTTAACAACACATAATATACTTGAAGTTCATATAAATCTCCCTTTAGGTTTATTTGTGTTTAGTTCGTCAGTGTTTCAAACTAGAATAATGATGTTTATAGAACATGTAATTGCTTTCAATTTGCCCTTAGTTATTGTCTGACTTGAAACAGTCTTGTAACAATCAAATGAAACAATAGATGACTTTTTTTGTGAAAACTTTGAGACGGTACAATAGTTTGAGACGACATTTTTCTCATTCAGTTCCCACTCCTCTACTGGTTTAGGTTGCGGATGAGAAGGATCGTGATCGTATTATAGGCAAACACGAGAGAGTTTTGAAGTGGATTGAGGACACAAAGAACGCAACGGCACCTTATTTTGATGAATTTTCACTCCGTCATGCCGTTGGCCAAAGAGAAGCTTAAGGAACTGAAGGGCCAAGCAAGCAAACAATAAGGGCAAGTAACTCACACAGATGGGGAAGATGTTAAAGCTTGCATACCAGATTTACTTGTTTACTGCAAATTTTTGTATGTTATGTTGTTCTAGTTTATGTTGTTTGTTTGTGGGGGTTGCTAAAAGATTTACTTTTGTTGTGTTTTTCCATTTATTTCTATTGAGAAATCTTTTATAATCATTAATATATCATAAACATTAATTATACATAAATTAGCGTGTGCTCCGTGCTACCCACTGATTTAATTTAATTATGACTAAAATTATATATATCATACAAAACTTTTAAATTATGTAAAATTCAGTTAAGATTTGTTTTGAATGAGATCAATAATATAAAGTGAATTTTTTCTCCAAATTAAAATGCATCAATAAAAAGTAAAGATACGTATATTTTAAAATATATGCTAGGAATACGTATATACGCTGAGAAATTCGAAACACTGCAAACGAAGATAATAGCAATATAGACATAATAAAAAAATTCTGATAGTTGGATTTGTGCACATTAATTATCATAGATACTGTAAAGTAATCGAATTAATTTTTAATAAATAAATCCTTCATCAAGTTAAATATTTTCAACCCTAAATTTCTAAATTAGAAAATAAGTAGACATTGACAATTATGAAAAGAAAATCACGATTACCTTTTTTTTCCAAGAAAAAATGCGGCGGATATCTATATCAATCAAATAAATGGTACTGTTGATGCACATTCTAACAAAAAAAGACGACCTCATAATACCACAATTAAACTGAGAATATATATTAATGGCATGCAATCAGAAACAATGAATTTATAAAATAAATTTTGTTAAAGACAACATAAAAATACATGATCAGAACAACATTGTAAAACTTCTAACAAGCAAAGATACACTACAAAAATAGAAAAATCCAATAAAGAACTGAAAAAATATAAAACACTGTATGCATAAAACACACAATTAAGTTGAAAAAGTATGAATTGAAATGAAGAAAAGCAATTATGAATTAACTCAAACATAAAATTGAATTGAATGTTAGTATCAATAAAACTTATTTTTAAAACATAAGATAATTATAAATTAATATTGTATTGTTGGAGATAAGATTTCGAATAAATATGATATAAATAATTTAATCGATAAGAATCTTTTTATAATTAAAAATACTAATTAGAATTTCAAGAATAAGATTTTGAAAAAATATGAAACAAATGTTTAATTTGCAAGATAGAAATTTTATCCTATAAGATTTTTGATAATTAAAAAATTAATAAAATTTTGAAAATAAGATTTCGGATGACAAAATTAATATTTAATATATTTAAATTAAACCAAATTTCTAACCAATGAGATTTTTTCTTGTCAATTAATATTTGTATTAATTGACAGCTGAAAGAAAATAAGTTACTTTTAATAAGTTATACGAAAGACAACTAAAATGAGAGGGAAAAAAAAGAAAATAAAGTAAGATGGACGATTAAGAAAAAAATTTAAAATCTCAACATCATTTCATCAATTTTAATAGAAAAAAGGTATAAATTATCATGAAATTAGAAAAATAAAATGAGTACAAATAAAAAAATAAAATTGCTAAGTTCAATTAAATCATAAATATAACAATATTTTCATTGGCTATAAAAGAACAAAAGTACTTTCATCGGTATAAAATAGATTTTCACAAATAAGACTTTTTTCTAAAAGTAACTCAAACTACACATACATAAAAATACATATATTTACATGTAAATGTAAGAATTAAGAAGCATATATGATCACAGATTTAGTTGCATCATATTTAGATAGCTCGAGAAAATAAATTATATGTAAAATAATATCTGGTGATTCCTTCAACCTTGTAAACATCATTTGAAGACAAAACAACAAGATTAAAACCATAAATAAAACTTAATAGATGGAACTATATAATATGTAAAAAACAAATAGGTGTATAAAAATAAAAAAAGGTAAAAGTTAACATAAAAATAAAATTAAATACCAAATTAAGTAGAATCATACATACAAATAAAGGGATAATTTCACTCTTTATACTCAAAGTATACATTTTTTTTAGTTTGTAACCTAAATTTTTAAGTCATCAGATTTGGTACCCAAAGCTTTTAATTTTCATCCACCTAAGTCTCATCCATTAAGTTGACCGTTAAAATAAACGATCAACCCAATTTTGGAGAAAAAGTTAGGTGGAAATTTTTTTATGGAAAGGCATGTTCGGCTTCCACTTTATTCAACACACAAAAATATTTCTATTTTGATTAATTTCGATATCAATTTCATAATTGAGGACAATAATTCAAAAAAAATACATATTTAATCCAATATCAATTTTACTAAAAATAATACCATTTTTTTCCTTTCATCTTTTTGCTTGGCCACAATGCAAATCTTGTCATAATTTTTCATGCTTTTCTTTTAATTATTTTGACAAATAATATTTTTTTCTTTTGTTGTGTCTAGTGAAATAATTTTTTTTAGAGATAAGATTTCGTGTAAATACAAAACAAATATTTAATATATATTTCTCAAAATCTTAACTTCAAGATATAAATCCTAATTAATTCTATTTATTTTTAAAAAAATACATATTTTAGGATTATATTTTATTTTTTTATTATTAAAAAATTCTTTTATTGGTTAAAAACCATATCTACTTTAAATCAATTAAATTTCTCTGTAATTATCTAGATATATCCACTTATCAAAATAAAAAATAGCTATAATGAAATAAAAATCAAGCTGAAGAAAAAATAATATACATATATACACAATATAATTAAAAGAACTGTGGATGGAGAAACAATTAATAAGTGGCAATTTATATATATATATATATATATATATATATATATATTGTTTATGAATAGAAAATAACAAATATACAGTACCGAAAAAATTAACATGTGTTGATTGAAAAAAAATATAAAATTAAAAAATAAAATAGGAATGGATAATTGGAGTTAAATATAAATATTTAAATGGAAAAATCACTAATCATGAAATAAACAAAAGGTATAATTTGGTTATATTTTGGGTAACTGTAAAAATAAATACTATATATATATATTATATATATATATATATATATATATTAAAATTAATGAATTTCTAACCAATTAACTTTTTTATTCGATAAAAATGTAAAATTATCAAACTTTAAAATACGGAAATAAATTATTCTATTGTAGTTGAAGACTACTTTTTTTATATATTTAGTAATATATACATATATATGTGCATGTATCCTAATTTTTAAAATAAAGAATTTTAAATTAATATAAAATAGATGAGCCTTTTAACCAATGAAATTTTCATAATAATTTAAAAAGTAAATATAATCCTAAAATGTGAATTTATTTAAGAAAAATATAAATTAATTTAATATCTAAATCTTGGAGATAAGATTTTGGATAGGTGAATTTATTTAGATAAATACAAAATCAATATTTAATTAATTTAAAATTAAATAAACTATCTAATCAATGAGATTTTTTCTTGTCAACAAAAAAATTCAAAATTACCAAAAATTAGGATTCGATATGTTTTGTTTTTTTATTATTAAATTTTTTTATTGATTATATATATTATATATATATATTCACTTATCCAAATAAAAAATAGCTATGATGAAATAAAAAATCAAGCTGAAGAAAAAATAATATATATATACATACAATATAATTAAAAGAACTGTATTTAATAGTGCTAACTTATTTATAAAAACCTCAATAGTGAAGTTTTTACTAAATTAAGTTTATTTATGAAATATTTTCAAAATAACAACAGAATATTATCATAGTTTTACACATTGACTAATTGAAATTATTTTATAAGTTTCAAATACTATATATATATATATATATATATATATATATATATTCTTATCCAATCAATAGAATATATTATGTAAAAAATATTATCATATTACCCTGATATAATTTCTCCTAAGAAAATGTGTTTCATATTAAATGATCCTTTAATAAAGTTTTTGAAAGTAAGAATTAAAAAAGCATTAGCAATACTTCTTATTTCCTTCATAATTTTTTTTAAAAATATCTTGAACTAATTAATAAAAAATAAAGATATATATATATATATATATATATATATATATAATGAGAATTATATGCTAACAATACAAATATACAGTTAGAAATTAAACACGATATGCACATAACATAATAAAAAGTTTCTAGTAGTCATGTTCATGCCCATTAATTATCATAGATACTGTAAGATAATCGAGTTATTTTTTAGTGAATAATTTCTTTTTATCATGCTAAAATTTTTAACCTAAAGTAGTTATTTTTCGCTCGATCTTGAACTTAGTAATTTTACTTTATTTTTGTCAGTTTCATCAACTTTTGATGGACCAAAGAATAAAAATAAATACATTACTCATAAATTTTAATCTCTGTACATACTCTTACAAATTTGATTTTTGGCACGCCACCAAACATAATACATATAAACGGATTTCACTTAGAAAAGATCTAATTGGTAATAAATTGTCTCTTTTGTAATCAAGTTTCTGAAGCAAAAAAGAAAAAGAATTTTATCACTTTTTTAATTATAAACAATAAATTTAACAGCATTTGTAACTAAAAAACAAAGTGAAGATATTAATATTTCTATGCTATATGCCAAAAGTACATATATACACTAAAAAATTTGAAACACTAGAATTTTTATTTTTTTTTGGGGAAATTTCAACATAATTCAAACACTAGAATTGAAGATACAATAGCAATATATACATAATAAAAATTTCTAATAATGGATTGTGCTCAGTAATTATTATAAATAGTGTAAAGTAATTGAAATATTTTTTAATAAATAATTCCTTCTTTTAGGTTATAAAAATATATGTTCATTTAATGATCAAGTGGAAAACCATGATTACTTGTTTGAAATAAATTATGAAATTAAAAAATGAATGGATTACTGTAGCTAAAATGATTATTTAAATAAAAAAATCATTAATCATTGGAATAAACAAAAGTATTCAACCGAACATGAAGGGGAAAAAAAAGACAATTCAAAAATAAAAATTAAAAAATTTAAGTAAATAATAAAAAATTAATAATAAGATAAATTAATTAAATTATAAAATACAAATCTTTAAGAAGTAAATATAAGAATACTTAACGGTAGACTCTCCATTAAAAAAGTAAAAAATAATATTTAAAGAGAAGAACTGAAGATTAACTAAAACACAAAAAGAAAAATACATAAGCGATGTGAAATTGGACATCAAAACCCAAAATAATAATAATAATAATAATAATAATAATATAATAATAATAATAATAATAAAGTCTTGGTAATGCATCAGGGAAAGAAGCTAGCACTGATCTATCAAGTTGCCCTTTATATCAATAAAAAAAATTATACCATTATGTTATACATTAATTGTGAAGCATTTTAATTTTCTAAAAATAATTATAAACAAAAATTGAAATTCATCAATTCATATATTTATATTATATGTTATACATCTGATCACCTGTCCTTTTATGGAGATTCCTGATTCTCATATGTGTTTGGATAAATAAGAGAAAAAAGGATATTTTGTTTAACATATGACATAAACTCATACCATTCAGATCGGATATTAGCTCTTTGGAATTCAGAAAAATTGTTCATAAACCATTTTCTATTGGAAGTATTTTCTTCTGAAAGGAAGTCCTTTTTAAGAAAGTCTTTATCAATTGAAAATTCTTTGGTTATAGTAAGGATTTGTGAAGTGCAGAATTAGGGGATCCTGTTTCATCATAATCTTGATTAACTGGTTGTGCAAGGTTTTGATCTACCCTTATTCCCTGAAATTTTGAGGTAGTAGACCTAATTGTTTCTTAAGTTGAGTGTCTGCAAGGAGTGACAGGATGAGAGTGGAGTCCTATTTGTTCTTGATGATTTTGTCTAAAAAACTTGACTCCTACAGATCCATCAGAATGTTGGGTAATTTGATCAATTTCGGAATTTTGTATAGGTTGACTAGGTGGTATAGATTCGGGAGGTAGGTTCCAGGTTTCTGGTAAGGTGACATTTTTTCATTCTATGGTTTTAGGGACCACAAGATTAGATTTAACTCTATTTATTTCCCAAAATATTGTCTGTCCTGGTGATTTTGAATGGGATATGGCTTGGACATCTAAACCTGTATTAGTGATTTTGTAATGAAACCTATAAAATATTTCATAGACATGGGATCTTGACTTCATTTTATAATTGTAATTTTTCACATTTAAAGTAAGGATATCAATAATATGGGGATCATTAAGAGAAATGGTAAAATTTGGAAAAAGAATTGAAATAAATTGGACCATTACAAAGTCTAGTTTCTACTATACAAGTAAAGAATTATAAAAATCTAGGTGTCTACAATCTCTTAAGACAAGAAATACACTAGTATCTAGACCTTCTCTTGTTAGAGGTTTAATAGCTATTTGAACAAGACCAATATGCAAGAATTTATAGTCATTCTTAATATGTTTAATAATAGAAGACTTTGAAAATAAGTGTAAAGTTTGTTGATCAGAAACTAGAGGAAGAACTTGCTCTTTTGTTTTAATAGTATATGCAGACTTAAAATCAATAAATGACTTTTTAAAATCTCTTTAGTACTAATTTTAGGAGGTTTCCAATCAAAAAGATCCTTATCTTCCCACAAGGTTTCTCCTGTAGTAAATATGTTCAAATTTTCTTGATTGTTCCCTGATGTGGAGGCTCCAGAATTCATACTTCTTATGAATTTATCCATATTATTAGATATTCATACTTTGCTATCTTGGATCATACAACAATTTATCGCGGCACGGATAAAGATCAAATAAGCCGACTTACAACGTGTCGAAGTCCAATTCACAAATTATGAACTTCTAGATATGGATATATCCATAATTAACATGGCTCTAAACTCAAGTGGAAGAAGGAATAGGATGACCATCAACTTCTATAAAAGGAGCAATTCGGAAGGGAAAGAACACAACTTTTCTCAAGCATTCTCCACACACTTTCTCACTCTTTTGCTTCTAGTTACAAACATTTGTTTCAAGTTCTTTGTAATCTTCTTCAAGATCTTCAAGCATACAGAAATTATATGTCTATGATAATTAACATCATTATACATCCAATTATTCTGTAAAATTTATTGTATCCATATTCTGAAATTTAGTAAGTTTTCTACAATCTTATTTTTTCATATCTTGTTGTCATTTCATATATTTTGATTCATATTTTGTTGTGATTCATAATTATTATAATTTAATTTTTATATTTACAACGTTTATTAAGATCTTTACATTTCCTAACATAGTTTCAACAATGGTCGTTATATTCAAATTTATCTTGATTTATCCTATATATATATATATATATATATATATATTTGTAAAATAAATAAAAAAATTACAAATACTGGGTCTATTGGGTTAGCCCATCCTGATGGGTTTCGTACCGGGGCAGGGCGGGGATGGGCAGGGCCTAGGTCCTTTCCGGAGTTGGGGGGGGGGGGGGTGGTTCCGGTCCACCCAAATCTGCCCCGTTGCCACCTAAACATAAACTCCGTGCATGAAAATTCATAAATTATAGTTTTTTAAATTTTTAAATTACAAATGGTATATTATATTTTAATAATCGTCTTACTATACACAATAGAACAAATTTATTTATACAAACCTCAATATTGAATTCTTTATTAAGCTAATTTTTGAAATTATTTGGAAAATAACAAAAGAATGTTATTTTATAGTTTCAAATATTATATATATATTCTTATTCAGTTAATAAAATATATTATGCAGTACATATGTGAAAAGTATCACATCATATTGTCCTTAATATTACTGTCCACTGCATGTGGTTTTTTCTAACAGAAAAATCGATCGAAAAACGATCATATATGGCAAAGTGCAAATTTCACAAAGTCGCAATGGTATATTGATACCAAAAAAAAAACACAAACAAAATGGCAAAGTGTAAAATGATCATAATTCAGATGACAAAATATAATTAACTAAAATGAATAGTAATACTTTTTTATTTCCTTCATAAACAATAAATTTATAATAGCATGTGAAACTAATAAAAAGTAAAGATATTTATATGGTAAAAATTATATGTTAAGAATACATATATACACTAATAAATTCTGAGCACTACAAATGACGATATAACAACAATATATATAAAATAAAAAATTCTAATAGCTGGATTTGTGCCCATTAATTATCTCATATATATATATATATAATATATATATATTATATATATATACCGTAAAGTAATCAAATTAATTTTTAATAAATAATTTCTTCTATCAAGTTGAATATTTTCTACCTGAATTTCTAAATTACAAAATAAGTAGACAGTGACAATTATGAAAATAAAATAATGGATATCTAAGAATGAAAAATTAGTATAAAATTCAACGAACAAAGCTTAAAATATTAGAGAGCATGTAACTAATTTAAGCAAAATATTAGCGTCTATTTCTCATACCTGAAAAAGAGGGCAATCGAAAAGAAATATGTCGATGAACTATTAAATTAAAATATATGTTCATTTAGTAATCAAGTAGAGAAATCAGAACTATTTAATCGAATGAAATTGCACAATTAAAAAGAAAATATATGAATGGATTATTGTAGCTAAAAAAAAATAAATAATAAAAATAGAAAATCAATTATTCAATGGAAAAATTAATCACAAAAATCAATATAAATAAATATAAAAAACAAAATTAATATATATATTTCTCCATTACAAAAAAAAAATAATAATAAATTTAAAAAGAAGAAAACATAAGTCTTTTGGTAATGCATCAGGAAAAGAAGTTAGCATTTATCTATCAGGCAACCCTTTAAATCGATCAAAAATATACATCAAATTATACTTTTAAACCTTTTTATTTCAAAAAAAATGATAAAACAAAATTAAAATTAAAAAATTCGAACGTATATTGAAGCTTACAAACAATTAATGTTAAAATTTGATAGAGATGACCAATTTGAATGACTTAAAAATACCAAAAAAATAAAAATAATAATTTACCTGATTAAAATTTAAAAAATTTACTGCATGAAATTAAAAACGTACCGATATAGTACGTTATATATTATAGTTAAAATGATTAAAATAAAAAAAAAATATTAAATATATAAAAAAATTTAATCAAAATTTTGAAAATTTTAACGTAAGCACATGGATTAGACTCTTTTTGGAAAAGAAAAGAATCTAATGCGGAACACTTAAATACAAATTTAATTTGTAATTTAAAATAGACGTCTAATCAATATTTCTTAATACTTAATTTCAAAATATCAAAAATTTTCGTCAAAGTTATATTTAATTGATTTAAACTGTCGTATATATTTAGGCTTTAAAAATTCTTTTTCGATTTTCAAACTCAAACCAAATTGTGAAATTCTAATACAAATCGGATTTGAACGGCCTTGAATAAATTATATAGTAAGTGTAATATATTTACAATGTAATTCAGAAAAAAATGAATCACATGATAAGTATATCACACTTGCTCTGTAATTTATTTTGCTCGATCAAACTTGATTTGGATAATAATAATTTATTAATACTAGTATTGATGGTATGACTAGTCGATCAACGGTGAAATATTAACTTATTTCTTTTCCCTTAATATATCTTTAATAAATCCAACTTGGAGTTTTTTTTTAATTTCAGTTGCTCACCATAATTTCCAAGGTCCAACTTTTGACTGTTCAACATTTTGGATTATTAAAAAAAAAAAAAAACATTTTGGATTAATTAGCAGTATATATAGAGAGTGAGAGAAGCACAGAAACATTGAAAGAGAGAAATAAGGTGTGTAATAATATCATCAGATCATTGTTAGTGTGTGTAGTGTGTGACGATGGAGCTGAAATTGTATGTAGATCGGCTGTCCCAACCTTCTCGTGCTCTTCTCATCTTCTGCAAGTAACAAAACTCTCTTGACTCCGCTTCTAATTTTCTCACCCTTCCCAAGGTTTTGTTTGGATTCAGTTCATCTTTGATTTGTTGGGATAATTGCACTTTTTTTTCCTTTGAAATTTGATATGATTATACGTAGATCTTGGTGATTTAAAATATTGCGTCCGTCTATCAGATAGATCTCTCTATTAGTCAAAATTCACTGAATTTGTTGATATTAAGAAGAAGAAAAAAAATTGAATGAAAATTGATATTTACGATTGGTTGACTTTTTACTGACTTACTATAGATCAAACATAATTTTTCTAACTGAACTACACTTATAGCGATGAAAATATACATCCTCACATGTATTAACGTGTGAAGATGTGTAAGGATAATTTGATCGTAAAAATATTTATTTATCGTACAATAAATTAGTAAATAAATCAATTAGATGTAAATATGAATTTTCATCCCATGTTTTTGTTAATTTTACCAAATTTGGTGAGTTTTAACTCATAGTGGGACTTATTTATTATATGGAAGCAAATCTTAGGGGTACTATATATAATTTCCTAAATCTCTAAGGCCACATTTACTTTGAGTGATGTGATTAAAATGGGATATATTAAATTGTGATTAGTATCATGAAAAAATCACATAATATATAATGCTTAAGGCACTAATCACAAACTAATCAAAAATAAAGTAAACAAAAAATAAATGGTGATTAGGCATGATATCATGGCTAATCACCCAAAGTAAAGGTGCCCTAAAGGTTTACATATAATTACACCAAATTTCAGAGGAGGAAAGCGTATTTATCCCTAATTGTTCTTTGCTTCAATGATTGAAATAAAGATGAAATTAAATGTGTTTTATTTGAAATCTTTGGCATGCTTGCTTCTATATTTTATATCTTTCGTTTGGTTCAAGGAAAGAGAATGAGAGGGAAAAGTGAAAACATTAGGAGGAAAAAGACTGATATTTTTTCTTTTAAGTTAATTTAGTATTATTGGAAGGGGGTTTAATTCCAATATTTTTTTTTTATTTGATATGAGAAAAATGAATTGAAATTGAAAGACTAATGTTTGAAGTTTTATAGATTAGCCATTTTTCTTCATGTTGTACTAAAAAATAAATAAATTAATATTATATACTAAAATAATTTTAAGTTACTAAAAATTCTAAAATTTATTAATAAAAGTATTCATGAAACAAGAACAAAAATATTTTTTATATGATTATGTTTTTCTCAAGAATTATGTACAGATGTTATTAATTGGAAAGAAAAAAGAAATGGAGAAAAAAATATATGCATGGATATAGAGTAAATAAAAATAAAATATATAATTGTCTTTTTTCTTTTTGTTCTTAGACTTTTATTTTTCCATCAAAATTTTGGATGAAAATAAAATAAAATTTCGAAGAGATTTCATATACATCTTATTTTACTTTCCCTTCATCTATTCCCTGGCGAAGTATACTTGTACTTTTTCTTACACATCTATTTTCGTTCCACTCAAACCAGCTCTTAGGGTTTGTTTGATTCAAGTGAAAGAAAATGAGAAGTGCAGAAAGTGGGAGTGGTAGGAAAAGAATAATAATTTTACTTCAAATTATTTGGTATGAGCGAAAGGAGAATAAATTTCAAATACTTTTCATTGTTTGGTACAAGAAAAATAGGTTGAGGAGAAAAGACTAATTTTTATAATTTTACTGAATAACATTTCTCTTCATTTTCTATTAGAAATAAATAAATTAATATTGTACTAATATAATTTTAATATATCAAAAATTTTAAAAACTTATTAATAAAGATATTCATCAAAATGAGTATTGTTCATTCTTTCTAAACTTTTTAGTTTAAATAAATAAAAATTACTAACAGATTGTTTACTTGATTGTTGACTTCGACGCAGTAGTTTTCCAACAATTTTATTATTTTTTTCTCTAGTAATTATATACGGTATTATCAGCGAAAGAGAAAAGAATTAGAAAAAAATTATATATATATATATATATGGGTAATAGAGTAAAAAAAAATAAAAATTCTACTTTTTTTTCTAATCTTTTTAGTCTTATACTTCCACTATTCCGTCTAATTTGAACAGAAATAAAATTGGACTCACGAGGGTTTTTATATAGATCGACTTTACTTTGTCTCCATCTCTCCTCCGTAACCAAACACTAAGTTATTTTTTATACATTTATTTTTACTTTCACTTCTTTTCTACTCCCACTTTCCACCCCAATCGAAAAGTTAGAAACCGTGTTGTCTTTTTCTTTTCAACAAGAGAATTGAGAGAGTTTTTTCCTATTAATTTTGGTAGAGGGTTAAAATGCAATTATTGTATTATTGGTTAAAGGGCAAGTGGGATAGAATTCGAGGAAGTGAACATTCAGCTGGGCAAGTTGCAGCACCGAACCCCTGAATTTGCAGGTAACAGTAATTAATGTTTCTTTCAACATTCATCTGCTGTAAATTTTAGATAAAAAGTGTTTTTTACTGAAGAATGTCTTTTTTGCCTTTCTTTTTTTTTTTTTTTTTTTTTACAACAATTTCAGAAATAAACCCCCTGAAGAAAGTTCCAGCAATTATGCATGGTGATTTCAAGCTTTTTGAGAGGTACTTCTGCTTATATCTTCTTTTTGGTTTGATAGCCTGTAATTATAAATTATAAGAAAATTTAAAGTTCAAAAGATTTTTTAAAAAAATTACATCCAGTAATTGAGGTTACATCATGATGGATATATCTATATATAATATTAAATTATAATAAGGATATAAAAGTATTTTTTACACATAAATCACACGATAAATACAAACATCCTATCACACTATAAAACTCCCAACACTACTTTAATGATCTATATATTACTTTTCATAGACATTAACTATTTATGATTTGACAAGACAATAATTCAAAAATTCTCTCTTTAGAAAAAATTAGACTTGGGAAGTGGTAGTGTGTTGAGGGTAATTTTCGCATTCACTCCCCTACTCAAAACCACAACCACATCATTTATGTTGTCTGTGGAAACTCATTACCCCGACGTTGAGAATGCAAGTCAAATCTCGAGTTCGTGACGTTCAAGGGGTGGACGTTGTCCATGAAACACACGAGAATGGAGCAGGACAACCCCCACCGAACAGTCACCACCTCATAGGGTAGCCTGACTACCCCGTGGGCAAGACCCACCTCAGTGGCAGCCCCTCCTCCTCGTGAGCACCTTGCTTAATAGGGTAGCCCCACTACCTAGTGGGCAAGACCCACCTCAGTGGCAGTCCCTCCTCTTTGTGAGCAAGCCCCATATTTAGGGGGCAGCCCTGCCTCCTCGTCAGTAGACCTTACCTCCGACTTGAAGAGAATCACCCATCCTCTTTGTGTTCCACCCCAAGAGACAATGGTATAATTAATGCAAAAAAAACCCTAGTGGCCTTGATTCATGACGTATCTACTCGAGCGGCCGCACAGGCAATAACTTAATTTGAAATTCATCACCCCATGAACCCACCCCGTACTTCTCTTCGTCATAGTCGAGAAATGTCATCTTCCCACAAGAAGGATGAGCAGAGGGGGGAAGAGGCGAATCGCAGAGTGTCCTAATCCGAAGTTGTTCAGACCCATGAGCAGAACCCCCTCTAATCACGAGAACCCTCAGCACCCCTACCTTCAAAGGGAATCGAGATCTTTATATGCCCATGGCTTTAGCTCCACCAAGACGCAACCCTTTTTTCCTTTCTATCCTAGCCTAAGGACTTCCAGTAAATGTGAAAATATCAAATCTCTCCAAGTACGATGGAATAGGAGACCTATAGGAACACTTGAAAAAGTTTATATACTAAGATTGATTAGTATGACTTGAGTGATGTCGCCAACTGCAAAGTATTCCGCAATACTCTCTCAAAGGGTGCTCTAGTGTTGTTCAATCACTGTTCCCTAGAACTATTTATAGCCTCGAGCAATTGACCCAATATTTCTTGTATCACTTGTCCATGAGTAAGAAAGTTCCAAAATGACCGCATACCTTTTCACCATTCGCCAAAGAAAAAATAAGTGGTTGAGAGATTATGTTTAAAGATTTGTACATATAAGTTGTGCATGAGGTGCCTCATGTCAACCATGAATTGCTAGCATCATCCAACAAAACTTGATTCGAGGAAGGTTCAAAGAGTCTATTGCGGGAAAGCCCCCAAGCACTTTAGAAGAGTTGCTCATTAGATGCAGAAGTATATAAGAATAGGAAAGTGCAGTGAGATAGACCCTACCTCTAGTGCTAAGAGAAAGGGTAGAGAGGAAGACAAAGTTCCGAAGGAGTAATGCCGATATTTGTCTCCCACTGAGTTTACGCATTACACCCCCTAAATGTCGCTAGAGGAGAATTATTGGTCTTGCCAGAGCAACAAGGATTGATTAACCAATGATCAAGAAAAATGAAGGATAATCCCAAGAGGGGATTATCAACAAATTCAGTTATTTTGACCACAAGAGACTTATTTGTTAAATAGAAACAAACTTCTAGGGTGCTGTATGTGATTTCACAAACCACAGAGGGATTTATGTGTAATTACACCAAAACTCAGCGGAGAGGAGTGTAATTATCCTTAAAAATTATGAGTTCAGACCTCACCCACATGGTATGTTGTGTGTAATGGTAGATATATATATATATATATTTTACAGAAATGATAATTTTAATTAATAATAGTTTATCGAACTTAGTTAACAAAAATGATGCACTTATTTCAATTTTTACAGAGGTAGCTGGGATTTAGCTCCCAATAATTGTACTACTTTATGGGAAAGTTGTTGTAATTAAGCCATAATGCATATCCAACTTCATTTTCTTTCATGTAAACCTTCCCCAAAATCCAATTGTTAATTACAAAGTACAATTCACATTCTGACTAATTTGGTGTGGTTTGGCAGTCATGCCATTCTTATTTATCTGGCTTCTGCATTTCCTGGAGTCGCCGATCACTGGTACGTTCTGTTCCTTATTGCGAGAAAAGTAGCACGCTAAGTGTTCGACGAAATGTCTTATGCAGTATATATCAGATACTTGAACTCGTGTTTAATTGGTTTAGGTATCCAGCTGATGTACAGAAAAGAGCAAAGATCCATTCCGTGCTGGACTGGCATCACTCTAATCTGCGTAGTGGTTCACGTAATTACGTTCAATTGCCATTGCTTTTTACTAGCTGAGATCATCGTTTCAAAGTTGCAGTGTATTGATGAGGTGTTATTTCACATTTAATGCAATATATCAAAATATTATTAGGTGATACACAACAGATGCATTAACCCCCTTTCTAGATGTCGATAAACCAGCAGTCTAATCCTTTCGGAGCTGATTGTTGATATATCTCCTCCAGAAAGCTCCGTTCCTTCCCTCTGGTCATTCACTTAGGTCGCTAGTTCCTCATAGAATCTAGCTAACTTCTAGAGATAGGAAAGGTCGTTTACCTCAGTTAGCTCAATTTTTTCCGTTAGCTCAAGTGAACCAGGTAAGATATATATATCTATACATTGTTGTAATTTCTACATTATCAGATATAATTCGGTAGTACATATATGTAGTCAAAGAATAATTGATATTGGACAGCTTCTAGCTAACTGAGATACGTATCAGCTGATATTTTAAATTGATCTGCTCCAAAATTTGATTATTTTGCATGTATATTTTTGTTATTAACTACATATGTATTTCAAATTATGATGTTAGAACTTTTCGACAATAATAAATGAAACAGTTGCCTTGATATATATCTAGCAGGCCTATCTTCCTTATATTGGTTTGTTTCTGTCAGTTGGATATCATTTTAACACCGGTATTGCACTGGCATATGGTCTGCCGTTGGACCCAAAAGCCGCAGCCGAAGGTGAGAAACTTCTGTCGGCATCTCTTGCAACGATTGAGTCGTTATGGCTTGAGGATGATAGGCCCTTTTTGCTGGGAAATGCTCAACCTTCCATTGCAGATATCTCTTTAGTTTGTGAAATCATTCAACTTGAGGTAACAAACTCCAACTTATATATGTGTTTCTGACTATTGGGAATGGATAAATGCAATTCGAATCTTTTACTGTAATTTTGTGTATTGACTGCATTAATTGGATTTTTTGTCCCATATATATGTTATATGCTTTTTCAATGTACTTCCATTTGTTATGATTTTCTCACATAACATTCTATAAGTTGAAAATTTTCTTAATTTTAGTTTTCATGTGTATTTTTCGTCCAATAATTAATGGAGCCGTTACAGTCCAGTCGTGCATGTCCGTGTCATTGTCCGTTATTAATGGACGGAAACCTACAACATGAAATATTTTAATTTACAGTAAATTTCAAACTTGATGAATGACGCTATTCAAGGTTCAAGATGTAACGATATAAAGTACGTTACACAAAGAATTAAGACATCTGCAAATGCAGAATAGGCATTTTTGGTCCACAATAAAGAAGAATGAGCCGCCGTTATTATATTATTTGGTGATTATCCTAGATACTTAAATATTCTCGTCTACATTTCTATCGTTTCAACATTGCCAATCTCATAAGTTAAATTACCCTTAATTTTTTCAGGTTAGGTATTTTTCCCGGGTCCAAAGCCTAGCAATTAAAACGGTATAGAGAAAAGCGAAGATTACAACAATCAAATAGATTTGACTAAACTTGAATCAACGTCCTTCCTACAGTATTACACTTAATAATAGAGACGACATAGAAAGCTACCATAAGAAAAACCAACTAACCCTCAGGAATATATTCAAATTGAAACAGTTTTATGTTAAACCTACTTAACTCTCGACCACACACATTTTTAATGATGGTTATCGACACTAACTCATCGGAAGATGTTAGAGATAATGATTAACTAATATCAGACTTGGAAAACAGTATTAGTCAGTCCCTTGTAAATTGAAAGAAAAAGACTCTAATATTAATGTAATCCATCTATTATCATTGTAGTCAATTAATTAATCAATTGACTTGAAAATACAACACAACCTCAAGCCCTACCGAAGTTGTATATATCAATCTTGTTTATTGGAACATATAAACCAAACAGATCCTGACTTATCTGATATTTTATGAAATCTTGATTAAAAACGACGATAAATTTAGCACTCCGTACTTTGGGCCGTCACCTCCTCTAACCTCCCATTACTTGCTCCATATAATTGCAGAATCGGACAGAAGATCGTAAGCATGCATAGTAAGTTTAGAAGTTGTTACCTGCAAGTTGAATGGTGCATGTTGACAACACAGAAAGAATTCGAGTGTGAAGAGTATGGACGAAGACTACACAATAAAACGTACGCACCCTATTTTGGTGACATTCATGTCCTTCCTAGCCGTGATGGCCTCATACAGAGAGTGAGGTTCAGCGGAAACTAAGGGGCCATCAGCCAAGCGAGTAACACTCCGATGACTCAGGCAACGTAACACTTCTAATCACATTGCATAAGCACGATGACAGACTAGGAAAGAGTACTGCCTCATGATAGCATTCGTGACCTAGATTCTATGTCGTGTCTCTGCAATATTTTGAGTGTCATATCGGCAGTATCGTATTGAATGTTCTCTAGTTCATGACCGGATGCTTTAATATATGTATTGTTCCAGTATCTGTATGCTAGAAACAGAACACTCTATATATTATATTTAGAATGAGTTGTGTTTCTCTCTATCGCATAGTTTTATAGAGATAAATCTTTTACAATGAATCGGATCTAATACTGAGATTCATTTATTTTATCATGTGAACTATCTAATAACGAGTAAATACATTCTCACAAAACATCAATCAAATCACTTTCTGGTAAAGCCATTAACCGTATAACTTGCACACAATGTCCAATATCAGTGATATATAGAAATCATAGTAATCCTTATTCTATAATATATCTATCCCTATAATAATCTATATATCTTACATGATGACTGGAGCATAAAAGTTTGAAATTTTTTTACGCGATTAGGATACTCCCCATCGTAAAGAAGAGACATTCAGATCCTTACTAAGTAATATTAATATAATAAGAATAATGTAGAATCAAAGTATATATAAATTCTAAATTACCTCTGAACGACTTAAACTAGGAAAAATATAGGCTATAATTGTCTAATGCATTAAATTGTTGAGAAGATATTTTTAATATACTCAAAATTAAATATTTATACATAGACACAAATAACCTTAACAATAAATAAGCAAAATGAATGATACATAAATAAAACTTTCAAAACTATTAATAATATACTATGATATCATATAATACTTACTATATAATATGATAAACAGAACAAGAGTATCAGAACATTATAATAAAAAATATCAATCTTAATAAGAGCCAATATTTTAGAATACATTTTACACATGTACTCAATTACTAATAATGTATTTATTTTAGTAATTAGCCAATAAGAACAGTTATTTGGATTAATATTCTCTACTACCTTATCATTTATGAGCTTAATACTACCACCGAAAAATAAAAATAGAGAATAGCTATTAAATCAGAGGCACTTATTGACTTGAAGATATATAAATGATGCATTCCCCTTGCATGTTCTTACTACTTTGTGAGAGAGAGGATGTTATACAATCCACTATACTAGCGTAAGGTTCTTCGTCCACAATAACTTAGAGGCACTAATTAATGATTTACACCCGCGCGCGTAATTTTGATACGCTTGTTTACTACAAACTACTCATCGCCTATAATGCATAATTACAGTAAACAACCCCCTAACTATCAAAGATAAAGGTAGTTTGGAAAGTTATTAATTCTTGGCGATGTATTAATCCACTTAGTAAAATAGTAGTAGTTGATGTACTAGAATATTTGAATAGTTTCGTGTGAAGTTATAGATGAAAATTAGCGCAAAAGAGAGTGCCGTAGGTCTACTCGATTATACAACATACTCAAGAAATTGGACAGATGTAGAATATAACTAAATCTAACCAATAGCAAGATAGTATAACGAAGTACTCAATTATCCACACAAGAAGAAAAAGTTTCTGTATTAATAAAAATGAACTCTCATATCATACCTTCTCCCGATTCAATCTGATAATAAAGCAACGGCAGCCAAAAGAAGTGCAATATTACGTCCTGGCTGGAAATACACAACCTACATAATCTGTATTCAACATTTCCTATAGCCAATAAATTAAGTATAATAGTAGAAAAGATATGAAGAATATTCGTAATTAGACACAAACTAAACTTAGCACGAAATGATAAATAAATAATCATCCGTACAAGAAAATTATGAACTAAAGAAAATAGATCCTAATAACACGTAAATTAATGCAGAGCACATATTTAAAATGTTCTCAAAAACCATTGAACTAATTCAAGAGGCACTTGAGCTCAACACCTAATAAGTGAAATAATATAGCTTAGTAATTAAGGAAATGTAATTATATATCCTATGAATATCAAACTTTAATAATAATATAAAATAATAAGAAGATGAGAAAGTATTTAAAGTCCAAATAAAAACATCAATTTATTATAGGAATCCATTGAAAATTTTAAAGTGAGTGATTTCAATCTAATTGATTTTATTTTTAATATCAGTATTAGATAATTTCTTTTACATTGTAATTTTATTCTTGGGATAATTAACTCTTCTCCCCGAAGTTTGGTGTACATTACATGTAAACTCCTTGTAGTTTGAAAAATTACATCTAGTACCCTTTGAGGTTTGCTTCCATCTAACAATAAGTCCTTTCGTTAGTCGCAAATACACTCTAAATGATTTGCTTATGTTAATGAAAAAACTAAATGAAAATTTATATTTACCCTCGATTGACTTATTACTGACTTGTCAAATAATTTTTTTTGGGTTTAAATACCCTTTTATAGTGAAAAATATATCTATTCACATGCCACTACAAAAAAATACGGAATTTATACCAGATTTTAGAACGTTTATTTTTTACTTTTGGAATAGTTTGATATTGAAAAAATTAATTTGAATCAATCTTTGGAACATTTTGCATTTCGTTGTTATAGACAGCGTTCCTAAAATTTACGAACAGCTGGCGAAGGATCGTTCCCAACATGGACGATTATAGTACCACATTCTTCTTAATTGTTCCTAATAGTGTATTTGAATATGAAAATTTGATTTGTTTGATTAGAGCACATTGGATAAGTTTTTGAAAGGTTATGTAAATTAATTCGGATAATTTTGGAACGATTGTTGTAATACTCTTGGCTTAATTTTGAAACTATGGTTATTTATGATGGTGATATATTTATAAACGCTCTTGAATTGTATTATGATCAATATTTGAAATAGTGTTAGGAACAGTTTATTTTTTGTTTGGAACAATCTCTTGTAACTGTTTTAGGATTATTTTTTCAAACACATTGTGGTGTATGCATTTGTTTAACTGGAATTCATTTAGGAACGGCCAGTCTTTTATAGGAATGCTTTCATAGAACTGCTTTGAAAATAATATTTGGAACGATATTGCTTTTTAAATTTGTAACATATTTGTTTATAATTACTAAAGTCGTTCCTAAATTTCTTTAATTATAAAATTTTAAATAATAATTTATTTATATACTTAATTATTAAATAATTATACATATGAGTTTAATTAATTGAATATTAAATAATGAATATAAATAAACATTATGAAACATGAATAATTAGAAAAAAAATATTAATATAAATATATCCAATTAAAAAATTTTAAAAATTAAAAATAAAACCTAATCTAAACCCTCCTCATCAACAACGTCCATATCGTCCTCATTTGGAGCAAGGGGTCTGTCAGAGGTTGTGCTGGGGCGCTAGTGGAGGAGGTCGGTTGTGACGGTCCCCCAGTCGAAGAGTTGGCCTGCATGGACCTCATCATGGCCATCATGTTGACCATCATCTTCTCCAGTCGGACCATGCGATCTCCATGTCCGGGTTTGGTGGTGGCGGTAGCTGTGGCCGTAGTGATGGTAACGTGTAGGTCCGACTAGAGATTTAGACCTCAGAACCAAGGCCGAATACACGGTCTTTGTTCTTACCCATGACTGCAGCCAGCCACAGCTGCTACTCGATCATCGCCATTAAAGCCTCCGATTTGGCCAGGATATCGTGGTCCTCCATCGTGGGCTAAAACTGTTGATCCTCCAGCGGCTTTTGGAATGTCTCCTACAAAACGAACAAAATTATTATTACTTTACCCCAAAATTATTTTTAAAAAAATTAAAATTATTATTATACTTATCTTTACCAAGACCGTTACTAAATAAGTAAAAGGACGTCGTTTCATGTGGTGTGGATTGGTCAGAATTTGGACTCATTTTGGCACTGTCAAACAAAGTATTCCTAAAACCAGTCCAACACACATAAAACAATGTCGTTTTTATAAAAAAAACGACGTCGTATGAAGAGGGCACTTAAATGAAGGTGCATATATTTAAATCGAACATTCCGAATTAAGTGTTAAACATATTTTCCTTTTTAACTATAAAAAATAAAGAAAAAACCATGTCGGACATGTTAATGACCAGATAAAAGTAGACCATAAATAAATTAAAACCATTGGACACAAATAATAGTTTTTATTAAATTGATACATGTTTAGTAGATCAAATATATTTGTACATCCGAGATTGTTAGTCTTACATAGATATAACTAGCATCTTATATTGTTATACTAGATCACCTAATCAGATTGTTAAAATTTTGATAAGACCATTAGATATGACTAAATCAACAAAAGACTACATTCGATGAAGTTTTGGACATTTTTCTTGTACGGATACTCAGATATTGTATCTGATTCACAATCAACAAGGTTCAAAAGATGCAACTGTCAATCAGACCATGTGATTTTACATCAAACCGCTACATATATTCGCATATATGTAGTATTTATATGCGTTTAAGTTTGAAATTAACCAGAGTCACGGATGTGGAGATATCGTAACCAGTAAGTGAACTAGGAATTTTTTGTTATGATTAGGAACGGTTTCTTTTATTCTTTTAGACACGGTTTGTTTTATACTCATATTAGGAATGATTTGCTTATTCTTTTTGGCACGGTTTTGCTTTATATTCATTGTAGGAATGGTCAAATATTTAACAACAGTTCCTACATGTATATTTCCCTCCACTTCTAATTTAGTGCCAAATTAAATTTATGTGGAACTCCTTTAGGCAAGAATAGTTTATTTTTATCGTTCCTAGATTTTGAATTTCCCTTTTCTTTGTAGAGTGTTGTAAACATTTTCAGGAACGATTATTATTTATTTTTTTCGTTCCAACAACATTAATCACATACAAGGAATGGTTATCTAAGGTATGGTGTTTTTGTGAACCATTCCCAGTTGGAATAGTGTAGCAATGGTCTAGACTACTTATAACCATTCCTAATTTGAATATTTTATATATATATATATATATATATATATATATATAATTATTCGTACAGAATAATTATAGCAATATTTAATCAGTAATTCTGACAGAAATTTTTACAAATGTTTGATTATAGAAACAATGAATTTTCAATCATAATTATTGTCTTCTTCAGTCTCGTAATCCTTGTCAAAGCTACCTTTGTTAGATTTTTCATTAGGGTCACCATTTGCCGAGCGAGATGTACCTACTCATTGTTGATTTGCAACAAAAAAATCAACAGACTAATTGTATACCCATTTGGATCATACATGTCATAACTATGATGGTCTGTAACAACTTGTGGAGTAGGTATAACTTCCTCTTCTTGAAATGCGACTTTGGTCTATAGAGAGTCATCAATGACTTTTCGAGCTTTGGTTTTGCATACAGCCATCCAGTCAACTTTGTCTCTCTTCATGCTAAGATACTTCGTATAGTATACTTATACTACTTATTGCGCCAGAATGAATGGTTCGTCTTTTTGGTATACCTTCTTGAAATTTACATCAACGAGGTGATAACGAGCATGTATCTTCATACCTTTAACGGGATCGACCCAACGGCATTTGAACAAAATGATGTGCATGTTCAGAATAAGTAGGTAATCTAACTAAATTATCTCTTCGAGTATCTCATAGAAGTCATTGCTTGTGTCTGTATGTAATAAGCTTTTAACACACACCCCATAATTCATAGTTGACTTGCCTACGCTGTGACATTCAATGTGGAAATTATAACCATTCACGAAGTAACACGGAATGTTGTAACCTCACCGGTAGGACCCTAATAATGCAACTTCAACAGCTTGTTGTCCGTGTCTTTCAATTCCGATTTCTTCTGCAATGCACATATTAGAGGAAAAAATTTGATGACCCATCGTTTCACCGTTATGACACAATTCATAAGGCACTACTCACATGATGTTTGAACCAATCATTGAATCCAGTAGCTACTAATAGTTCAATTTTGGGTCCTTCAAATGGTGGTGTTCGTAGAGTTCATTCAAAAATAACCTGTATGTAAAAAAAAATAGAATACATATCAATACATAGGTTAAAACTCTAAATAAGAATTTTATAAACTATTGACATCTTTATACTTACCCGTAGTATAGCGTGACTACGTCACAATTGCACAAGATGCACGTCTCGATTGGGTAACGCTCAAAGCTACTGAGCCACCTCTTTTTTGAGGCACCACTTGCTCAGCCAGGGTGGTTGAAAATAAACCATTGGATGCGATTGTCATTCATCATGAGGTCGTCATTTCTATGGGGCTTGTTCAATTTGCAAAGAATCTACAACTCGAAGTGAGAAGTGAATAGACCGACTTCTTCAATAAGATATGCCTCTAGAATTGACTCCTCGATTGTGCTTTGTTTTTCACCTTCATTTTTAAGTCTCGAAAAAATCTATTCGAATGAATATTTATTAGAAAACATATGACAATAGAACTATTTAAAAAACTAGAATAACTTGCCATTACTTACATCTCAAATGAGTACATCCACCTATATTGCACGGGTCCTTCCACGCACACTTCATATGTGCTCCATTAAGTTAAAAAAAGCTGTGGAAATATTTTTTTGAGGTTGCACAAGATAGTCACAGCAGTATCTTCCCATTCTTGTACCTTGTTGACATCTAGTGTCGTCGAACATAGAATCTGGAATAGAAAGCTAACCTCTGCCTATGTACTCCACACATGCTTAGAAAATATTTCACGTAAGGCAATCGTGGCCTACTTCTACATGAATACGTGACAATCATGGCTCTTCATGCCGTGTATCCTCAGCTCGTTCATGTCGACACAACGGGCCAAATTAGATGTGTAACCATCAGGAAACTTAAAATGACTAATCCATTCACATATCCTCATCTTCATCAAGGTATATACAACTTTAGGCATCACGTTCAGCTTCCTTTCATCTACCTCAAACTCCGGTCAATTACATATGATATTCAGGTCCTTCCATGTTTTTAGGTTGTCCTTCATTTTTCCCTTTATATCCATCACGATATTGAATATATTATCAAATTCACATTCTTTTCAATGTGCAGGACATCAAGATTGTGTCATATCAGATGCATAACCTAGTACTCAAACTCCAAGAAGATGTTTTTCTTTCTCCACTTATGCTCGCTACCATAGCGGGGTGGGAGTGCCAACAGTATTTCAACTGCAGGACTGAACTCTACAATCCAATCGTGGATCTGTTCTCCCATCAATCTTAGACGTGCAACCTTTCTTTCTACTCGATTATTAGTGAATGCTTTCTTATTCCTACGGTACAGATGGTCTTGGTGGAGGAACTGTCTGTGGCAGTCAAAGTAGCACGTCTTCCTACCGTTCTGCAAATAGAGTGCACGTGTGTCGTCCATACAAGTTAGACACCCTATAACACTAATGGTACTCCATCCAGACGCCATCCCATAGGCGGGTAGGTCGTTCACGATCCACATCAACAGGCCATGTATCGTGAATATCTTATTCTTTGCATTGTCATACGTTAGTACATCCACATACCATAAATTCTGTAACTCATCGATCAACGGCTTCAGGTAAACATCAATGAGACATTTTTTATTGGAAGGGCCAAGGATCACCATCGTCAGGAACATATACTTAGAACTCATGCACATTCTCGGTGGGAGATAGTACGGTGTAAGTATAATGAGCCAACATGAATATGTACAACCATAATGTCCGTGAGGTACAAACCCATCCATGCACAAACTCAGTCTAACAATACGGGGCTCTACTACAAAATCAGGATATATCCGGTAAAAATGCCTCCATGCCTCTGTATCAGACGAGTGGCACATAGATCCCTCCACCGTCTGATGATTAGCATGCCACATCATTTGCTCGGTAGTTGCTTTGGGAGCATACAACCTCTGCAGGTGAGGGGTAAATGCCAAGTACATAAGAATGGCATATCGGGTCTTCTTGCGGTTAGGATTTCGCTCTCTAGTCGATTTGTACCTAACTTCTGCACAAAACTTGCAGTAGTCAAGATCAGTGTCGTTCTTCCAATACAACATGCAACTATTCTTACACATATCAATTTTCTCAATAAGTCCAAGTCTCTTATCAACTTCTTCGTACTATAGTAATCGAGGGGCTAGGTATGCCGGAGGGCAATATATTATTAGCCCACTAGGAGATTCAGTCATATGCTCGTTTAGATAAATGGGTCTCGGCCTTGATATTGACCAACTCAGCAATAAATGACAATTGAGATTGGGTGCAATCATTCCACAATGGCTAGTCGGCAGTATACACTATATCGTAAGATCAATCTGCCAACCCAATAGGGTCCCCATCGTAATATGAACTAGGCTCGGTATCAGTAGGACATGACCTCATACCATCATCAGGCGCACCATCCTGGTTATAATTAGACCAAAAACCCGACCCAACGACATCGAACACCATCCTCTGCGTCCAATTCATCTGTGCTGCATCACCCCAATGCGTAATGGTATCCTCCTCCTCATGAGCAACGGGAGTTTGCTCCTCAGGCAAAGGGAGTGCGATGGTTGCCTCAAAGTACTCCTACACCCTGTCCTCGCTATGTAAAGTTCAATTATAATATTCTGACATAAAACTTTTCATATACAAGTCAAAATTTACCTCGTCTGGGATTCTGAAAACTTCATTTTTGCACTTCCAACACAGACTCTTAATTTTCTCACTGTCCATATATGTATGTTGACGCTTGGCTCATTCTATAAATGTGATAATACCATCCTTAAATTTTGGCATATAACCCGCCCTTTCTTATCATACATCCATCTCCTCAACTGTCTTAACATGATGAGCCCTACACAAACACACACACACACACACACACACACACATATTGTTATAACATATAATGTAATTGAAAAAAGTACAACAAATATAACAATTGACAAATAAAGGGCTAAAGTTGTTACCTGATCAAAATAACTTCAAATATCAACGAAAGTTTAAGAGACTTTAATGAACGAGAGTACAAAAATATTAATGCGATAGAGAGAGAGATATATATCAGAAAATAGTGAGAATGTAAGAAGAATGGAAGAAGATAATGAGATTAAATGAAAATAGAGGTATATATATATATATATATAGGAACATTTGGAACAGTTCCTAGCACACAAAAATAGCTGTTAAAAATTAGTTGTGCAATCTGTAACAATCTTAGGGACACAAATACGAACTATTTTGTATCCGTTAAAATATAGTCGTTGTACTATTATTAATACATGAAAACCATTCCCAATTGTAACATCGTTTGGCACGGTCCATGTGATACATTCCGTTTGAAAGAAAACCCATACTTAGGAACGGGCTTTGTAATATTCGTCTTGCTACGTACTAAGGGCTTCCAAATTGTACCTCATTTTGAAATGAATTTAGCAATTGTCATTTTTTCGACAAGTTTTGTCTCAGATGTAGGAACGGTCTTATCTACACCGTCCCTACCCTTAATAATATGTTCCAAAAAGAGTTCTAATTATTTACCGTTACAAGTTTGGACCGATTTTAAAAATACCTATTGTAATACTTATTTTGGAATACCTTTGGTAACGATTGGGCCGTCCCAAAAACCCAAATTATAAGAAAGGAGGATCATTCTTTCTTTAAGAGTGTCAATAACCATTCCAATACGGAACGGTTTTTGGAACAGTCGTCCCATCCATCTCACATTTAGAAGTTAATGAAAAATGTAAATAATTTTTTAACGAACTTTAAAAATTAATAGTAAAATATAATTAGTAGGACATTTTAATACAAATTAGTATGATACTATGGATATGTCTAATTAGATTAATTTTTGTAAAGAATCTTTGATAAATGATTAGTTTAAAATCATTTCGCATCAATAAATTTAATTACGAAAAAGAATTCAGGATTGATAGTAAAATAAAAAAATATATAACATTTCACAAAAATAATATAACAAGTACAAAATAAAATTAAAAAAATATAAAATGGAGAAAAACATAATCAATTTTATTAAACTGGAATTCCTTATAAAAAAAATTCAAAAATACAGGACTTTGTTAATATCATTCTAATATTGGATCTTTATATATTATATTTTACTTTTGTATTAATTTGTTCTAATACAAAATCTTTAACATATTAATTATTAAGTGCAAAATGAAAAAATCAATTTTAAGGAATAAATCTTTTTTATTTAATATTATCAATTAAATTTAAAAGTGAGTTATGTACTAATAACAAATTAAATTGTTTTCTCATACATTAAAACAACTATTATCAATTTTTTTTAAATATAATTATATGCTAATGATTCAATAATAAAAATATAAATAAAGTTATGAATTAATATCTTTATGAACTAATAAATTCTATATTCGCATCTAAAAATATATTTTTACAAATGCATTGCATGTGATACTTTCTAGTACATGAATAATTAGTAATAATTAGAGTTTATTGTAATTTACCCCTTGTGATATTGCAAATTACTACTCTATGAGAAAAAAAAATAATAATTTACCTCCTTGTTTAAAAAAAAATATGAAGAATTGACCTCCTTAGATACGAACGTAAATTGCTTCATTATAAAAAAATTTAAAAAAATAAATTATTTTAAAGAATACAGTAAAATAAATTTCGTAGACAGTAATTTTCTCATTTATAATATCACAAAGAAATTGCTTGCATTTTTTTTCATAACAATTTATGACTCACCAACAACTACGGAAATTAGTGTATCAATTACAACTACTTCTGACTCATAATAATGATGTAGTTACTATTGTAGTATATACAAATTTAGGTAAATTACACAAGTTTTTCTGAAGTTTAGCATAATTAAAAGGATAAATTGAATAAAAACTCTTGTATTTTTATTTTTTAGCTAAAAACCCCCGTGTTGAATATAATTATTTGTTATTGAAATGATAATATCAACCAACAAAATTTATTTTCTAAATGAAGAAGTAATTGGTGGTGCTGCACTCGACCGGAATGAGCTCAACTATAGATTGATGGCATGTATGGTGGGGGGGGGGTGCTAATAGTAGGCTATCTAACTTGTGTTCCAGGTATAAGTTTTTATGCAGAACTTTATGTTCCATGTGCTTAAATAAGTTGTGCCTCTATGACATAATATGATATACAAAAAGAAGTTCTCTACTGTCTAATTCATATAAAAAACACAAACAACGAAAGAAAAAGAGAGAATAGAACTCTATGAACTAAATGATCAAGTTTCAAATAATTTTTTTCAAATTAACTCAAATAAACATTTTTGTAAATAATTCTTAGACAAGGACTATATGAAAGAGAATAGGTAGTATAAGTAAAATAAATTAACTTAAAGGTGATACATTATATTTAATATAATAGATACATGGTATCACAGTAGACAAATTAGAGGAATTATGTTGTATGATAAAGAAATTGAAGTTATTGTTGCCTCCTCCAAATAGGACACCATCAACTTGTCTTTTACATAATGTGAATAATTTTTCGTTTGATAATTCATTTGCCTTTTAGTTCTCAACTACTTCTTTAATCAAGGTATGATATAATCAACATTCAACAATATAGTTATGTATTAGATTTTATATTTATTTTAATTGGAAGAATGATTAAAGCAAATATCAAGAACTTGAAAATCCAACATTTTATACATGTACTTAAATACAAAAGAAAAAAGGAAATCATAATTTCTAGAAACTATATTTTCATTACTCATAAATTTATTGTATTCATGTTGTTTAGTTTTGAAAGATACTTGAGAGAAGTCTTAGCAGGTCTTTAGAAGTTACAGTAGACACACGGAAACAACTATGTACACTGATTATGTAAATGCAATTTTGCATTTGTTGGGTATTTTTTTTTTTTTGTTTAAATTAGAAATTTGCCCGAACTTTGCTCGTGAATAAAGAAATTGGTTGTGGAGTTTTAATTATAACGATTCTTTATTGAACTGGTGGCTAACACAAAAAAGAAACAACCTAGGGGATGGATCTGCGAGAAATTATAAGACCTGGCAATCGTCTAGTTTTTGTGGTTAGTAGCATTGAAGAGATATTTGAGAAATTTTTCAGTGGCTACTTGTTGATTTTTTTATGGTCATTTTCTTCTGCAGTCCTTTTGCTATGAGCAACATGTGTCAGTTCTTGTTGTCCTAGTTCTTGCATCTGTGGTTATAAACATAAATAAGTTAGCTCACTCCTTATTGGATATATTAGCAAGAGGAAAGTACTTTTGTAGCATATTTAACTGCAATCATCACATTTATGTCATTTACTAATTATTAGAATTATTTTGAGTTTCTTTTATCTATTTATATTTGCTATCAATTATCCTTTTTCTGCAATCGTAGGTTTGCATTAGCTTTCACTTTTATTTGCATCCAAACGAGCAAAATCATTTCAAACATCTCAGAGCTACCACGACCATTATTTTTGTATTGTTACATATAATTGAAAGTAATATTATATCTGGACCACAAAGTTGGCTTAATGTGGCATTTTCATCATAGTGTGCCGATCTTGTATCATCATACAAACTTTGTTTAGAAGAGCTAACAACTTTTATTGAAAACTAGATATTCTTTCACCTCATTTGTACGTTAAGAGAATATACATTTTTCCTTTATGTTGCATTGTGCCTTGTCATGATGTTTTTAATCCCAGCGTTCATTCCAGAAACGACTAGCATAGCACAACATGCAAAGGCTCGAATTATGTGGAGCTATAACTAATTTTGAAAGTGTTATATATCTGATTATGATGATTTGAACATGATAATATGAACTAAATAAACTTTTCTTCCTAATATTGTTGTACTTTTGGTATGTGAACACTTTTCTCTTTGCATGTCCAGCCACTTTTTACTCTTTAAATACTTCTTTAATCAAGGTATGATATAGAAAACATTCAACAACATAGTTATGTGTTAGATTCTACATTTAGTTTAATTGGAGGAATAAAAAACAAATATCAATAAATGAAAATCCAACATTTCATATATATACTTAATTAAATTCAAAAATTAAAACCCATCATAGTATTCGGCTTTGTGTTTTGGAGTGTTTTGTTTTGGTGTTTTGGAGATAGAGAGAGAAAAACAGAGATAAATAAGTGTGTTCTTGGTATGTCTGGATTTGTGTTTTGAGTTAATGTAAAATAGTTTAAAATAATTAGTGTATGTTTGATGTTGGGATTTGGGAGACAAAAGTTATTGTTGATTTTCAAATCATATCTTTTTTATATATAAATATTGTATGCTTAATGTCGCATTTATTGGAGATAAAAATAATTGTTTATTATCAAATCATATCGCTTTTATATTATATTTATATATATAAGTGTGTGTATATATATTATTTATAGAATGTTCAAAAAAACACACAGATAAAGTGTAAAAAATAAATAAATAAATAAACATTGAGTGTGTTTTGTCTTGTCTAGAAAAATGCCCAAAAATGAAACCAAACATAGGCTAATATCTAGTAACTACACTGTCCATTACTCGAAAATTCACGGTATTGAAATTGTTTTGTTTTAAAAGATATTTGAGAAGAGCCTTACATATCTTTAGGAATTATAATAGACACGTGAAAAAGAATATAAAAATGGAATATGTAAATACAATTTTGCATTTGTTGGATACTTTTTTCTTATAAATTAGAAATTTGAAACATACACATAGAAAATTAGTAAGTTCACTTCATAGAGTTTAGCATAAATTGTTAGGATACCATAAAGTTGTCTGTCAAAAATTTTGAAGTTGTATAAGCATAATTTGAAAAAATCGGTATACTATACAAATACTAAATTATGTGTTACTAGTCTATAGAACTAATTAGCATACCAACATATTTGTGTCAGAAAAAATAGTTTTTACTTATTTTTCTCAAGTAAAGTTTTCAAATATTTATCAGTGCATAAATTTTGCCATTCATCTAGGCATTTTTTTTTTATTTCACCGCCTTTGCAAAAAATTTCTTCTACTTTTTTAGAGTATATAAAGATCTAATTTGGTATCTGATTATTTAATACAATGATCTCAAATACATCACAAGAAAAGTAAAAATTTTGTCTCAAATAGAATTTCCTAAGTATATTTACAAGTTGCTTTTGTGATATAAAAAAATTCATAATTTTATATTCTTATGCTTGTCTATTCTCTCTTTCTTCAAGTGCTTCTTTAGTCATGGTATGATATAGACAACATTCAGTAACATATTTATATGTTAGATTATACATTTAGTTTAACTGGCGAATGATAAAAACAAATATCAAGAACATAAGAATCCAACATTATGTATATAATATATATATATATATATATATATATATATATATATACTGAAAATAAAAAAATAAAAAAAGAATACCTAATTACCAGTAACCACACTTTTATTTACTAAGAACGTCATTCTATTTATGTTCTTCTATTTTGAAAGATACTTGAAAAAAGGCTTACTAAGTGTTTAGGAATTATAGAATACATTTGAAAAAAAAAAATATGAATATAAAATATCTAAATGAGTTTCTCATTTCTTCCATACATTTTTTTATAAATTAGAAATCCGCACACACTTTGCACGTGAATAAAAGCATTGATTATAGAGTTTCAATTTCAATAATTCTTTATTTTATTATTTTTACTGTATGTTTTACCACCTTTTTTTCCACAACATCATTTCCAGGTACTAAAGGCTCAAAGCTTTATTCCAGTTAAATAATTAAGCTAAAGGGAGAAGGTTGATAAAGTACATTATTAGGAGTAAAGTTCCAATGCTCAAATGTGGGTGGGTATTGTTGCAAGAAAGGTTGTGCGATCAGCTGAAGGTAAAGTGTCCGCGTATCCTCCAAAAACTTTCCAAACAAGGAAAAAAAAAGTCTTAATAGAAAGTGTAGTGTTGATGTTGTTGTGGTTGGATGTGTGGAGTGTCATTGTTGGTTGGGAGTGAATATGTAAAGAGAAAAAAAAACATAGTTACAGGAGTTGGACAAAGAAGATACCTAGTTTAACCTCTCTTATCTTGTGGACTTATTCCCCCCCCCCCTCTAATTTTCATTCAAGTCTGGTGTATTATAAAATACAAATTGCATAAGCAACAATTATGTAAACAATGCATTATGTGCTTCCAGGTACAATCCACAACAAGTTAGAGCAACTTATTCAGTCGCAGCTACAACAGAACTTTTCTATTTTTATCAGATTTTTCTCTCATAAGACTCGAAAATAACTCAATTCATGCAAAATCACCCTTTATGACTCATTTCATGCCCAAATATATGCAAATCTAAGCTTATACATGTTTCACTTTGTGCTTATTGGAAAGTGGGGGAAGATAGCAAATAGATTTAATTTTTAGAAAACATGTGTACGATTCGAAATAAATATATATATTAGAATTTCAATTGAGAAAAGTTGACAATTATAAACACTGTTCAATTTATAGATCGGGTAAATTGCATTTTTTATCCCAAAAGTGGACCCGTTTTCATTTTTGGTCCCATACTATAGATGATTCGCACATTGCATCCCATATGTGCATTTTTTTTTTTCAATTTCAGGACACAAGAGGGAAAACCGTTAAATTGCTAAAGGTAATTGCTTTTTCCGTTAGGTGGGTGCAAATTTAGAGGGAAAATATACCAATAAATGAAAATATAGTGAGAAAGGTTTATTTCTTCTTCTTCCTCATATAAATAGCTGATTTGTTTTCTCTCTTCCTCAAAAAAACCTCCTACTTGTATTGTCGTCGGTTCATAAGATTTTCAAACTTGCAACTCTTCCACAGTAACAGAAAACTTCTCCATTTGCAACCATGTTTTACACATTTTTTCTTAATAAATGGAAGAAAAGAAAACAAATCAACAATTTATACAAAGAAGACGAAGAAATAAACCTTTCTTGCTATTTTTATTTATTGGTATATTTTTCCTCTAAATTTGCACCCAACTAACGGAAAAAGCAACCACCGTTAGCAATTTAACAGTTTTCCTCTTGTGTCCTGAAATAGGAAAAAAAAATGCACATATGGGATGCAATGATCGAATCATCTACAGTATGGGACCAAAATTGAAAACAAGTCCACTTATGGGACCAAAAATATAATTTACCCTTTATAGATCATAACTCTTTATATAATCTGCCACAAAGAAAAAAATGAATAATATCTTTATATAATAGCTTGAAAATGAGTTGTTGAACTAAATACCCACTGCAAACAAATGGATTATTCCCTATAAGCGAGTACCCACACTTATATATTTATTTGGGTAAATTACATTTTGCCACCCAACTATGCCCATTTTCATACTTTGCCGTTGGAACTTTTTTTTTTTTTTTTTTTTTATATATATCAGCTTACCTTCTAAACTTTGCAAAATTTACATTTTGCCATATATGACCATCTTTTTCATGTTTTTTTTGCCAAAAAAATATCATATGTTCTGTATATGTGAAAAATATCACATTACCAAACCCTTAACTATCAGTTTTTCGACAAAAAACTTGATTTAAAAATAGTTATAAATGGCAAAGTGCAAAATTTCATAAAGTTGACATGGTAAATTAACATAAAAAAGTTTAGATGCCAAAGTGTAAAAACAATCATATTTCGGATGGCAAAATATAATTGAACCATATTGTTATCATATAATGAAAGTTGCAGTTTTGTATTTTTTGTGAATGTGCTTTTCTTTTGTATTGAACTATAATTAATATACTCATAATTGAGAGATATTTTATTATTGATAACAACAAAGTCTAAACATTTTTTATTGAAGCATCTTATCGATACGATTATTGGAAAAAAATGGGGATTTAGGAATTTTATTGATAAATATTATTATTACACCCACACGTGCACTTAACACAAGTGCACATAGCTGGTGGCATCAAAAGTAGCAGCTCATCCCAGAGCTGCTTCAGGTTCGTGTAGTATGCACTAATATCCAAATTACCCTGCGACATGGAACTAATCTGGTGCTAAATTTAATATAGTAATGGTCCATCACTCACCGTATCTTGCTTCTAAATCCAACCACAAGAAAGTGCCATCCAATCGGTAATTTGCCACTGCCTAAGTTCTGCGGAACTAGCAACTAGTTTCGCACACTATCCGTCAATAAATCCAAGTTTATCCCTACCTTCAAGTGCAATATGCACTGGTCTACTCCAAGAAAGCCAGTTTCGCCCATTTAGCGGGGTAGAAATCATCACCATCCCTAGGTGATCCAATACTTGAACTCTGGTATTCGCACTGTCACCATTGGATCCAATAGTGCCTGTTACATTATCTGGCACCACAGTCGAAGAGCTCGCCATTTCAACAATGAGTCCAAACGCATTCTCAAAAACCATGAAGATATGCAGAGACCATCAAAATGATGGCTCTGATACCATGTTAGAATTGTGAATTGATCTCATGGCAGAGAGAAGAAAATATGCAGTACAAGAATCTAAATTAATGGGGTTCATCTTCATGTATTGAACCTGGAGCTGAAAGATCCTCTAAATAGCAGTTATTAGAGAGGAGAAGAGAATAACAGACTAACTACCAGTTAACAAATCCTAACTACTCTGCACGCCTCGGCAACCACATGTGTGTTACAAGGAAAATACGTGAATTAACTAACGAAAATGTAAAAATAAAAAGTATGACTTTGTACAAAGTGAATAAAGCAAAACGACGATGTAGCAGCCTCTATTCATGAAAAACGATCACGGCTGTTGTTGTTCTGCTGTATTTTGTTGTTGTACATCTTTCATTATATATCTAGCCAGAAAATATTATAAAACCTTTTATCTGGATTTCAGTTTTCTCTTTAATTTCCCCTCAATAATTGTTGAGCTGGCCGCTATGTGATGTGCACATAGTTATATAGTCATATATTGAACATATTCATTAATATAAATTATTATTAATATATTTACTCAATCTTTAAATTTGAATGTATTAAACGATAAACCATAAAACAAAGTGCGATGAGGGGAGGAACTGATTCACTAAATAAAAAGTATAACAAAGATGGTATGAATCCTATATTCCAGAAAAAAGTGAAAAAGATGTTTATTATTTGAAAGTTGTGTCGTGTGACAACACTTATGCGACATCCATTATAATCATTATTGTCAAATTTCACTGTCAACCCAACAGCTGACCATTATGGAGTAAAAAAGGTTGCAACTTCGGTGAAGTTTTCGGACCATTATCGTTTAACTATTTTTCTCGAAAAAAACTTTTTTTATTAGGGAATGTAACTAATTAATTTTTAATTTTTAATTATTGATCTATGTCGATTTCTTTGTTTCTCCTTTTCCTTTATTCATATATTTAGTGTTTTTAGCTTACTCAATGTGTGTACAAAATATGATAGATTTTCTTAATAATTATATATACAACACTAATGAATGTATAGAACAAAAATGTAGTTTCTAATTATACTTGTCACAACATTGTGATTTTTCATTCAAAATTAAATAAATGAATTTGGTGGTGGTTCATACAATTTCGAATTTGCAAAAAAAATAGTTACAAGACTAAAAGCATATGGACAAAGTGAATTTTATAAATTTAAATAAAAAGAGTCATAATCTCTACAGTGACTTTAGGAGGAGAGTTGAGGAATCAGTACTGATCATTCTTCGGAAAAAAAAAAAGAAAAAAAATCTCTAAAGTGACGATAGCCCTCTGATTTTTCTCTCCAATTAATTTTCAATCCTAGGGCTCGCTTGTGCTTGAATTAGATGTATAATCTTCTTCATTTTTGTTGATCAAGTGTCGCCTTGAAAAAGATAAGCAATTTACCTTCTTGTATTTTGACTGACTAAGGGATTTATTTGTTAAACGGAAACAAATACAGGGAATATTTTGCTCATTTTATTAAAATACAGGGAGGTAAATTGCTTATTTTTATAACACAAAGGGGATAAATTATTATTTTCACATAACACTGGAGGGTAGAATGCATTTTGCCCATTCAATAATGGATTATTCTCAATCTCAGTAGTTGAATTATAATTTCACCTTCTCAATTTTCAATCTTAAATTTCCTCCAATCATTAAAATTCTCAGTTATCATAACAATTTTAAATATTCAAAATTATCGTTTTAATTCATTCAATTCCTTCAATAAAATTTAGTCACAACAACGTCAATTTCAATATTTTAATGAATTTATTATAGTGTACATTACCCCCAATGTATGGGGTCATTTGCGCTTTGCCCCCAATTATTTTTCTTTTACACTTTATCGCCCAACTTTATGATTTTGTTGCACTTTGCATTTTTTGGGGAATAATGATGGAATATTTCGTATGCGTATGGAATCATTTGCACTTTGCCCCCCAGCGTTTGAAATCATTTGCACTTTGCCACCCCAATTTTCTACAATTCCAAGTGTGTGAAACCCCTAAATCGAACAAGAAAATTTTAAACTTTAATTCACAAATAAAAAACTTCAACACAAATATAAAAATCAACAAAACATTACAAAGATTGAAAAAACCCAGATGATAAAATAAAAAAACTCACCGACCCAGATGAAGAGATTGAATTCAACCCAAACGAAAAAATCACAAAATAGTGTAATTTCACAATAAAATCAAATACACTACTATGTATATAAAAGAGAAAAAATCCAACCAAAAAAGTAAAGGGAAAAAAATCATGTATTTCTATTGTTGCCACCATCTACCACATCAATTGTTTGTGAATTGAAATTTAAAATTTTCTGATTCGATTTAGGAGTTTCACACACCTGATATTGCAGTTGGGGGGCAAAGCGCAAGTGATTTCATACGCTAGGGGGCAAAGTGAAAATAATTCCATATGCAGACAAAATATTCCATCATTATTCCCCAAAAAGTACAAAGTACAAAAAAAATCGATTGGGGGACACAGTAAAAATGACCCCATACATTGGAGGGTGTCTGCATTTTACCCTTTATTATAACCCCTAAACTTGTACACACTTAAATTTTTTGCATCCGTTATGTTTAAAACCACTATTCGGTAACTGATAACCAATCCATCAATAAAAAAATTTATTTTAATTTTGAAATATTTACATTGATCGAGTATTCTGTGTACCGCTACTCTTTCTCTCTCTATATATATAAGTATGATAACAGTAATCTAACAGAAGAGAAAATATTTGCAGCACAAGTGAAGTTTGTAATTAAGTTAATGGAACTTCGTACATTCATCACTATCCATGCATGCATTTAATCTTACCTGGAATTTATTTGGGTCCAACTCAATATGCAGGAAGAAGTCTCCTCTTACCTGGAATTTAATCTGCAAGATTTTCACTATTACAACTTGTGGGTATGATTACACTCTCCTCCCCTCATACTTGGGAAAGTACATCCAGCACCCATAAGGTTTGCTTCGGTCTAACAAATAAGTTCCTATATTTGTCAAAATTCACTGAATTTGCAAATATTAATAAGAAAAAATGAATTAAATTGATATTTACCCTCAATTGACTTTTTGTTTACTTATTATATGTCAAATAATTATTTTTTACTGAACTACTCTTATAACGATAAAGATATACTTTCTCACAGACATTAATGTGTAAAGAAGTATATGATGGTAATTTGGTCATAAAAAATTTATTTGACATACAATAAGTCAGTACTAAAATCAATCGGGGGTAATATAATTTTTTATAATTTATTTTGTTAATATTAGTAAATTTAGTGAATTTTGACTAATGAATGGACTTATTTATTAGATGGAAGCAAGCCTTAAGGGTGCTGGATATAATTTTCTAAACCACATGGGGTCTACATGTAATTACATCAAACTTTAGGGGAGGAGAGTGTAATTATCCCTACAATTTATTTCCTGTGATATTGCAAATAAACAAATTACCTTTCTATAAACAAAAATAGAAATTTATCCCTTTGTATTTTTTAAGTTGAAGCAAGCTAACTCCCTGTTTGCCTCCCTGTTTAGGGAGGTAGATTGCTTCATTTCAAAATGTTAAAATTGTTGACCCATAACCTAACTCTGGTAGGCCCAATCTCAACGACCCATACCCACTACCTAGGATGGCTCATACCCATTACAAAGGCTTGACCCACTAAGGCGACTCGGTCCACTTTTTCTAACCCAGTACCCGACCCACTGTCTATTACTTATATCCCATCCTCTTCCCTAACCCTAATTCCCCCCTCATTCTCCATACTATCTGCGCCGACTTTGTTCTCTTCTCTCATCTTCCCCAAGTGACCCCTTGGGTCTTTCCCCCCTTAAGTTTTCAATGTCATCAGAATCTCCTTCTATTGCCCACTTCTCCCGTCTCTTTGTTTCTCTATTCTCCTATATAATGGCACTCTTCTTCTTAGTAAAAAATAACCAACGGAAATCTCCTTCTCTCTTCTTCCTCGAATTTGTTCTCTGTGAACCAAAAACCGATTCCTTTGTGGGTTTGCTTAGTGGTGTTGCGAAACCCCTTAGTGGGTCACTTTATGGAGAAGTCTTAGTGATTAGTTTGAGAAACCAGTAGTGGGTACCGACCTTCCTTGTGGTCGTAAGACTCATAAGGATCTCGGCTCCCTGAGCCTTAACAGTTGTGAATCTTACTTTGTATTATAGTTACATTTGATTTTGTAAAATATGTTAAATTTTAAATTATCTTCCTGTAAAGTTTATTATTCTGTTATTATTATCCCTAGGTTGTATTTTAAGGGTACATGTAACCCACACAATTATAATAGTTAAGATAAGAATTTGCTTAAGGGCTAGATGACAAAATTCGATACCCAATAGTGGTATCAGAGTCGAAAGATTCTGAACTACTCTGGTGGCGGTAATATCTTAAAAGAAACCCTCCTCTCTACTTTTTTGTGATTTTTTACTTCAGAAATTATTTCTGTAATTTTTTTGTGTTCTTAGGTGAAAAAATTATTTCTGCCGATTACTATGATAACTGTTGAGAAAAATATTTTTAATATTGTTGTCGCTTTGTGCGAAATAATATCTATTTCTATCTCTCGCTAAGGTGCAAAACCATTGTTAAAGTTTTTTTGCTATTTGTTACTTTGTGTAACTTTCTATTGGAAAAGTGTGCTCTGTGCAAAATATTTTTTGAATACACTGCTTCGTGCAATATTTGGTAGTATCGCTTGGTGGATATTTTTTCTAATACTGCTTAGTGTGATATAATTTTCTATTAAAAGTTTCTTTTCTATTGGTTTATGTTGATTTTGTTGAAGTACTTATTCTGTCACTGCTTAGTGCGTTGATTTGGTAATTGCTTGGTGTAATATCTTGCTTTATTCTATTTTTTGAGAAATGTTTGGGTATTTTTTGTCAAGTGCATAAAACCGTAACTGCTATTATATTTTGATTATTATTTAGTGCTCTTACGGAATAATCGCACAACCCAAAAACCTTACTATTTTCTCACTTGGTCGGACCCCTGAGGTCGTCGGGTATCTGAATGAGATATAGTCAAGAGCCCCTCATTACTGCTTATAATTACTCTGATTATTTCTTTGAATTATTCTACTTATACCAGTTATGGCTGGTTATAATCTGCAACCATTTGATGGTAAAGTTGATTTCTCTATTTGGCAACAAAAATGAAAGAAATTCTTATACAATAAAAAGTTTTTAAAGCTATTGATGTGAGATATGCAGAAAACACTTCTAAAGAAAAAAGACTAAAAAATGACGAATATGTTTATTCCTCTATAATTCTAAATCTATCTGATTCTGTAATAAGAAAAGTAGGAAAACATAATTCTTCTAAAGAACTTTGGGAAAGACTAGAAGAACTTTTCATAGAAACTTCTTTACCTTGTAAACTTTTTCTACTTAAAATTTTTTTAGATATAAACTTGATTTATCTAAAATCATTGAAGAAAATATTGATGATTTTACAAAATTGATACAAGATATAAAGTTAACAGGTGATAAAAACATTGATGACTATATTCCTATAGTTTGGTTGGGATGCAATCCCTAAAGCCTATAGTAATGTTAAGGTTGTTATAAAATGCGGTAGGGACAATTTAATCTAGATACTGCCATTAATGGACTTAAGAGTAAAGAAATTGACTTGAAGACTAATAAACCTAGCAAAATCAGCATGAAGTTAACTTTGTAAGAGGAAGAACAAAAACAAGAAATTCTGACTATAAAATATAGAAAACACAGCAAGGGTAGAAGTAGAAGTAGGAGTAAGTCTAGGACTAGAAATGATAGGAATAATGATGATAAATCAAAAGAAAGGAGGTGTTACAACTTTAGAGTTAAAGGTCATTATATTAAAGATTGTAGAAAAAAAAAGAGAAAATAGGGATAAAGGCATTATGAAAATCATGAAGGGCCATTAACTGTTTTTAAAGCTGAGAAAAAACGAAACTTATATATTTGTATTTTTTTAATATGATGTTCTTGCTGCTTTTTTGTACTTGATAAGGATAAAACATCTTTGTGGAATAAAATGTTAGGTCATATTAGTTTAAAGGGCCTAGAATTGCTGAAGAAAGAAGGGTTCTAGTTGACAAAATTGATAAATTAAAATTTTGTGATGAATGTGTAATGGAAAAACAACATAAGGTGCATTTCCCTGCATCACCCCCCAAACCCCTCATCTTCATCTTACATCATTGACTATGTACATGTAGATGTTTGGGGTCCTTCTAGTATTGTGACTCATGGTGAAAATAAATATTTTCTATATATTATTGATAATTTTTCAAGAAAATTTTTTGTTTTTTTAATGAAACACAAATATGAAGTTTTTGAAAATTTAAAAAATGGAAAATTTTGGTTGAAAACCAAATTGGAAAGAAATTGAAGTCTTTGCGTACTGATAATGGCCTAGAATTTTGTAATCAATTATTTTCTAATATGTGTGATGAATATGGAATTAAAAGGCACAGACGAACCCCTATACCCCCCAACAAAATGGAGTTACTGAATGCATGAATAGAACATTGTTAGATAAAGTTAGGTGTATGCTAGTTAGTTCTGATTTGCCTAAATATTTTGGGGTAAAGCATTGTTAACTGTTGCTTATTTAATCAATAGAACTCCCTCTTTTCATTTGCTTGGCAAAATACCAAAATATTTGTGGTCTAGAAAATAAGTTTATATTTCTTCCTTACGTGTTTTTGGATGTTCTGTTTTTGTTCATCAAAGTATAGGCAAACTCGAAACCCTCATCTGTTCCCTTAGCTTCACACTTCCAACTCAGCAAAGATCAGTGTCCTAAAACAGACATTGACAAAGATTGGAAAAAAATCCCTTACTCAAATACTATTGGTTTCATTATGTTCTTATGGTTAGCACTAGACTTGACATTGCATATGCTATTAGTTGTCTTAGTAGATATATGTCAAATGTTGGTTTTCCTCATTGGAAGGCTCTTAAATGGTTGCTCAGATATTTGAATGGTTCTGTAAATCTTGGAATAGTGTTTTCTAAATGTTCTAACGGTGCTAATCTTATTGGATATATCGACTCCAATTATGCTAATGATAGACAGTAGGAAATCCACACATCTTACATCTTTACTTTGTGTGGCTCATGCATAAGTTGGAAATCTCAACTTCAACAAATTGTAGCTTTATCAACTACTGAAGCAGAGTACATAGTTACAACTGAAGCTTTTAAAAAAGCATTATGTCTTGAAGGTTTAATAAAAGAAATTGGTTTCCTAAAATAAAATTTTATTGTTTACTTTGATAGTCAGTCTGCCATACAACTTTGCAAAAATTCAGTTTTTCATGATAGGACCAAACATATAGATATTAGATATCATTTATAAGGGATATAGTTGAAAAGGAACTTATAAATCTTGAAAAAATAAAAACAGAATCTAACCCAGATGATATGGGTACTAAATGTTTGCCTTTCAAACTTATCTCAAAATTTTGAATTTAGACTAATGGATACATACAAGGTTTATGAAAATTTTCTAACTAAATATATGCAAGCTTCTCTCTGTTTTTGTAGGTACCCTAGAAGACTTGGCAATGATGAAAATCGAGGTGGAGATTGTTAAATTGATTGGCCCATGACCTAACTCCGGTAGGCCCAATCTAAATGGCCCATACCCACTACCTAGGATGGCTCATATCCATTACAAATGCTTGACCCACTAAGGCGACCCGATCCACTTCTTCTAACCCAGTACCCAACCCACTCTCTATTACTTATATCCCATCCCTACCCTAACCCTAATAATGAATCTATTGGTTGAACGAAAATAAACATCAAGTATACCAGATGTAATTTTTAAACCAGAGAGTTTTTACGTATAATTACACTAAATTTCAAGAAAGAGTGGTGTAATTGTCCTTTTTTCCATAATAGCTATATATATGCAAGTTCAACTAGTTCTAATTAAATAATGTCCTTTTGGATTTAATTTATTCCTAACCCTAATCCACTTTCATATATAAAAGAATAAAGCCCCTCAAACTCTTGTTATGTTTGTATTGGACTTGCATAGACAGGGGGCAATTAAATAATTTTGGAGGAATCGAATTATACAAAGCTATATAATTTTTTTTATACTCTTAGTATAATCAAATTAGTAATATTAATAAAAATATTAGCAAATAAATAGGAAGATTGAATGATGAATTCAGGGAAAATTACAGGGCGTTGTTATCTATTACAATAATATTTTGAATTTATTTATGAAACCTCGAAAATTGTAGGGTATTGTGATGAGCATAAACTACTCGTTGCTAGTTTGGATCGTGGAAAAAATGGCCAATTTTTCCTGCAATTCAGCCTATTACCCCTCATAATGATAGCCATCTTCTCAGCTAGTTTCTTTCCTGAGTCGATCATTCTGTCTCTAATCTTGTTCTAAATTGTAATTTGATTTTTTTTAGGTAAGAGCGATGAATTTTTTATTAATTAAAATAAATCGAGTACAAGTACAATCATTCCTGTGGACTTCAATATCTAACAGTGATTTCAATATCTAACAGAGGTTATTACAATAATCATATCATTTATCAATAATACCTACTATTACAGTAGACAACAATCCTACTATGCATTAGAGAAACTTCTGCTATACAACAAATAATATCCACGCACCTAGCGGGATTCGAACCCATGACCTCTAAGATCATGGTAATTTGATTTGATTTGTACTTTTTTGTCATTGGGTGATGATGGGTGCAGTGTCTTCGGAGGAGTATTGCTGGTGGATGGGCTTTAGAGGTGAAACGCAATTTATTCTCTTGCGATATTAGAAATTATCGTAAATTACTTCTATAAAAAAATAAATAGCAATTTATCCTCTTGTATTTTTAAAATTGAAGTAATTTATCTTTTTGGGCAAAGAGGTAATTTGCTTCAATTTTAAAAATATAATGAGGTAAATTACTACATTTCGTAAAATATAGGAGGTGAATTGCAATTTTATTATTTAAAAAGAGGATCATTTTGTCTATTTTCATAATACGTATAGGTAGATTATAATTTACCCGTGAATTTTATGTTTTCTTTTGGGGTAAGAACAAAAAGGCTCAACAGAAATTGGATGCGCCCACAAAAAAAGCCCATATGAAATCCATCGTTGCGTCGAACTCACCCAATAATGTGCAGGGGAAAGAGACTCGCCCCTAATCATGATTATAATAATTATAGGGTCTTGAAAATTAGTGCATCTTATCAAGTTACCGTTTAGTTTGTTCCTACTTTTCTGCAGTAAACTTGGTCAATAGTTAGGTGTCAATTAAGAGAATTTTTCTTTTGGTTTGTTAGAATAATCTGCTAGTTAGTTTCAGCAAATATTTTTCTGTTTCTTTAGTCTTTAAATACAGCATCTTATGTAGTCACATTAAGTCAAGAAATAGAATCAATTCTTTCTTCAGTGTTCACTGACTTCACTCTGCTCTTGTGCGTGTGTCTTCTTAAAATTCTGCTCTGTTTTACTTTATGGTATCAGAGCCTGGTACAAGGTTCTGATCTCTTTGAGTCTCAAGAAAATAGAACCCTGTAAACACACAATTGTAGCTTCACGCATGGAGGTGGTAAATGGAGGCAGTGCCAACACACAATATGGAGTAGAGAAACTTGTTGGTACAAACTACAAGTACTGGAGAATGTGCATGGAAGCTTACCTTCAAGGTCAAGATCTATGGGAATTGATTGTTGGTGCCGATACAGAGATTCCCGCTGACACTTCCGAAAATGCCGAACCACGAAGGAAGTGGAAAATTAAGTGTGGAAAAGCCTTGTTTGCCCTGAGAACCTCAATCAGTAGAGAATTTATTGATCATGTTCGTGATATAAATTCTCCAAAGCAAGTGTGGGATACTCTGGAGAGGCTATTCTCCAAGAAAAATACAGCCAGATTACAGTTCTTGGAGAATGAATTGGCCATGATAAAACAAGAAGGTATGTCAATTTCAGAATATTTTCTGAAGGTTAAAAATATTTGTGCTAAAATTTCAGAACTCAATCCAGCTGAGAAAATAAGCGAAGCACGCTTGAGGAGATTTCTCATTCGTGGTCTACAGAAGGAGTACAATCCTTATGTCACCTCTGTACAAGGCTGGGAGAAACAACCATCAGTCGAAGAGTTAGAGAGTTTACTATCTAATCAAGAAGCTTTGGCTAAGCAAATGGCCAAAAACTTCAATTTCGAACAAGATGCGGTTCTCTTCTCAAGAGGAAAACTGAATGATTCAGAAAGAGATGCAAATGAAAAGAAGGTAATTAATCACTACTCTCAAAGTAACAGGTTTATCAAATGTTACCAATGCGGCAAACCTGGTCATATAAAGAGGAACTGTCGGACAAAGCTCTCAAGAGCAAATGTTGCTTGTGAAGACAATGACGGCGATAATGAAAGTGATCAACTCAATTGGGAGCAGTGTTTTACAACGGAAGTAGTTGAAGAAAGTGACAGTGCTAATATTGGCTCAACATCAAACCAAGCTCAAATCAATTATGCCAACTACAAAGATGAATGGATTATTGATTCTGGCTGCTCACATCATGTGACCGGTGATGATTCATTATTCTCATAATTGCGACAACATAACAGAAAACGAGTTATCACAGCGGATAACTCAACATATCCGGTGGCTAAAGAAGGTGCAGTAAAAATTGATGCTGATGAAACAAGCGTCAAGTTGGATGACGTCTACCACGTACCAGGTTTGAAGAAAAATCTAATTTCAGTTTCTCAAATTACTAATTCTGGAAAATATGTCCTATTTGGTCCAAATGATGCAAAGGTGCTTGACAATGTTAAAAATGTTGCTGCTGATGTTATTATCTCTGGTGAAAGGAAAGGGTCTTTATTTATAATGTCAGTAGGAGAGGCATATGTCAAGAAAATGAGCCAAACGGATAGTGCAGCAACGTGGCATGCTCGATTAGGCCATGTGGGTTACCAAATGTTGCAACAGATTTCTTCAAAAAGACTACTAGATGGTCTACCAACATTAAAGAATGTGCATGAAGATGTGGTTTGTCAAGGTTGTCAGTATGGGAAATCTCACCATCTTCCTTTTAAAATGTCATCTAATCGTAGGACTACTTCTCTTGAGTTGATTCATACAGATTTGATGGGACCAACAAGAACACCAAGCTGCAGCCACAACCATTATGTCATGGTATTAGTGGATGATTACTCAAGGTATACTTGGACTTATTTTCTGAAAGAAAAGAATGAAGCTCTATCCAAGTTTGTTGAATTCAGAAATAAGGTAGAAAAGAGTTAAGTGGGAAACAACGGCGGTGAATTCATGTCGGCAGATTTCTTTCAATATTGCGATAACAATGGCATCCAAAGACAAATGACATGTCCAAACACTCCTCAACACAACGGCGTGGCGAAAAGAATGCTAGCCCACCTTATTTCCACGAGTCTTTCATGGCTTCATGATAAGAATCTTCCACGCGAACTTTGGGCCAAAGCAATCCAATGTGCATGTTATGTCATCAATCGTTTACCTCCATGGCCAGGTAAAGAAAAAGCTCCCTTTGAGATACTATATGCTGTCAAACCAAATGTAAATTACTTCCGAGTGTTTGGTTCAATATGCTATGTCCATGTTCCCAAAAATAATCGAACTAAACTTGACGCAAAAGCGAAAAAGTGCATCTTTGTTGGTTACGACACTTGCAGAAAAGGGTGGAGGTGTATGGATCCAACAACAAGGAAATCAATTACATCCAGAGATGTTGTGTTCGATGAAATATCGTCATGGAAAACAGTTGACGAACTCCCAAAAGTTGCTGCTCTGCCTGATAATTCAGAAAAACAAATCTATCATAACATTGAAGAAGATAGTGAATCTCCAAACAGAAATGCTTCAAGAAAAGAAGGTGCTGACAACAGTGTTAGGAGATCTTTAAGGGAGAAAAGACAACCAGTGCATTTTAACGATTACGAAGTACAACTGAATCATTGTAGCATCACATCATGTTTTTTTGTTGGAGCATCAAGTGATGAACCAGAATGTTACGATGAAGCTAAAGGCTGTTTAGAATGGGAAATAGCAATGCAAGATGAGATTGAAGCATTAAGGAGAAACGATACATGGGAGCTTGTACCAAAACCAGAAAATAGCCAACCAGTCACTTGTAAATGGGTATATCGGTTGAAAAAGAAATCAGATGGTACAATTGATCGTTACAAAGCTCGTCTCGTTGCTCGTAGTTTCTCCCAAAGCTACAGATTAGACTATGAAAAACCTTTAGTCCAGTGGCAAAGATGGTAACAGTAAGATCAATATTTTCTCTTGCAGCTTTTAAGAATTGGAAGATATGGCAACTTGACGTAAAGAACGCATTCCTCTATGGTGAACTGGATCGTGAGGTGCTGATGGAAGAACCTCCAGGATTTGTTTCCGAAGAGTTCCCCACCCATGTCTGCCTACTGAAAAAGGCACTATATGGCCTCAAACAAGCACCACATGCTTGGTATGGTAAAGTGGCTCAATATTTTATCTTCTGCGGATTTAGGGTTGCTGATTCAGATTCTAGTTTATTTGTGAAAACAAAATCAAAAGGGCACTTGGTTTTATTATATGTAGATGACATGCTAATCACAGGAGAAAATGAAGCTGAAATTTCTTGTTTGAGAAATGATATATCAGTTCGTTTTGAAATGAAAAATTTAGGAGAAATTGGATGCTTTCTCGGTCTTGAAGTGAAGAAAACAGGTCATGGATTTTTTATATCTCAGAGAAGTTATGCAAAAAATCTCTTGGATCGTTTTGGCATGGGGGAGTCGAACGGAATTGCTACGCCTATGGAACCATATCTTAAGTTGAATAAAGAAGAAGGGCAGCCACTAAGGGATGAACGAAAATTTCGACAACTAGTTGGTAGCTTAATCTATTTAACAACTACAAGACCAGAAATTGCCTTTTCAGTTAGTGTCATATCTCAGTTCATGCAAAGTCCACGAAGTTCTCACCTAGATGCTGCTAAGAGAATCTTGCGGTATATAAAAGGCTCTCTTGACTACGGTCTTTTGTACAAGAATAGCAATGATTTTAAGCTGAAAGGATTTACTGATGCAGATTGGGCAGGTGACGCAAGTGATCATCGTTCAACTTCAGGTTATTGTTTTAATATTGGTTCAGCCATAGTTTCATGGTGTAGCAAAAAGCAATCAACTGTTGCATTATCAAGTGAAGCCGAATACATGGCAGCAACAATAGCTACACAAGAATGCATTTGGTTAAAGCGTTTGATCGGAGACATTTAGGGTAAAGTCAATTATACAGTACCTATCGAATGCGACAACGAGAGTGCAATTAGACTGGCTTCAAACCCAGTATTTCATGGGAGAACGAAACATGTTGAGATCCATCATCACTTTGTTCGAGAGAAGGTTCTGAATCAAGAAGTTGAGTTAAAGGGAATTCATACTAATGACCAAGTTGCCGACATATTTACTAAAGCTTTAGCTAAGCCTAAGTTTGAAAGTTTCAGAACTGCACTTGGAGTCATTGATAGTAAGTATGCACTAAGGGGGGGTCTTGAAAATTAGTGCATCTTATCAAGTTACCATTTAGTTTGTTCCTACTTTTCTGCAGTAAACTTGGTCAATAGTTAGGTGTCAATTAAGAGGATTTTTCTTTTGGTTTGTTAGAATAATCTGCTAGTTAGTTTCAGCAAATATTTTTCTGTTTCTTTAGTCTTTAAATACAGCATCTTATGTAGTCACATTAAGTCAAGAAATAGAATCAATTCTTTCTTCAGTGTTCACTGACTTCACTCTGCTCTTGTGCGTGTGTCTTCTTAAAATTCTGCTCTGTTTTACTTTATAGGGGACATATTTTTATTCTAAAATAATTATATTCTTCTTTTGTAATGTTTGATATAATTACACATAAGTTTTATAATTTAAATTTTTAATTATGTGTGTGTGAGAGAGAGGAAATTAAATGTAGAGGCTATTGCTAAATATATAATATATATATATATATATATATATCTTAGATAAAAATAATTATGATATTATTACAATATAATTATCATTAACAATAATTATTTATTGGATAATTATACTCCCCTCTCCTGAAGTTTAGTATAATTACATATAGACCCTTATGATTTGAAAAATTACATCTAGCACCCTGAGGTATGCTTTCGTCTAATAAATAAATTCCTTTGTTAGTTAAAATTCATTGAATTTTCTTATATTAACAAAAAAAAACTTAATAAAAATTAATATTCATCCTCAATTGGCTTATTGCAAGCCAAACAAATTTTTTCAAACTAAACTACCCTTATAATGGTGAAAATATAAATCTCCTCATATGCATTAACGCATGAAGACGTATGAGGGTAATTTGATCATAAAAAAATTTTATTTAATCTGCAATAAATCAGTAAGAAGTCAATCAGGAGTAAGTATAATTTTTTTTTATTTTCTTTGTTAGTATTAGCAAATTCGACGAATTTTAACTAAATGATAGTTTTTATTTGAAAGCAACCTTATGAGTATTAAATTTAATTTTTCAAATCACGGAAAATTTATATGTGTTTACTCCAAATTTCAGAGGAGAAAGGGAGTGTAATTATCCCATAATATTATGATGGAATAAAACATAATCGATGTTCCCATTCAAACAAAAATATATATAATATATATGAGAGAATATTTGATATGATATTGTGGGAGAAATCTGATTGGGCTAATGTCCATGTAACTTAGCAACTTCAAAAAAGTGACATAAAGCTCTTGCTAATATTGACAAGTTTATCAAAACAATTAGAATAATGTTTTTGTGATAGTCACATATGCAAATTGGGTAAATATCTAAGATTCTAATCATCCAAATCTTCAATTTTTGGTTTATCTTGAATCTTGACTAACACTTTGTTGACCGATTTGATTTCTTTTCGTTATCAAAAAATTCGAATTATTTCAATTTCAATCTGACGCTACAGGTCAAAACATACTCGTACAACAGTAAATTAGTTATAGAGTATCTAAACATTATCCACCAACAAGAACATCACATCAATAGAATGAATCAAAATCTGTCGAGTTCATTTTCTTTACTTTTGAGTAAATTCAAAATACTATTTTTTATAATATATATATATATATATATATATATATTTGGACGTTTGTTAAACTATATTGAGACTACTCGATCAGGAAATAGTATTCAATATGACACAATTATATTTTGAATTAATATTTTTAATATATAAAGAAATATATTCTTCTTAAAATAATACTATCATAACTTTATAAATATGAGACAATTATATTATTAAAATATAAATATTTTTTTGGTATATTTGTATGTGCATGTTTTAAGTATTAAAATAGTAAAAATTTTAGAATTCGTGTTACTTTTAAAAATACTAAACCATTTGTAAACTACATATATTATTTTAAATTATGAAAAATTAATTAGGTTTATGTATTTATATGTATAAATGAATTACACCTTTTATATATATATATATATATATATATATATGCACAAATATATATACAAAATATACCAAAAAAGATAAAAATTTAATAATCGAGATGGATTCGAGTCCAAATCATAAAGACATAAACCTGCCTTGGGATATATTTAAAGTTTCAAAACCCACCCTAATCAAAATGGGTCCAGAACCAGTTCGGACCCATTGCCATCCCTACTTGCAATCACTGATCAGATTAAAAAGTACTGAAAATTCCAATCAATTTTATAAAAGTGTATGAAAATGAGACTTTGATTGTAACTACGAATATGTAGCTAATTAAGTGATAGAGTGGGGTTATATATATATAATATAGTTGGACAAAGTGAATTTTCATAATTGTATTGAAATATTAATGAGCCGAAGTAGCAGTTAGTAATCCTTTTGTTAACAGTTGTCCCTTGAAACCACACTTGCAACTCATTAATTAGGGTTGTCAATTGTGCATTGAGTTTTAGTGTGTGTATATATAAATATATGCATTATTATCATATATCATAATAGAGTTTGGACCATGATTTTTTATTATTATTTAAATAGAAAAATTATAATTTACGTCCTACAATTTATATCGTTTGCGATTTTGATCTCATTATTTTATCCCTCACCACATTTAGTCCCATAAGTGTAAAAAAAATGGCAATTTGCATCCCACTTATCGGACTAAATATCGTGAGGGGATAAAATAATAGAATCAAATCGCAAACAACGTAAGTTGTGGGACGCAAATTGTAATTTTTCCTTATTTAAATCATCAAGTTTACTCAAATCGAATCAATAACTTAATATTTATAATTATAACATTAAATATCGAAAAATTGCCCACGCACGATCAATCATAGTGAATTTTCATATAGGGTTAATCATGGTAAATATTTTTTCCATAGGATGAATGTTTTGAAAATTAATTTAAAGAAAAGCGACTAAGTAAATTATATTTCCTCAATTAAGAAAATAAATGGTAAAATTCACAAAATGAGACTACCAAGGCGATAACGTGTTGAGGCCCTATAGCTCCGAAATTGTGAAATCGAGTTTAACGAATGTGAATACGTACGTATGTCTATTTTTATAATAATTCTTAAATTATTTATTTCCTTCAAACATATATATGTTCTTATTTAGTACTATTAATGTATTTAATAAGTTTTTTATCCATTGTAAATAAAAGCATGCAGGGGAAATAATTATTTTATCCAATCACGAGGAAAAAGCCATTAATGATAATTTACATAATAATATTTTATTTGATCATGTCCTTCAAATATCTTCTTTAATTTATAATTATCTATTTATAATATGTAAATATATCGAATAATGTAATAAACAATATCCATCACATCAGAAAAGATGCACGACGATGTAGCTGATAGAAAAATAATTTCATCCAGCATCAAGAAACACCAAAAAACATGAAACCCTTGATGACATATAAATTTATGCAATAATCCATTCATTTCATAGAATTTGTCGACATTTATTCTTATTTCAAAGGAAGACAGACACAAAAAAATAAAACAAAAACAAAAACAAAAAAAACTATACTAATTTCCAAAAGTAGGAAAGAAGAGCAAAGGGTTAACTCCAAAGGTAAAAACCACAAGACACGTAGAAATTGTTGATTCATTGTGAGAGCCACCTTAATATCATTAATTAAGACACTAATTAACTAATCACCAACGTTAATTTTTGAGCTGGTAAGTAGTAATTAGTGTCTTAATTAATAAGGTATACATCTATCACAATGAATCATTAAAACTAATTAAGACAGCTGAATACCCTTGTATTATGATAATAATAATAATAATAATAATAATAATATCTATATATTAATTATTATGCATCATATTCACAAATCAAACCTCCCAAATTTAATTAATTACCTAATTAATTAACCCCATTAATCACCTCCACATGTGCATGAGAAATCCCATTGGTGATCAGCCCCTCACCTGCCTTCCCCGTGCCGCCAATTTTCTCCAAAATTGGTCCCAACTCCCTTGCCTGCACATTCACCTTAAGACCATCCTTCATGAACAATGTCAATGACATTTTCTGCTCCACCTTGTGCCCCGCCGCCACCACCAGCCGGTGTCGGAGCAGCACCGCCGCCGCAATTGACTTCATCTGCAAGTAAGCCAGATCCTTCCCTAGACATATCCTCGGCCCTGCATTAAACGCCACGAATTGGTATTGATCTCTGGCCTCAAATTTCTTGCCATCTTCCGACAACCACCTCTCCGGCTTGAATTCTAGGCAGTCGTCGCCCCATATGAACTCCATCCGGCCCGTCGAGTAAATGGAGTAGGTGATATTTGAGCCGGCTGGCACGAACGTACCGTCCGGCAAGACGTCGTCTGCAATGACATGTTTGGAGTCTTCGGGCACGGATGGGTACAACCTAAGAGTCTCGGACAGGGCTGCCTTAAGGTATATCAATCGGTCAACTTCTTCAAACACTAGGGGCTCGTCGAGCCATTTTGAGGTGTCACAACCACGAGATTGTATTAAAATCGAGCAGAGTTCAATCAAAAGTTTCTCTTCCACCTTAGGGTTTAGGATCACTAACCAAAAGAACCAGCTGAGCGCCACGGACGATGTGTCCCGACCGGCTAGGATAAAGTTTAGGGCAACATGTTGGAGGAATTCATCAGTGTATGATTCCTTTTTCTTCATGAACCTAGATAATAGGTCATCATGGAGGGACCCACCATCATGCTGACTCACTAGCTCGAGCTTACGTGTATTGATTACATTGGTCATGTAATCGTCCACGTGTTTTAGGCTGTGGCTCAAGCTGAGCTCCATCCCAAGCCGGAGCCATTTCTTGAATTTCCAGATGAACTCGGGCAAAATAAAGCGTTGCAGTGAGGCTTCAGTGGCTCGATCGAAAGCCGAGGCGAAGCTGTTCTCAGGTAAGCCAGGGGATAGAGTTTGGGGATCTTTCCCGAAAGCCAAGCCGCATATATTGTCAAAAGTGAGCCGTAACAAGAGGTCTTGGAGATCGATGGGCTTGCCCTCGAGCTGAGCCATTTTCAAAATTGGACAGAATCGATCCTTGATGGCTCGGCTCACCCAGCGAGCCATGGCTTGCCTGAGTGTGCGGGTGGTGAATTCCAGTGCGGCAGTCTTACGCTGGAAGAGCCACGTGTCACCATCAGAATTGAAGATGCCCTGCCCAAGCAAATCATGGAACACAGCTTGCCAGGTGGGGCCTTTGGGGTAATTATCGAACCTAACCTTCAAAATGTGCTCTAAATTCTTGGGGTCGCACGTGACCGTCACGAGGCCCTGTTTTCGGGCCAGAAACGGAGCAGCGAAAATGCAAGTCTGGTAAGTGCCGCCGCAGGCCCGCAGATTCTCGGCTATCCACTCATGCATACGGCTGTTGTTCTCAATCAGGCCGGGGAGGCTGCCCAAAACGGGCCACAATCTCGGGCCCTTGGGCCCTTTCAAAGACCTCGTAATCGATCTGAACCACACAAAATAAGCTGCTACGAAGGCCAAAATCATCATAACCGTAGATACTTCCATCAGGCCCACTTTCCCTTTCTTCCCCCGATCGACTCCTGTAGAAAAAAAAAAAAAAAAAACCACCACCATTGAGACAACGTAAAACTAACCAAATGAAAATGCAAGAGAGAGAGAGAGAGAGAGATGCATAGCAGGAAAAGAAACCTGTTCTAAGTGTAAGAAACGGAGGGAGAGGTGAGTTCAGTTCTGAGCATGAAACATCCCAAAAGAATCAAAATCCTAGATATATAATGTTGTAAGAAAGAGATAAAGCGTAGTACAGAGGGGAGTGGGTTCAATGAGATCAAGAAAAGGAGAGAGAGAGAGAGAGAGAGAGATGTGTAGTGAGAGAGGTGAAGAAATTAAAGTGATTTATAGAGAAATAAAAAGAGTGGCAATAAATATGGGGGTCGGGCAGCTGTTCAAACTGTTCGCTACATACATATACATACATATATATATCTCATCATCATCTCTCTCTCTCTCTATCTATCTCTATCTCTATCTCTCTCCCAAGAATGAGAGAGAGAGAGAGAGAGAGAAGTTGTAAAAGCAGCAACAACATTAAATGGCAGCAGAGGTCGTTGGAGAAGTAGAAGTCACTTATAATAAATCAGCCAAGAAAACAGATAATCTCCACCTCCACCTCCAAATTCCATCTTACGTACTCCTCTCACTCCTCTTCATAGAGAGAAAAAACGCAACCACGCAGTTGAAGAATCATAATCCACATTAACCACCTGCTGCTTCATTTATTTATTTATACCTCATTCAACTCTCTCTCTCTTCTCTCTCTCTCTATATATATATATATAAGGTTTAATGCATTGTAAATGAATAAATTATCCTTCGATGAAAACATAAAAGCAATTCACTCCTTATATTTTTTAAAATGAAGCAATTTGCTTTCCTGTCAAAGGAAGTAAATTATTCCATTCTAAAAAATAAATTGCTACATGTTTTAAAACACAAATAGTTAAACTGCTATTTTTTTTATAATGGGGTAATTTGCTTATTTGTAATATCATAAAGGAGTTACTTGCATTTATATATATATATATATATGCATTAATCTACTTCATCAAAACCCTTTTTTATTTATATGGAAAAATATGTATATATAAAAGTAGTCACCTAATTTGGCAGGAAGAGAGGTCCTTCTTAAATTCCAGCATTGAATGATGGGGAAAAAGTAAATGGGATTAGTTGAGAAAGGCATGCACATGCATATGCTCATCCTCATCCTCATGCATTGCATGTTACTCTCTCTTTACATGCATCCATGCATGCATACCATTGCATGTACTTCCACCCTACTTCACCCTATTCCATGCGTGTGTTCAATTTATTTTTTTTATTATTTTTTTAAAAAATTTACAAACCGACATTACAAAACATAATTCACTAGCTAAAAAAATCAATGTATTAACAAGTACAATTCTATTATTTAATATAATTAGAAATAATGGATTAGCAATAATAATTTTAATTATTAATTAGCTCAATATTAATTTTATTTTCATAGCTATTGACGTATTTTCTTGTACCGTGAATAACTGGTAAATTACTGGTTCATCTTAAATGAGCATAAATAGAAATTACTAGTGATAGAAAATTGACGTTAAAGTATTGTCATCTCGTGGAATAATAATTAGTACACTTAGAGAGTATTTTGATCGATACACATTTTGTTAATAAAAAATATTCCCTCTCGAACATAGTTTATAACTTTAAATGTACATAGTATACTGTTTTTGCAAATTGTTTTTTTTTTTTTTTTGTTATTATAATTTTTTTTTTTTTGCATCTTTTATATATTCTGTTTAAAATATATGTGTTCCGAGTATTATTTAAAGAATGATTTTACACTGCATGTAACGTGCATTATATATATATATATTTAATATAAAGAAGATGAACAAGATTTTAAATAGAAAATTCAATCAGTCAAGTAGGTCTCACTTAATTCAAATATAAGTAAATTTCTTATGTTTTCAACAATCCTCCATTAATATAAGACAACAATTAGGAAAGATTTCCTAATTTTCATAAAATCAAAATAGCTAGCTAGGATATATTTAATAAATAGAAAACTGTCTATCGAGAATTTGACTAATATTAATCATTAATTCTGCACGATGGAAATTACCTTAATTAATTATATGATACTAGTTTAAATTAACCTATATTTTGATTTTTTTTTCGCATGTTGGTAGATATCTAGATGTCAACCATAACTTATAGAATTTCAAATTCAAGAACTTACAAATTTGATGATGAAAAATTGAATTAATTATTATATAATTATTTGAGAAATCTAATTGTCCCTTTAAAATCACAAATTTTTATGAGCTATACTACTAACTTATAGTGAAACTAAGAAATCATAATTAATTCATACACAAATCGAATAAGTTTATATATATATATATATATATATATATATGATCAAAAATGTAATTTTAGTTTAGTTTCTTAGAAGCGGTGACAATTTTGGATCAGGTCAAATTCAAAATAGTAAATCAAGACAATAATTTTTAAAAAATAATAATTTAAGGACAAAATATCCTAGTTTTTCCAGAATCACGCACATGATGCGCACGTGAACGCAAAAATTAATGGGGATTTCTCCAAAATCCATTGACTTAGTTTGCGTGATTTTCTTTCAGCCATTGCTTACATGGCATGGGTAACGTGTTTAAAAAAAGCACGTCACCCTGCCAACTCACCTTCCCAGTCATATCACCATTTATTTGAGGGAAAAGAGACTCACGTGGGTCGCTATATTTGTCCCCAAATTTAATCGAAGAACCCTAGTTCTTAACTGAAGAGAGGATAGCCTATTAGTCCAATTTCTTGTAGAAATTGGACAAAATTTCGGAGATATCCAGTGTCACCAGCTTTGTGGATTGTATTGTGGGAGAGGGTTGTAGTTCGGACCTCATGGACTGATTTGAACCCGAGGAAGAGATTTCATGCTTGTAGAGACTTAATGTAAGTTTTCTTTTTAATTTATTTTTCTCCACTATTTCAGCAGCATATTATTGAGATGTTCAATTTTGGTTTTGCTTCTTCTATTTGTTGTAGAAGAGTGGTTGTCGATTTTTTTAATGGGTGGACCCTCTAATATGTAGAAGGGCACGGATTATTATTTCGGGTTTGTTAAGAAAGAAAAATGCATTGGAGATATAAATTCTAAGTTTAAAATGTAGTAACAAAAAGCTGGTGAATTTTTTTTTTTCCTTTGTCTTTTGTGTGTTTGATATACATTTGGGTAATTTGGGAAATGATGAACATGAAGACTGCATATCCAGCTTGAGAATGAAGATGTTTTTGGGAACTGGAATTGTTGGTCTAGTTTATAAGGATGACATAAATCCAGTGCCTATCATTGGAGGAGGTGCACTAATATTCAATCCTGGTTGCAGTGTTACTGGTGGTTGCATTCATATGTTGTTGTGGTTCATCTACAATCGCTCATACATTGATGGCCCAGGCTGAGATGCTGGAGTGATTATAGGGTCAGGTTCTGTAAAAATTCTCTGTGTAAGCTCATTATTTTGACTAACATCCTCTTGTGGATTCTCTGGAGGTGAAATGTTCACATTTTCCACAATTTTTGAAGCGGCCAAACTCTCCTATAGCAGTAATAGGTTCAATCAATAACAATTCAACAAGTTTAGGTTTCAAAAACTTATAAAATTAAACTTACTCTATGTGGGTCCACATAAACATTGTGTTTTCTTGGCTTGTGATTACTTGTAGATTCACCTCTTCTATGACCCTAATAAAGAATATGCATTAGTATTAAAAAACACAAAAAACTGAAACATAATATGTCAAGGATTTATAAGCTAACCTGTAAAGAGAAAACTTCAGCTAGAATGTTTTCCAACCCTGGTGCATCCTTGTCTTTCCAGAATGCACATCCAATTAGATTATGATTAGCTTCAACACATATCCTACAATAGTGACTGATATGTTGTCTCTTGAGCTTAACTTGCTTAACTAGATTCTTGTCCTTTCTTTTTTTGTTCTGTATAGTTTGTTCATTTGGTTCTCTCCTCCTTGCACCTACAGGTTTTCTAGGTCCTCTTCCAAAATTTGGAGGTATTGGTGGGATAAATGATGTCTTACTCCACCATATTTCCCTACTTATTGGAAGAATTGCAGGCTCATAGACGTGCTTATATGTGTCTACAGTGTAGTAAGGATGCACATCTTCAAACATCAAATTTTGATGAAATATTGCACTACATGCATGCTTACATGGAATGTGTGAAAGTTGTCAAATTCTAGAACTGTAGGTTCATATGTCCAAATCCACAAAATACTGACTACCATCATAGCATGATATCTGGTAATGTCTATCATTTGATTTAATAGGAATGCAATTACCAATTTTATCCATATATTTTTGCATAATATTTTTTTATCTTTGGACACAAATTTCCTTTTCATTTTTTGGCTTCTTTGTTCCTATTTTCTTGTAATCTCTTCATGAGATACTATCTAATCCATTCTAACTATGTAAGGACATGTTTGTCCCTTGCATCAAGAATATTGCATTAAAGCTCTCACAACAATTGTTTAATATGTCACACTTTGGTTGTTCAGTAAAGTGTGACTTACTCCAATCCTATGCAGGTTTGTCTTGAAACCAGTCAAATGCAGTATGGTCAAGTGATTTCATTTCTTCGATTATAAGCTTGAATTCACCAACTATACTTGTCCTGATTGCCTTCCATGAGGCATTCTTATATGCTACACCTCCGAAATCTGTTGTCTTGAAGGTGTTGTGCAAATGCCTAACATAAAACCAGTGTGTAGAGTTAGGGAATATTGCCAGAAAAGGTGAACTCATTATCTCTCTATATATTTAAATTGCTTCAATATTGTCAATAACCACTCCCAAGTGTTTCTGGATTCTTTTTGGACCACTACATATGCAATGGGGTATAAATTGTTGTTTGGATCAACCCCTACTGCAGTAAGTAATATCCTCCCATGTGGCCATTTTAAATGACAACCATCCACACCTATTATGGGTCTAAAACCTCCCAAAAAAATCCTATTTCATAGCACTAAAGCAAACATAAAACTTCTCAAATCTATTTTCATCTCTCATTATTCACTCCTAAAATGATTATGCTACCAGGGTTTGCTCTCCTCAATTCATCTACACAGTCCTACAATTTGTTGAACTGGTGTTTAGGAGTTCCTTCAAGTTTTTTCAAGGCCTATCTTTTTGCTCTGTAAGCATGTCTCTTGATATATGGCATTTAAGCTTATTCATTATGTCTACCCTCCACCCTTTGACATTTCTTTTTGTATCTGTTTTGAAGCCTTGCAGAAATCTTTCACTTAACCAACTTGTTTTCACATTTCTTACATTGAATACTTGTGGGCAAGTGTGTTAAAAATTGTATAAATGAATCTGGAAGGTTTGTTCATTCTTTATCTTGGTTACATTATCTTCCATTCACACCCGTCCTCAGTGCACACAGCATACACCCCGAATGAATCATTCTTTGTAAATTTCAAACTTCTCTTATGTCTTATAACATGTGATTGAAAAGCTTTTTCGAATTCTACCTTTGAGTTGAATATCATCCCTAGTTCAAGTGAAGGATCATATATTTCAACATGATTGAATTACAGCATACTCAGGCCCTTTATCCTCATCATCTAACACCTTATGTTCATCCATGTCAGCCTCATTGACCACTACATCATCTGAATCAGACTCGGATGATGTTTCAGGTTGGGTCCCATTCTCCTCCCCAATTTTAATCACATATTTTTTGTATGACTCATCTTCATCTTCACAGTTATCATTGTTCATGTCATAATCATTGCCCAGAAAGTCTGAATAAAATTCACCTTCCTCTATGTCAGGTTCATCCACACCCACAACACCCCCCCCCTCCCCGAAGGTTTTTCTACCCCTAGGTCATCTCTTGAAGGTTCTACCACATCAGCATTTTCAATTACATTGATATGTTCTCCCAAAAACTCCATATATATTCCTAAAGACTCAATGTCTTCTGCAAAATTCAATTTTTTCTTACCCTTACCCTCAATCTTACCTTTGCTCTATCTATTTTCAGTGTTATTCAAAATTCTTTATTCTTCACCAGCATCCACAGCAACATCCTCATGTTGTGGAGGATTGTACTCAACTCCCTACTACTGCCCAACTGCTCTAAAGCACTTTTTAAAATATCAGCATCACTGAGCAAGATCTTAAACCCATGATTTTTTATAATGATGTATCTTATTCCCTTCCCAGTAATTTCACATTTTTCAGCAAACAAGTTCAAGTTATTTTTATTCATGTGGGTGGCAATTACATGGTCAAATTTCTTTACTTTTCCACAAATACTAGCTAAAGTTTCTAAGTTTACCACCATAAAAGAAGCCCTACAGTTATGGTTTAACTCAGAAGGTCTGAAAATAAGGGGGAAAAAATACAATAAGCAACAACACGAAACCAACAATATAAAATACACAATAATACCCCACATGTTTCATAAATTAAAATTTTAATATATCAACAACAGAATACACCACATGTTTCATACATTAAAATTTTAATATATCAACAACAGAACACAAGTCAAATTCATATGGGGAACCAAGAGGGCATTAAGAAAAAAGGCATCAACTTTACAGCATCCAGACAAAAGTACCTCTCTCCAAAACCAAAAAAAAAATAAAAAATAAAAAGCTATTAGTTGTAGAGTACTTACGGTATGCTGGTAGGGGCATGTTCAAATGCCTATCTGAGCAAGTCATCACCATTTTTACATACAAACAGCTTCAAAAAGCCCTTGGGTTTCACCTATTCAAAAATAGTTTATTTATCTACCAATACCTTCGAAGCAATCTAGGGTTTGATTTGGGAAAAAGATTAAAAAAAAATATTTGCGAAGAAAAGAGCACGGGTCTCCAACGTGATGCTGGTTTCCCTCCAATGACAAGCCTTACATGGGCTAGGAAGGTGAGTTGTAGGGTGATGTGGTTTTTTTAAACACGTCACGCTTGCCACGCAAGCAATGGCTGAAGAAAAAAAAAAACAAAAAATCATGTAACCTAAGTCGTCGGATTTGGGATAAATCTCCATTTTTTTGCAGTCACGTGCGCAACATGTGCGCGATTCCAGAAAAAATAGCGCATTTTGTCCTTAATTGTTATTTTTTTAAAATTACTGTCCTGATTTGCTATTTTAATTTGACCTAGATTAAAATTATCACCGCTTCTAAAAGCCTGGACCAAATTTGCATTTTTCCCATACATGATAGAAATTCAAAAGAAGGATTGATAAGTTAACTAATAATAAGATTCTTAAGTTGGCCATATAATATTGGATAAATTGCATTAAACACCTTATATTTTAAAAATTCAGTTGAAAACCCACATATCTTAAAAACATAGGCAAAAGGACCCATTATTAGTTTGGATACATGGAATTTTCCAATTATTGTTGATTAAAAAAACTCACACACTCAAAGCAATTCATGCACATACATAGTTGGAACACAAGACCTTCCTTAAAAAAATTTGAGCTCAAATCGTCGGACTATCCTTCCGGAGGACATATCTGATAGAAAACTATGCACTTTTTTGGACACCTAAATTCCCCCCTTCAAGGAGGATTAAAACTAGTTTCTCAACTCCTCTCTTGAACTAAAATCTTCATATACCTGGAAGGTGGTATATGGTTCCTCATACTTTGTGTTAACTATTTATAAAAGTCTATTCTAACTCATTAATTAGATTTTTTTTAAATGAAAAATATTCAAGGTTTTTTTTTTGGGTAAATTGCATAACACCCCCTGCGCATTAGGAAAATAGCACGAAATCTCCCTATTTATATTTATAGGCAAAAAACCCTCCGTGTTATTTAAAATATAGCAAAGTACCCCCTCTCCGTTAGAAACTAATGGAGAGTAAGCCACACGTGCGGGTTGTGCGAGTTTTCCTTATTTTTGCTGCATTTGAGGTTTTCTTAAGTAGGCAAATGTGCAACTTGCACCTTTTGTTTGATATTTTAATGTGCACATGTTTTAAATTAACAAATGATAATAAAAACAATTAATATAATAAAATTCCCTTTTAAAATTAAATATTTAAATGAATATAAATAAAAATCACTTATAATATTATATATTATTAATTAACTAAATTATTATTTAATTTAAATATATTTTAATATTCATTTATAAAATTTACTAATTAAATGTAAAAACATCTAAAAATTAGATCAATTTTTTTAACTTTATATAAAATAGTATATTAAAATTATTAATATATATTAAATTAAAAAATTTTACTTATTTTTTTAATTTTTTTTAACCTTCTTTTTCTCCATCGGCAACTCATCGTTGATAGAGCCTCCGTCGCCCAGAACCTGGGCATTAGGGGCGATGTCGAGGGGGCGACATTTAATTTTTTGTATTTTATTTATCTTTCTTCTCTATCGACGCCTCATTGCCCACAGAGAAGAAGACTGGACGACGGAGGTCGCCCTCACCCAGAACCTGGGCATTAGGGGCGACATTGCATTGGATAGACATGAGGTCGCCCCCTTTTGCGAGGGCGAGGGTGACGTCACCATCACCCAGCCTGGGCGCTGACAGCTTCGTCGCCCATAGCCCCCGCTACAGATACATATATATAGATAGATATAGATATTATAATAAATATATATATAAATAAATAATTATATTTAAATTACTCTAAACCTAGATCGTTCATTGTATCAATAGCTGTTATTAATGCCATTACGTCTAATGGGGAGACTATGCAATATTTTGAAAAATACAGGAAAAATTTTGCCTAGGAAGTTTTTAACTAAATTTTAAAAATACAGAGGAGTTTTATGCAATTTACCTTTTTTTTTTTTTTTAAGAAAAGTATTTAATTGCAAATAGTTCAGATTTTCGTTTATAAGATCTGATAATTATTATTTTGAATCATATCATTGAATCAACTAGCAAAGTATTTCACGTGCATTTGATTATAATTGTATAACTAATTAATAATAGACGCAAGTACAAAACTTTCCACAAACTCCAAAGAAAATAATTGTAACTAATATAGAAAAATTTCAAAATGATATAGAAATATAAATGTAACGGTCAATTAATTACTCTAATATATGATGTTGATAAAATAAGTAAAATTCAAAATAGCGAAAATAGGCCCAAAATACGCAAAGGGTAACATAGGCTTGCGAGTTAGAAAAGCCCATCAAGTATACGAGTCAACGGGAGACGCTGGATGAAGGGCACGCGTCAATATCGCTTAGGAGAACAGATGTCATCTATACGAATGGTCCTAAGTATAAATACTTGAGCATTTACAAAGGTCAAGGCAACTACTAATTACCCAACTTTTATTATTCACATTGATATACGACCTATTCATTTATACAATTTAACTTAAGCGTCAGAGTGTTCACGTCGAGTCAAGTCCGGCACCTTTTCTTGTATAGATCCCAAGCTCATTCCCCGTACTCCGAACCCAAAAGTCAAGCAGCAAGCAAACTTTGGAGATCAAATTTAATCAATATGACAACCAAAATAAATAATTATAGTAATTTTATTTAAATTATGGAATAAACTGTGATTTATATTTTTTTTAAAATGAAAATCAATAATGATTATGATTAATTTAATCTAAAATCAGGGGTAGAAATTAGAAAGAAGACATCCAATATGGTTCCAAGAACGGGAACGTAAAATCATCATCATGTGCACCTCTTAATCTACATTTATATATAGTCAAGTTTTATAATGATATTCATAAACTTGGAGTTGGTCATGCCATATATTTACCCTAAAATTTTCCAATACGTATATATTGTTCTAGAAAAACATCCTACGTAATAACAACAAGAAAAATAAATAAATATATATTCTATCAATATCAATAATATCATTTTCTGTTTTTATTTGTTTTGATTTCTGGTATACCACAAGCATGAAATGAGATAAAGTCTTGTTCTTATGTGGTATTATCCAAGTATGAAGTCCCCCCCCCCCTTAAATTCATCCAAAATATTGATCTTATTTATTAATTAATTTGTAGTAACCCAACCTAATTAATAATGTCAAATGCATATATATATATATATATATATATATATAAAGTTAAAAAAAATCATACCTAATTAATAGTGCCAAATGCATATATATATATATAATATATATAATGCAAGCATCTTTCTTGTGATATGCAAATAAATAAAGTACCCGGTGAAAAGAAAAATAGCAATTTATCTCTTTTTGTTGTCTGAAATACAACAATTTATCTCCCTGTTTAGGGAGGTAAATTGCTTCATTTTAAAAAGTACAAGGGGTAAATTGTGATTTTATTTTCATAAGGGGATAATTTATTTCTTTAGCAGATCACAGGAAGGTAAATTGCTATTCACCCTATATATATATATATAATCCTTTCCTACTAATTCGTATGTATTATTATTATTATTATTTTTAATGTTTTGTATGCTTCTGGAGAAGCTTTTTGTACCATAAAATGGTTTCTTTAATTCAGGTCAAGATCATAGATGTTTGTTGTCATCTGTTCGAGACTTCGAGTCCATCGAATGTGCGGGTATATGTAATTTTCTTACTTTTATTTTATTAACTCAATTTATTAAAATATTAATATAATTATAATTATATAACTATAAAAAATACAGTGCACAGTTAAATTGATTAATTGATGAATTGGATGAATATTGTGTTACATGTGAAGATCGCCAATTGGGTTTTGGGCGGACGATCCATGCCAAGCTACTTATAATTTACAATGACAAAATTCCCCATAATAAATAAATAAATAACAAGATTAATTAAAATTTTCACTAATTATATATGTTAAGTGGACAAATTTTATTTTATTATTAAAATAATTTAAAACTTGAATAGTAATGATACTTAAATAAAGGTTGTCACTATGTATAATCTGGAGTGAAGAAAAAAAGTACAAAAAGTTGTCATTATAAATAATCAGTCACAAATGTCTGTGGCAATCACTATATTTGTTGCTATTAAATTATCGGGATAAATGTGTCATTAATTATTTATAATAATTATTTAATACATAATTCATATCACTAATAATTATATTGCGATAAAAAAAAATTACCATCATTTAAGATCTATTTTTAGTTTAAAATTATAATTATTTAATATTTTATTATTAAATATATTTTTTTTTATCCTGAAAATATATATGGGATTTGAAAATTTTTAGTGAAACGTGATTAATTCGTATTAAATAATCGATTTACATTATGAGTGTTAGTATATATAATAATTACCTAATTAATTATTATGCTTAAATTGTACATAACAAGTTTAATGAGAATGCACATAGAGTAGGTACGTACATACGTACGTACATGTGTATACATATAATGAAAAATACTTTTGGTTTAAAACTTGTAATGCACGTACGTACGTACATATGTACTCGTATGTGCATTATTGTACTCAACAAATAATAGTTAATTAATTTTGATAAATGAGGAGAATAATTTTTTATTTTAAACCTAATTAATGATATCATGTCACAACTTTTTGTTAGTATATTGACATTTGAAATAATGTGCAATAAAATCTTATTGATATGGAATTAATGTGAATGTTACATAGTTACCTCTACATTTTAAACCATATATATTACCATCAACAAATTTAAATATTGTAGATACATTAAGCAAATTTTAACTTTTTTAAACTTAAATAAATCCTTACGATACTTACACTAGAAATATTTTTTTTATAATGATTAATTGTTATGATCAATAGAAAAAAATTATAAAAAAATACAAATTAGCCACAAATGTCGCAATGGCTATTAAATGTTATTTTTGCGAATGAGGCGAAAATATTAGCTATAGGTAAAAAATTATGAAAAATTTGATAATCATACATATAATTGTTTAAGTAGTAGTCATTTATAGTGTAAGAATAATTTTTTTTTTATATATTATACTTACAAGTTTCATATTTTCTCGTTTGATATTTAATTAATTAACTAGCAGTTACTATACATCACTTAAAAAAATTGGTTATTTCCCACGTTATAAAATCACTACAGCTTGATAAACATAGTAAATCAATACTATCTACAATAATCAGACAAAAACGATATCAAAAAAATATGTTTTGACCACGGTTAAATCAACATTCACCAGAATTTTTATCTGTGCCAAACTATTTGCCACAATTTTTAGGTTTTTAGCAAATATTTTAGTCTTATCTGCAAATACAACGATTAATAGCCCTTGCGCAACCATAGTTAATTAATTAATATCGATCATAATTGTTTACTTTTAACTCTGATAATTAACCATAATAAAAATCATATTCTCTTAGTGCGTGTAGTATTAACTAAAACTTGCATAAAGCAGACAAATAAAAATAATGAATAGAGACTCAAGCAAATTAACCAAGTTACAAAAATAACAATATTTCTATATTTACATATCTTGATAGGATGATTACACTGCTCTCTTCTAAGATTTGATAAAATTACACATAGATTTGATGTGGTTTAAAAAATTGCATTTAATACCTCTAAAGTTTGTTTATAATCTCTAATAAATAGATCTATCTGTTAGTCAAAATTCACCTAATTTGATGATATTAGTAAACAAAAGTTGAATGAAAATCTATATTTATCCATATTGACTTATTTGACCTACTGCAGATCAAACAAATCTTTTCCAACCAAACTAACCTTATCACAAGATAATGCATGTAAGGAGGTACCACTCTTATAAGGATATTTTGGTTAGAAATGATATGTTTGATCTGCAATAAATGAGTAATAATTCAATCATGAATAAATATGAATTTTCGTTCATTCTTTTTGCTAATATCAATAAATTCAATAAAATTTTAATCGGATAAACACTCCTTGACCTATTGTCTATTTATAAAAACCACCCCTATCTTTTAGATAATTACACATACACCCACCAAATGTCAATATCACTTACACAAACCACTCCTTACTTTTTTTTAAAAAAGCAGCATTACACAAACTATCCCTATTTTTTTGGTTATCAGGGTGGTCTATGTAATTATATAAAAGACAGGGGTGATGTGTGTAAATAAATTGTAGGTTAGAGGGTGTAAATATAATTATCCTAATCGAGTGAATCTAACAGAAACAGATTATTAAGAATATTAGATGTAGTTTTTCCAACTACAATAAATTAAAATATAATCATAGGAAATATTAAAGAAGGACAATGTAATTATCCCTTGATTAATTGTAACTCTTCATCAAAATAATTAATTATGTGCAACATATTATTTGTCAACTTATAATAATAATGGTAGCCAATTTGTGTTCCTTTTTGTTGATTCTGCAGCCCTAACATTAAATGTTTAGCACTACAATTATGGAAGCTAACCCCAATCCAATGTGTTGTTGGGTAGGTGTTCACTTTCTAGCTAGCAAGTAGCAACAATCACCAACATTGTTTTGACTATTTCAACCAACTATTTTATTTATAGTACATATTAATTAACATTATTATTTTCTCAATTTCTTGCCCAGCCAACTCCAATTTTGTCAATTAATTTGCTATTCAGGTTATGGGAATTAAATTAGATGAATGCAATTTTTTTAGTAACAAATATTAATGTCTTCTTATTTAGGAATAAAATTATAATAGAAATTCCCACTAAAAAAATTAAAGAAGAATCACACAATCCTAAAAGAGTGAGAAACTACCAGATCGCTCTTCAACGAATGAATTATAGCTACAAAAGGATTTAGAGACATAATGTGTTAGCTTAGTAGCTGAGAGTAGGCTGAGTCCATGAATAGGTTTGAGTCCCACAAATGTATGAATTTGCCTCATTTATGTGAGTTTGTCTCATTTTATGTGAATTATTGTAGTTTGAATCGACAGTTACTGTAATTTAATGTTAACTGTTTTTAGTATATAGTATTGATTGAGTTTGCAACCGTCTTGATAGTGTCATAAACTGACTTTTTTTTTTTTTGGGGGGGGGGGGGGGGGGGGGGGATGCGACTTTTTTTCAACTTGTATCTTATTTTCAATTTCAGTTTTAAGTAAAAAATGTGTGTTTTCAATTTTATATAAATTATATGTAAAAAATGGTAATATGTTTGGATTAATTAATAAGATTGCATTTTATATTATTTGTAGTGCTAATCAATATATTTTTAATGTAAATACGTATAAATAAATATGTACGAGGTCTTGGATTCGAATATTTAGACAAGCGTATTTGTCTCATTCATATAACTTCTTCTCTTTTTTATAATTTTATAATTAACATAATAACGTCAAACTTTATTTATTTTCCTCAAAAAATTAACATGTATATATAAAATGAAATATTAGACATTAGGCTACAAATATAACAAGTAATGGAAATTTTATGCAAGTAGAGAAAAATTAGCACTCACCATAAATATAGGGAGTTTTTCTTGTAATAACCCTCAATAGTTAAATTAATTTTATTTTAAAAAATCCAAAAATAAAGTGGGACTATTAATCTTTATTTTATTTTTTTGAAGAGAAAAAAAAATGAACTATTATTTCTTGAATAAAATTAATCACAATCATGAATATCAAATATATATACCTAACAACAGCCGACAACTATAACAATCATATGCAAATTCTTAATATTATGTAACTATATTTAATTAATAATTACTATTAAATTAGAATGATAAAATATTATTAAAATATTATAATATTCACATATTGATAATATTTAAACTTATAATTTTAAAATCATGAGATTTTAATTTCGTTAATTAAAATAGACGTAATTGGCTTAGTGGGACTATGAATTTGTAAGTGTAAATATAAAATTTGGAAAGTAGGTAGTACACATGGTGGGCCATCATTTTTCATGTGAAAAGTCATGCTCTTATAAATTTGTGGCTTTTATGACAGGCAAGAGTTGTTGTCACCACTTGGGGCAGCAACAAGAACTTGTTCGAACGGTAAGGTATTGACGAATTTAATTATGCACTTATTTTTTTGATGATTTTTATTTTATTTATGTGTATTTTTGCGTTAAAATTTGATTTAAAATAAAAAAATTATATTTGATTAATTTTTAAATTTAAATAATATAACAAGGCGTATTCCAAAACAAGCTCTCAGCGAGTTTATATTGTTCTATATATCTATACTCTTTTATAATTGACGAGAGGTTCATTGGTATCTTCACACAAATTACGTATGTCAATTAATCATATTATATTCTTAAATTATAAGTATTTTGTAGTTTATGATGAATGAAGAAATCCAAAATATAATAAAAATTATCGCTACCCAAAAATAATAAATTGAATATTTTATTTTATGCATTTAAGAATTATTAGTACTAGTAATTCGTGGCACACTCTTTGTGTATGCAACTAAAATTTAATTATTATTTTTTAAAAATATGTGTTAATTAAATAAATAAAAATAATAAAATAATAAAGATTATGAGAAATTATTGAGTGAACAGTGATGGTACAGAGAAAGAGAGTTGGAGGTTGAAAAAAGAAAAAAAATGAAATGATTAAAAAAAAGAAAAAAAAATAACAGACCAAATAAGAAAATACACCAAATAGGTACTCTCCCTTAATATAAAAAAAAATTAAGCATAGTGTCACTGTTGGGCCATTAAATCATCCCTTAATTTAAGCCCAATCAGGCCCATTAAGTCTCTACAATTCGCCCAATTCTATAACGGCGAAGCCCAATAAGGACCATTAAGTAACTAGACTTCGGCCCATTTTATAATGGCCAAGCCCAAATCAGGCCCATTAAGTCACAACACTCCGGCCCATAAAGAAAATAGAAAAAAAAAATATTGCATCTCATATTGCTTAGAAACTACTTGAATGTTCAGGACCTCAGGATACAATTAGTTACCTGGATGGAATCACATCTATAAATGGCAACAGGCCGGGTTTCGGGCGAGTCTGCAGGCCCGAGACTCACCCCGATTAATAAGTACAAAACACATATTCCGCCCCGATTGGCTTACCTGGTTTTAAATAAAAAATTATTTTATTCTCTTCATTTTAAATAATTAAATTTAGAGTTTTTGGTCCTGAACCAGAGACCCGTCCTTAAACCAATTGGATTTGGAAATATTAGCCCTCGAGATCCGCAGTGGGTTGGGTTGGACTGACCCGATTTACAGTCAAATTGATCTAATAAAAAAATGGGATAGTTTGATCGGTTCAAACTCAATTGGGACCGTACTAGGCTTGAGCCAGTTATAAGTAGCAACACCTAGGATTGGCCCAACCCAGTGGCCCAGGCCCACATGATCATGGTCCAAATTAATAGATTGGTCCAATTGGGTCAATTTTTTTTAGTAATGCATGAGATTTAATTTATATTTTATTTTTTTTTTAAGTTGATTAAACTAATAGGTTTTTAAAATTTTTGAAACTCTAAAATTTTTATTTTTATTATTTTACTTCTAATTCATTAACACTCTTTATTTATTTATTTCAAATTTTATTTTAAGCCTTTATTGGATTGTTATATTAGGTTTATTATTGTAAGTTTGCTAGTAAAATAATTATTTAAGTTATGCAATTTACTACTATTTTTTCAGTTTAAATTTATTATTCGTTAAATCATTTCATCGAATATGAAACTTGAATTTTTTTTGAAAATGAACATAATTATCAAATTAAAATTATATTGAGCTACTTACAAAAAATAAATTTTCCCTCATATTGCTTAGAGAGTACTTGAACGTTCGGAACCTCAGGATACAATTAATTACCTGGATGAAATCACATCTATAAATGACAATGGCCGGGTTTCGGGCTGCACGCCCAAGACTCGCCCCCTTTAATAAATACGAGACCATATTCTGCCCTTATTGGCCTACCTCATCTTAAACAATAATATATATATATAATATATATAATATATTTTTATTCTCTTCATTTTAAATAATTAAATTAGAATTTTTGGCCCTGATCCAAAAAGCGCCCTTGAACCAATTGGATTTAAAATATTGTCCTCGAGATCGCAGTGGGTTAATTCGATCAATCCAAACTCAATTGGTACTGAACTAGGCTTGGGCCAGTTATAAGTTAGGATTGGCCCAACCCAAAGGCCCAGGCCCACTTGATCATGGTCAAGTTAGTGGATTCAATTGGGTCAAAATTTTTTAGTAATGCATGAAATTTGATATTTATTTTATTTTTTTTAAGTTGATTAAACTAGTAGGTTATTTTTTTACTTTTTATGTTTACTTCTAATTGTCTAGTATATTAATTTGTTAATACTTTTTTTTTTTTCAAATTTTATTTAAGCCTTGTTGCTTGTTTCATTAGGTTTATCATTATAAGTTTGTTATTCAAATAATTATTTATGTTTTAACTACTACTTTTTTTATTATAAATTTTTTTGATTTAATTTATTATTTATTATATATTATAAATAATTATAAAATTTAAATAGTTATTCAAAAGATACTTCAATTTTATAAAAAATTAAAAAATAAAATAGGCCTAATTAAGGTTGGTCTATGTAATAATCCCGAGTCTACCTAGCCTATTGAACACCTTAAATTGGCCCCAAACCCACTATAATAAATCCGGACCTAACTTACCCGACTCGCCGCTGTTCCTAATAACATCTGACTAGTTAAATTGATGGTTGTGTGCAAGAAGGCCATAGCCTGGCTATTAAAACCACGTTTGTGTGTTATTTTTAAATAAATTTCTTACAATCATCTACAACTATAACAATTTTATGATGATCAATATCAAATATTTATAATTAATTACTAATAGAAATATTTACTATTAAAAAGTAGCATAACAACCCGCGCTTGTAGAATTTGAATCCATGAACTATAATGGTAAAGCCTCAACTTCATCGATCAAAATTAGAATCAAATTATGGCTAAATTCAATCCCCTCGTCCGACAAACATAAGAGGACTCTGATCAAACTCCCAGCCTAAAACGGATGTTTCAAAAATGAGGGACTACTGGTTTTACACAGATAAACATATCAAGTTTTGCCTCTGCAACATCTCACTTATGCAACAAGCAGAGATATAATAAAGTAGCAGAACCATATCAGAACAGCCAGTCCTTATCATAACATTGCTGCTGTAATGTTCATAGATTCTGTAAATATTAGAGTATAGCTTCAGGAAACAAGTTGGAGTTTGATCTGCATCAAAGAACATTACACACACCTGAATGAAGACATATCAATTCAAAAGTCAATGAAGTACAATTAAGAGGTATGTTCGACGATGTAGTATCAAACACTGAAATTTAGATGTGCAGAAAGAAGTCGGCTATACCGAGCCTAATAACATCAAGGCAGAATGCACTATAGCCTAATAACATCAAGGCAGAATGCACAGAATGACCGAATCATTAACTTTTATGGCAAGCATTCAGCAAAGAATGAAGACAGAAGATACTTCTCATTCAGACATCTCCTGTTAGAAATGTATACTTAAAATCCTGTACAAAGGAACATTTTTAAGCAGAAACATCTACTCATGAATGCTAAAAGTTGTAATAAAACTCAAAAGCTCCTAACAGAACTCCAAACTTCAACACAATGTTGGTCCTTCCGCGTCAAAAACATTTTGCTCCCACCAAAATTGATGTTCGTTATCCTGTTTCCTCCCATGTCTTTGGCTCTTCCCATCAGGTTCTTCCTAAAGACTCTCTCAGGTAAACCAGTCTCCTGCTTTTCCACGGTCCCAAGCAATATTTCCGACCATAGCTCAAGATTTCCTCCTTTACTGCAGAAGACTTGGTTTCCCTGGCTTTCGACTTTACATCCAAACCCTTCTTTCTTTCCGTTGATCACCTTTCTTCCATCACCAGGCAAACCCAAGGGTGATCGGCATCCATGTTCTCAAATCAGCACAGAACACTTCTCCTGTATTCACACCGACTTTAAACATCGTGCCAAGCACATTTGAAACAGTGACATCGGAGAAGCAATCAACTTTTTCCTTAAGTTCCCAAACCACATTGCCTGATCTAATGTCCCAAAACTTGATATTGCCTGATACTCCAGAAGGGCCGCTGTGAGAACCTGAGGCCATCAACAAATTATGACTAGAAACCCATTGCAATTTAGTGGCTGGAATAGCTGAATCAAGATCAGCACCAAAAATCTCATAATGGCCAATCTTAGATACGGGACGTAAATTATCATTGAGATCATAAATCATAATGCAATTTGAGTTTCTCCTACTTGACTCAAAGCTAGTGAACAAATGCTCAGGGGATGCTCCAATAGCTTGCACTGTAGAACCAGACTTCGTGACATTCTCCCAATTCAAAGTGTCCTTAACATAGCCCTTATCAAGATCAAGAATCTGCAAGCCCGAAAAATCGGTTGCACCAGCAGCAGCCACTGCAGGGTACAATGCTAACAATGAATCAATGGCTGTGAATTGGGTCAATATGGTGGATTTCCTTTGTAAGGACCAATCAAAGGATGTGACTTTACTTCCATGAGCAACATGGAGTGATCCACAGGGCGTCGTGGAGATGGCCGAGGGCGAATCCCTGCCACTCAAAGGCAGAACAAAGGATTTCTCAAGGTTGAAGGCATCAAATTGAGAAGGGTTTGATTGGGAATTCAAGAGGAGATTTTCAACACCATAAAACTGGGATTCAAAAATCAGGTCTTGAATGTCAAAGGCTTTGGCTTTTGAGGGAAGGTTTCCGGTCCTGAGGAGAGAAAGCAAGATTGAGAAAAGTTCAGGGTCTCTGTCAACAAAAGGGATGGCATGGTCAGAACTGGCAATCTTGGAGAAGAAAGATTTGGAACCAGCTAAAGAAAGGGTCTGTTTGGTGGTCTGAAAAAGCTGACCCCCCACATCAATTGTAACTATATTTGAACTTGAATCATGATGAATTCCATTTGATCCTGCAAAAGGCGGCATCTCTCTGATGTTCCCAGAGAAAAAAGTCCCAACCTTTGACGGATCAGAGGCACCCAAACAAGAAAATTCAAAACAACCCCAAACACAGATTTATATCCCACTTCTGCAAACACAAAGCAAAGGAGGCAAGAAATTCACCAGAAATCAACACACAACAAGAAAGCAAGAAATGAACCCTCCACGCGCAAGAAACCAAGCTCCCTGTAAATCTGGACAAGAATCCCAAAACCCTTGAAGGATTTCTCAAGAAAAGGCGTCAATTTTGGGAAACACTGGAAGAGAGAACGAAAGCCCAAGACTTTGCAGGGTATGAAGTGTGGGTGGGGAAGGCAAGGGACAAGAAGAGAGCGTTGGGAACTTAAGAGAAATATAAATGGAGGAGGAAAGAGAGGAGGCGCCTGCGTCTTCTGTTGGGTGAAAGAGCAGTAAATTATCGGTAATAAAAAGATTACGGAAATGAGTATTTCTAGAAGGTCATCAGCGACTTTTGGTCAGCAAAGGCTGGAAAATGAAGGCTCTTAGGTTGGTCGGTTCTTGTGAAAGGACAACACTTGATATTTGTGAGCATATATGTTGTCATTGTAGCAGTCCAATGTGACCAAGACCAATGTGGAAACCAGGTAAGAAGTCAAATGTGGACCAGATCTCTCTTTGCTACTTTACAGATAGTTATATGAGTTAGCATTCTAAGGTCTTATAATAAAAAAGCAATTGAAAGTAAACAATATCGAAAGCATATCTTCAATACTTTTCAAACTTGAGATTGAAAGTAAAGCTAAGTTATCATCAAATAGATTTCTTAACAATATTATCAGTTGTTTGTGAGAAAATAATCCTAATCTTAGTATATAGGTAAAACATGTCTTAAACTGATTAAAATTTGTACTGCTTCAAAAGTTTGTGAGATTTTGTTCAAAAATACCCTATCACGATAGCAATATTTCAAAAACATATCAGGCCAAAAGAATAAGTATAGAAAATTGAACAAATTTACAAAGTTGACTGAAAAATAAAAAAAAAAAAATATATATATATATATATATATATATATATAAGAATCGTCCGAATAGTGATCAAAATAATAGAATTTGACAATGAACAATTGTCCCTTATGATGATAGTGGTGACGGATTAGGTTTTCCTCTCAAAGACAATCGAAATGGTGTGCGACTTGTTCCGTTGCACACATGACACAACCATATGGCTAAATCTTCTACTTACACCAATCCAAACGCTACAAAATGCATTCGCCTCTTGTTCTACATCATTTAGCATCTCAATACATTAAAATAAGGTGTTTATTCCGCATTATGAAGATTTGTTTTTAGTCCAAGAGCCCAATTCTAATTACTATTTGGATTGAATGATTCAACCCAAACAATCTAAGCAAACATAATATAATTAATACAGATTTTTTTTCCAATCTTATCACTTAAACAATTTATATCCCGAAGTAATTATATAGGGTAGGGATAATTTCACTTCGCCCTAATTTCAGTTTTAGTACCCAATGTTTCAAGCATCAAATTGGTACCCAAAGTTAACAATTTTCATCCAAATGAATACCTCCCGTTAAATTGACCGTTAAATTTAACGGTCAACCCATTTTGGAGGAAAAAATAAGTTTGTCTAATTAAGGGCATTTTTTTGCTGAAAGAGTCAAATTGTGGAAAATTTTGCTCTCTTGAATGAAATAGTAGCAAAAAATCTTAATAAATATCTTGACCGTTAAATTTAACGGTCAATTTTATAATGAAAATCATTAACTTTGGGTATCAATTTTGATGACTTTGAACATTGGGTACTAAAACTGAAATTAGAGTATAGTTAGGGTAAGTGAAATTACCCATATAGGGTATAATATGATAATCTATAATTTGTACTTTATGTGTTTAATGCATCTAATGTTAAAGAAAACGATAAAGTAGTAGTAGTAGTGTTAATTTACATGAGAATGAAATATTTTGAAACGAAAATTAGGATAATCTTTTTTATACAGATGAACAAGTTCTACCAGCTATTAATTTGGACATGTTATTTTCATAAATAATCCCATGATGTCAGCTTGTAATATGATTTAATCAACTCTTTTTTTTTCGATCAATCACTCTCACACGAGAGTTATTTATGCAATTGTCTATTATTGATATACGTCCGGGTAAAAACATATAAGCTCTCAAAAATTACGATTTGGTAGGGAAATAAAAATAGGTTGTCCTAAATAAATGGGACACGAAGAAATTATTTGAAAAATATACGGGCTCCTTACAGAAATAAGTTGAATCTCATTGAATTTTATAAAAAGGTGATACTTTAACAAAATCCCAAGATGAGACAAGAATTGACAAGAAAATCATTACGAAATGTCTTTACGAGACCAGATTTCTTTCAATCTCTGAACTCCCAAATAAATAAAAAAATAACTAATAGATTCCCAAAATTTCGTATATGGAGAGCCAGAATAAGACAAGATTTTTTACGAACTCAATCGAGAAAATCTTCAACGAGTGTTCTTTAAAAAATAATCTATAAATACAACTCGTCCAAAGGTTGAAGGAGACAAGTAATGATAAATTTTTCTTGCATTAGCTTATTATTCTTTAAGTCACGTAAAACTACATCATCAATTATATTTATGATAACTAACATAAAATTATTGTTTAATTTATACCGGGCTTAGTTACATTTTTAGTTCCATAGAACAAAAATTCAATACTTTTAGTCTTTTGATTTATAAAATTTTCAAAATAGTCCTGGAATTAGAAAAACTCAATACATTGAGTTCTATACTTTCAAAATTTTCGAAAATAGTGCCAAAGTTGAAATAATTCGACAAATTTAGTCCCATAAATTTTGTATAGCACATGACCAAATGTGTCAGATTTTCTCAACTGTAGAATTATTTAGAAAATCCTATCAAACAGAGCACTAAATATGTCGAAATTTCTCAATGCTAGGACTATTTTTTAAAAACTCCATAAAACAAAAGATTAAAACGATTGAACCCTCTATCTTATAGGACTATGCATGTAATCTTGCCTTTATTTTATTTCCTTTCATTTAATTATCCCCATAATGTAAATGATATAAACATGATGTAAATATACGATATAAAATATTAAATAGTTTGAATTATTATTTTTTTAAGGATAGAATAGTCAAACACTTGGAAGGGAAGACCAATTCTTTTTATGAGGCTTGAAAATTATTTGGTCAGCACCCATGATGACAAACACACGGCCACAAATAGATGGGAATTTGTTTCAACTTTTTAAATTGCTTATACTTTTTTTTTTTTCAAGATTAGATATTAGATTGAGGTTTCGCAGTCAAAATATTGTGAGTGCGAGCTATACAAATATAAATATTTAGTATATTTTAAATTATAGTATGTTATTATTTTTTATTTATTTTGAATTTGATGATTAATTTAAAAATATTAATGTATTTAAAAAAATATTATATTGATAATTGATTTAAAAATATCGGTACATTTTATAAAATAAAATAATAGATATTAGTGTGTGGTTGTGAAGAGGATCATAGGTTAATTGGAACGATATATTATTGGATGTGTTCAACGTTTTGACTAAGTGAGTATCTGATTTTTCAGATTATAATTTCTTTCCATTTTGGTGAAGTTTTTATAATTAAATTTTGTAGTTATAGCAAAGTTATGATTATTATTGATACTCATTAATATTTTATATTATGATATATATATATATATATTGATGGTTCAAAGGGAAAAAAATTCTTGAGTTATTTAATTGGGATAATTATACCTTCTTCTCGTAAGGTTTAGTGTAATTATACATTGATTTTTGATAATTTAGGAAAATACATTTATACCCTTGATATTTATTTTCATTCAATAAATAGATTTATTTATTAGTCATTATTCACTTAATTTACTGACATTAACAAAAAAATAAAAATAAAAAGGATGGAAATCCTTATTTATCCGCTTATTGATTTATTAATGACTTATTAGAGGTGAAATAATTTTTTCTTACTCAAACTATCCTTATACAGTTTCACACACACTAATGCACTGTGAAGAGATATATCTGTAATTTGCATTGTGGGGTAAATTTTTCATTCATATTGTTTCGGCTAATATCAACAATTTCGTAAATTTTAATGAATGAAGAGATCTATTATTGGATAGAAACAAACGTTAAATATAGTTTTTAAATTATAAGGAGTTTGCACGTAATATCCTTATTTAATATTGAGTTCAAATTAATGGTAAACTTCGTAAAGGGAGAAATAATTAAATAATATTTTTCCATATAGTTTAAATATATATATATATTTTTGTTAATCTTTTTATTGCACTTAAACTTTATAAAATATTTGTTTGGCGGCCGTTGAATGTCATTATTTTGATTTTAGTAATAATACTTGCATTAAAATCAGTGTTAGGAAAAATAAAATGCCAAAGATGTTTCAATGTATGGTGAGCAGTGAGCACATGGAAGATGTGTTGGATTGATACCAAATCTGATTTGAAAATGTATGTTTGGGATATTGTAAAAGTCAACCAGCTTTTAAGACCACCTTCTAGAGGGATCCCCACTGCAATACATGTATTTGTGTATCTAATATATTTCTGTTCGAATTAAAAAAAAAAAAAAAAAAAAGTAAGTAGCATTTGCAAAAATAAACTGAGTAATTGTGTGTGTGTGTTGGGGGGGGGGGGGGGGGGGGGGCTATTGAAAGTTGTGGTGAAAGTTGAGAGTATAAAAAAGAAAAATGAAAAGTCAAAAAAAAAAGAAGAAAAAACTAAAGTTAGAATGTCTGAAAAAAGTTGAGGTTGGATTGAGGAAAAATTGATCAGACAAGTTTCGAAATATATATAGATGTGGGAATTATCTTACTAAGGTTTTTACGGACCTTCCCAACAATTTTTAAATTATTGTCTTAAAGTCTGAATGTCGAGAGCATAACTCATATTATTATAATTTGACTTACGAGGTTTATAAAAAATCCTAATATATAGAGACCATTATTTATGAGATTATTTTAGTATCTACGATATATGTTAAAATCAAATATTAGGTCTCTTCTATAAATATTTACATGCTATACAACAGGTATAACTAATACAACTCCACTATTTTTTAACACTTTCGACATCTTCTTCACCTACAAATTAACTTAAATATAAAAGGGTCATTGAAACTCTATCAACTGATTCTAACATTTGAATTCGTAACGAAATAAAGTGTCGGTTGAAGAAGCAATTGTAATATCATTAGAGTTGCCTAATCATGATTCTTTAAAAAATTAAAATTAAAATTTAATCTACTAGAATATGAATATTCTTCTTCTACAGCTAATCATAATAGCTCCACCAAACCCAACTTCAATAAATGTCTTAAATATTAATATGTAGGTTAGTTGAGTAGCCCAATCTAATCCATACACGCAGTTTCATTAAAACGTAAAATTATAGATTCTTCTGACAGTTTTCTGAGAGCTGTAGCCTACACCAAACCAACCCTTAATAAATTGTCTTAAATATTTTAACTAGTTGTGTTAGTTGAGCAGCCCTATATATCTATATCTAACACATACAGATTAGACGGCGGAGATTATATGAATCTGCACGGCACTCGGCACGTCTTTTATTTGGTCAGCACTTATATTTTATTACTTATCAAAGCTCCAAATCAATCAAAATAGAGAAATAACCAGACAAGAAGATTTGGAAACTCAAAAGAATTTTGTACTTCTTATGGTAGTACCTCTGAATGTCTGTGTGCTCAGAGAACTTCAGCAACACCAGGAAAGCAAACGAAAGACTTCTTAACATGCCAATGATAAAAGTTAGAATGTATCGCGATATAAGTGACGGCTAAAATGTACCTCAATCGAGACTTTCCTGCTGTATCCAGAAGCTCGATTGCCAAAATTATATCTGATAATTTATCATTGTTTTCACTGTCATCATTAGCAGAAGCATGTCTATGGCAGTTTCTAGCTATATATTATTTATCTTACATATACAACAAAATGCAAATACCTAGACGATGTAGCTTCGAGACATTTCTGTCTCGAGCACCATATAGTATTATCCTAAGAATAAGTCCCTTTCTATTTGCTGTGCTGGGGGGGTCAGGAAGTGCTCAAAAAAGAGCCTTCAAGTAAGAGTCAGTCCTGCAAAAATTGACTACCTTAGTATCCAATTTTACCTCTAGAATTAATTTCACAATGACTGAGCTATCACCAGAAGTACTCGGCCTTTTATCTTCAGCATTGCTGCTGCTAGCTGACCCCTGTCTGCATCATCGGGAAGAAAGACCAGTTCGTACACGGGCTTCCATCCTCTGCAACAACCTTCTCGTTAACCCACCACTCAGATGAACCAATGCTAGGTTCATCAGAATTTCCTCCGTCTACATTGTCAAAGTTAAATTCTTTGGACGATCCGAGAGTGATTGTCCGGTTCTTTTGATGTCTTTGCTCATTGTCACCGTCAGTTTGATCTTTCTCGGATGTGTAATTGGAGAATTCTCCAGCAGGATACTCACTCCCGTTTGCCATTTCAATTGGCTTTTCTTTGCCCGTATGTTCTGCATTTTCAACAGACTCTGGTGCTGATTTGGCCAAAGCCAATGGCTTCTTTTCCACACATCTTACAACTTCTTCAGCAGTTATCTCGAAAGAAACTCTATGATCAACCATGGTGTCATCATTTTTCAATCTATTACGTGTATCTGGAAGTGGAGCAACATCTGAATTTTGACGGTTCAGTAGACAACCATCACAGGACCTAGGGCCGGCTGCATCCGGAGTCACTGCACCAGATTCTTGACGAGATCCCCATTCACGAACCACAATCTTGTCAAGATCCAAAAGTTTAGGAGGGTTACCGGTTCTGAACTCAAGAAAAAAGGGGTGTCCAGCAGCAAACTCACAGTCTGGAAATGGTGATGAGGTGCCTGAACCAGAGATGCCTGAGCTAGGTGAGATCAAATGGCTAACTGGACTACCAGGTTGAAGCTGATAGGATTGGAACTCATATGGAGAGAGGTGGAATCTCTGACCAGCTTCGCTGTTCTGGAGGTTGGGTTCAAGAAGCCTTGCGAATGGGACCTCAGGAGAGGAAGGTGTGGTTAAGTGAACAGATTCTGGGGGAGGCGTATAGGGGGCAGTAGATGGTTCAGTGGTGAAGGTTGAGAAGACAGGGGGAGAAACTAACTGGGTCTCATGAGCATAAGGACCAATAGCAAAAATTGAGGCAGGACCACCGGGAGAATACATGTTTGCTGATACAGAAGTCAGTGATAACAGGCCAGTCGGTGACTGGGCAGCAGATGGAGGTTCGGATGGAAGGAATGATGCAGGGGAAGAAGGAGGTGCAACAAAGGGCAGTACTATGGAAGGTGGTTGAGCTGAATGTTCGGCTGTGGGAGCATCAGCTCCTGCAGCAGTAGTTTCAGGAACAAGAACGGCATGCCCAATTCGCTTAGTCTTGTTCGACCCAAAACACCAGTAAAGGCTCCACCAGCGTCCCCACCTCCTTTTCTGCATATGACCATGAGCAATGTCAATCACATCAGTATCATAGTTGGCTATGATTTATATAGCATAAAAAGAAAATACCAACACGAGGGCCATCCCAATCATTGGCGATCTAGTTCACTAAGTTCTTCTGAAACGCAGCATTTCATCATCAGCTCATCTAAATCTAAGGGGCCTGGCCAGCAATCTTATTTACAAGTCAGTTGCGATCAGCTTAATCTAGATCGAAGGGGCCTAGCCAGCAATCTTGTTACAGAAGTCAGTTGCGATGCACGCTTTATATCAAGCTAACAGCAGAACATGAATAAATGCTTTGTGCTTTATTGATTCCTAGAATCCTTTCAATTAGTGAAGTGTGCGGAGTAAATGAAGTTATATCTATAATCTTTGGTTGATTTGCTCACCTTGCTATTAATCATCACTTGACCTTTGACTTAAATCCTCACCTAATCATATGCATATACATCGTAAGTGCGCAGGTCACACATCCATCCTATGATGCATTTTATGGGTGAAGATCCATTAGGAACTCCTGTTCATAGCTTTCACTGCCTTAGGGTGTTCAGAAACCTCAAACCCCAAAGGTTAATTTGTGGTTTAGCTTGTTTAAAGCCACATCAACTGCACATTTAAAGCTTTTATTTGAAACTAGAAGAAGAAAGAAGCAGATGACGTTGAAAGATAAGAAAAGAAAAAGGAGCATGCTAAGGCATTACATCCTAAAAATTGAGGTTTGGGAAGGAATATTGAGAATGACGAGTGAAACTACTTCTCAAAATCTCTACCATAAGATGATGTTAAAAAGAAATATGGAAATGACAAGCAAAACTACTCCTCAATTTCTAACACCACTGATGTCAGTCCAAGCCCTTCGTATACTTCGTATATCATTATGTTTTGCATTTTTGGCACACATCCTAAAACTGAAAAGAGAACAAGTAACATGAGCTTACAGAAAAGGACATACGTAGAAGTGCGTGCAACAGCACTTTCTTTATAATGTCACACTTTTCAGTCATCGCGTAAAATATCATTACCATGGAGAAGTAAAGGCTCAGATCCCCATTTCCCAAACATTATAAATAAACTTTGCAAAAATCTCTGGACACGAAGTATGTTAAGGCTCGTAAACACTATTAACTTATAAGGGAGACTGGTGAAAGGAAACAGGACAAGTCAATTCTTCAACGCTATAAAATTGTTAACTGTTGTTTACGGGAGATTTCATTTAGCTAAAAGGCGACAGACAGAACTTTGCAATGAACATGCTCCCTATGTCCAAGATCACTGCAGTGGTATAATCTGGAAGTCGTTAACATTAATTCTGACAAAGACTAGTAAGAGGGCAACATGATGGAGTAAGGAATTATTCACTGTAAGGCAGTTGGAAAAGTCATAATCAACTTAAACTTTTCCATTTTGCTACGACTGTCATAGATTCAACTTTCTCCGAATGTACATTGGGTTCTCTTTTTCATTGATTGAACAAACTTCTGGACTCCACGAAACATACTTTTAACCTCTACATCCCACCATTAGAAAACTCTCTGCTAATAATTTCCTAAAAAAAAAAAAAAAAATCATTTTACAGTGCCGAATTCTGTAAAACAGGTCCGAAAGTCCTCCAGACGACAAATCAAGTTCAAGTGGAGGTAGTTCCCAAAAATAGAGAGAGAAAATAAAACAAATTCGAGTCGAAGCGATCTACTTTCTCATCAATACTCATGCTAGAATACCATACTACATCCAAAATCTTTCCGCGCGCAGATGAATAAAATTGCAGACGGTAAAAACAGAATCAAACGATCACATCACCAGATCTCCAACCTCAGACAAACTCCTAAGCAGGAAAAAGCATTAAGCATCCAGCCTAGGCGAATTTAGCAAGAAAAAACATCAAAACCTCGAAAATAACGAAATAGAAACCAACAATCATGAACTAACTTCCCGCACAAACAAGCACCAGACACTTAAACCATCCAATCCACAAAGTAAAACAGAAAAAAGTTAGAACCGTAAACAAAATCCTCATACTTCCTTATACCTGAACCGAATCCTGAAGACCGCGAGTCTCCACAGATGCGATCGCAGTGGCGGCCGCGTTTATGGTCTCCAACGCGTCGGCTCCATTCACTCCTCCTCTTCTCATCGTTTACTCAATCAATCAAACAAACAAATTGAACTCCAAAAAAAACATACTCATCAAAGTGAACAATCAATCTTTATGCGTACATATAAATATTCTATTTCTACAGAGAAAGAGGAAAACGGAGAAACGGCGCACAGGCTTAGCAAAATTGTGTATGTAGATGCTGTATGTAATTTATATTGACGATTTGAAGGTCAAACACGTCGAAGACTTAAAAAGTGATTAGTTTTATATAATTGTGATTATTATGGGAGTGGGTTTTTATATTTTTATTGATTAATTTGATTAAGGAGCTGAAATTACCAAAAAGGGCTTGTAGTTTTTGTGTTACTACAAGAATATAAAGATGAATATTATTTATTAATAAAATGAGATTTATTTCAATGAAGTGATTATCATAACTATAAATTGGAAAGTAATGATATTTTAATGGAAAAATAAACATTTTTTAGTAATTAATTGAAATAATAATAATAATAAATGCGAAAGTGAAAAAAGAAATTGATTAAAGGAGTCCCAAGGGTAGTTTAGTACTTTCTCAATAAAAGCGGGCCATTAGTAGTAGTAGTAATTACCCAGGGGGGGGGGGGGCTCTTTTTGGTGATGAATCAATGTGCGCACGTGTGGACAACACCCCGACCCCCCGTTAGGTTTGGGCCCACCGTGAAAATTCTCCCCTTTACCCGCCACCCGGACTAACTTGCACGGTTGGTTCATCTCTCCAACGCGTAACAACTACCAAGTCTACAATTTCTTATATCTATCTATACCCATACCATTTATTTTATTTTTATTTTTTAAAAGACATCTACACCATTTGTTCAAGAGATCATCACATGCCCTCACAGGTAGAACTTTTGTAATTTAAAATTATATTTAGTATTTTTAAAATTTGTTTTTATTTATTAAATAATTTTTTTTATTAATCAAAATTCACCAAATTTTGTTGATATTAACAAAAAATTGAATGACAATTGATATTTATCCTCGATTGACTTATTACTGACTTATTGCAAGTCAAATTATTTTTTTCCAACTAAACTACCCTCATGATAGTGAAGATATACCTCCACACATGCAGTAATGTAAAAACGTATGAGGGTAATTTGGTTATAAAAATATTTTTATTTGTCCTGTAATAAATTAGTAATAAGTCAATCGAAAATAAATATAAATTTCTTTAAAAAAAATATATTATTAATATCAACAAGTTCGGTGAAATTTGACTAAAGAGTGATTTATTTGTTAGACAAAACCAAACCTTATGAATGCTATACGTAATTTTCAAATTACAGAAATCTACGTGTAATTAATTACATAAAAAATCAGGGAAGTGTAATTATCCCTTTATTAAAATTTAATACTGCAAAGTTATTATTTCTATTCACAAAAGTATGAATTTTCCAGAATATTCTTATTTTACTATTTTTTTTAAAGAAATAATTATTTTTTTCCATTCACATATATCTAAGATCGGTATGTGTTATCAATTTCGATCAATTATTCATTTCCTTTTTATTGTTCTATTTTACTTAAATAAATAAAATGAAATTTCAAATTACATATGCGTATCGAACTTGTTTTGATTGTTAACATTTATTAAATTTTGTGAGTGATAATCATTATAAGTTACTATGGACTAAATTTCAACTAATTCTCAAATTATTTATGAAGTGTTATCATATTTTTTTTTAATTACGCTCAATTTTAATTGATGATTAGCTGTTGTGGCACGCCGTCCTTGTGTGTAATAATAAATAATTTTTTACACTTTAAAATATATTATATAAGAGTAAAATATATAAACAAATATATTAAATTTAAAGAAAGAAAGAAAAAATAATAATTTACCAGTTAAAAAAATTTAATAACTTGAATAAGTTGGTTATATTATTAGTTCAATGTCATTTTCTTTTTTATATAATTTAGATATAGATACAGATAGACAGAGTAGATAATAAAAAAGACTAATTTTGGTATTTAAAAAAATAGTGCGGCGGTGTCACGTAACTTTCATTTCTGAGTGTATAAGGGATTTCTTTTTTATATTAGTGTAGATACACCGGGAAAAAAAAAAAAAAATCACTTATACTTGTACTGCCTATCCCAAAAGTCTGATAAATTTGCGAGGAAACGAAAAACTCCAAACACGTCGTAAGGAAATACAAGTGGTTTTGTGGATTAACTCACATTCAGTGATGCTATTTTATTACAATTACAGGTAAGTTACATTGATATATTCTGAAATTAGGAAAAATTATATTAATGGTCGATATTTATCGTAATTACAAATATTTTCTCATTATTTGAAAAAATTATAAATACCTTTATGAGATTAATAACCGTCTAAAAAATAATTTCTACAATGAGCGGTCGCAATGGGGTATTTATTAGACGGTTGTTAATTTTGGAAAATGTTATAATTTTTAAACTATGCCAAGTTATCTATAATTATAAAAAATGGATAATTACACTACCCTCTTATGATGTTTGGTGTAATTATACGTAGGCCCCCTGTGATTTGAGAAATCGCATCTAGCACCCATTATATTTGCTTTCATCTAACAAATAAGTCCATCAAATAGTAAAAAATTCACTAAATTTGTTGATATTAACAAAAAAAAAAAAAAAAAAAACTAAACGAGAAGTGATATTTGCCCCTGATTGACTGATTACTGACCCATTGAATGTCAAACAATTTTTTCGGACTAAACTATTCTTACAACAGTAAAAATATACATCTTCACTTGCATTAACACATGAACACTTATGAGGGTAATTTGATCTTAAAAAAAATTATTTGACCTGCAATAAGTCAGTAATAAGTCAATCAGGACCTATATAAACTTTTTTTCTTATTTTTTTGATATCAGCAAATTCGGATAATTTTGACTAATTGATAGACTTATTTGTAAGACATAAATAAATTTTAAGGGTACTATATGTAATTTTCAAACCACATAAAATCTACTTATAACTACATCAAATTTTTTTAAAAAATATATATATAAAAAACATTTTATAATTTACCCAAAAACGAATGTGAGTAGAAATGATTAAAAATCGGGAAAAGTGTGTTTTATGAGTTCCACTTTTACCTTTCTCTGAATGCAAACTTTTGCCCCACTTTTGGGGAACTGGAAACGGAGTTGTGGCCTCCTCTACCCTTACTCCTGTTGCCCAATCTCACTTCGTTCCGGTATTTAATAATACTAAGACCATCTTATTGTTTACAATTTTTTTTGCATTTATACCTTATAATCTTTGGTCTTCGTGAATAATTTTTTATTTTTTTTAATAATTATATTAGAAATATCAATATTATTTATATAAACCACCTTTGACCTCTTATTTTTTAGCTATCAGGAGTAATTTGTATAATTATGCAGAAGGCAAGAGTGATTTTGTATAAACAGTCTATAGATCAAGAAGATTAATATAAGGGATGATTAGATTATACCCCCTAACGTGTAGTATATTTATACAAATCATTCATGTCTTTTGCATAATTATAGAAATTGCCCTTTACGCAAAAAAAAAAAAAAAAAAGAGTAGTTTGTTTAATTATGCTAACATTCTTAGGGGGGGGTGTGTGTTTTAAATTTTTCAAAAAAAGCAAGGGGTGGTTTGTATAAGTGATAATGATATTTTGATGTGCGTATGTGTATCTAAAAAATAGGAGTGATTTGTGTAAACAGATTATAGATCAAAGGATGTAAATATAATTATCTCTAAATATAATTATTCATTTTTTTAGTAAATTAATTGCAATCATGTCGAGATTTAAAGCACTGGTAAATTTAACGATCAAGAATTCAAACCCATAATTTTATAGTCATAAAACTTCAAATTCGCCAACTAAATTAAATTTCAATTAAAATGTTTTATATGACGGACCTTCTAAAAAATCTAAATTTCAACAATAAATTCAGCATTTGTGTCGAACTTTACATTATTATTTCAAACTTTTATTTGAAAAATTGAACGTACGTATAGATATCAGTTACTGTTAATCGAATTTTTTATTTTAAACTTTTTCAAAAATTTTGTTTAATATATACACACTATGTATGTAAAAATTATATCATTTATTTCATTAATATATATAATAATAATTTTGTTTAGAAAGTTGGGGAAAGTTGAGTTTAGGTGTTGTTTGGATAAGCACTAGAAACCTAACTTTAGGGCTGCTGCTAATTATGATGACTTTCTTCTCTATGCCTACAGAATATCTTCACATTTATAGGCTGCTCCAGGCCTATTGAACCCTAGCTAGCAAAAGCGAATGGGAAAATCTCATCAACATCTGTGTCCCCCAACACATGTCAATCATAAGATAAAAAAGTGCTAATAATGTATGATAAAATTGACTGCCAAAATGTTGATTTTAGAGAATTAATTGCACTATTTTTTCTTAAAAAGTTAAATGTAATTATAAGTAGATTTTATATAATTTGAGAAGTTATGTTCAGTATTTATTACGTTTGTTTCTATCTAATAAATAGAGCCATTAATCTGTTAATTAAAATTCACTGAATCTACTAATATTAACAAAAATATTAATCGAAAATATATATTTATCCTTGATTGAAATTATTACTGACTTAGTGCGCGAGTCAAACAAATATTTTTCTGATCAAACCACCCTTATCATCTCACATGCAATGATGCAAATGCATGTGATGAGGTATATTTTCAACTTGCAATGGTAGTTTGGTCAGGAAAAAAATTATTCAATTTGCAATAAGTCAATTGTGAATGCATATGAATTTTCATTCATCTTTTTTTGTTAATACCAGCAAATTCGATAAAATTTAACTGACGGATGAATTCATTTATCAAATAAAAATAAGCGTTAGTGGTATTAAATATAATTTTCCAAATAATAAAAAATTTGCATGCGATTACACTAAACTATGGGAAGACTATGTATCCCTTTATATTTTAAGATGAACCCTAATAAATGAACAAGAATCAAAACATTAGAATTCCACTTGTTGGAAGGGGAGTTTAATTCTTTTCGCCTCTGTTTCAAATAGAATTAGTTTCATTGATAATGTAAAATGAAAGTCGTATTTTGTTGGGAGGGGTTTAACTTTTTTGTTTCGACCCCAAATAAGACTTATTTAATTTTGAATGTGGGATGAAAACATAGTATTAAAAACCCAAAAAAAAAAAAAATGATAAAATTGAGATTTTATAATTAAAAATCTGTGCATTTGAATGCTGTAAATATGACTGTTCTCATTTTAATAATATTTATTTGTTTACTTATTTTCGTCATTTTAAATTTATTGAAGTAATAATTAGTTTGTGATATTTGAATCTAGTTGTAATGAATTATATCTATTAAAAAAATTAAATATATATATATATATATATATACATATATTTAACTTTATTCATATTTCAAGAAGAGCAAGTGAAAATCACAAAAAAGCAATAATAATAATAATAATAAGACACGTTTGATTATCATTAATTCATGACTAATTAATTCAGTTCAGTTGAATCAGTTTCGGACGATAATTTTTGAAGATATATTCTATAAAAATGTTTTCCTTTTTCAAAGAAATTAGGACCAAATTAAGCTGTTCCATGACAACCTTTTTATTTCAAATAATTTCTACAATAATAATATCTCAAGGTAAACTATTTATATTTTGACTTTCATTTTATTTAAAACAATAGCATGTCAACATGTGTCCTTCATAGTCAATGGATGGAAAATTAACTTAGCTTATAATTTTCTTAGCTAATAATGGGGGACCATTCTAATAGTTAATTGAATTTTCTCTTACAAAATTATTCAATAAAGTCAAATTAAAAAAAAAAAAAAAAAGTGTAGGGACATGTTCTTTTGCCAACTTACGTGTGAAGTAGCATAATTTTGTATAATTATTTAGTTTATGATAATTATTTATATTTACTAAATAGTGTAAAACTCGTATACTTTTATATGAATTTTTAATTTTATTTTTATTATCAATCAATCTCAACTATCATCGCAAATAAACATGTAACTTTGCTTACAACTTATTTCTACCGTAAATAATAAACATTATTGCATATACTCCCTTATGATGATCCAAACCAATCTCGTCCTTCTCGGCTTTTTCACCGAATCACAACATTTCTCTAGTAGAATTACTCGACATCAACAAACCTATTTAGTTTTAATTAGGAAGAATTATATCTACAACTTCTGATATAATGTCTTTTATTTACACAAACCATCTTTACTTTTTAAAAGATTCACATACACAATCATCGAACACATCAGTATCGTTTACACAAACCATCACTACTCTTTGAAAAATTACAAATATACCCCAAAACACCAATAACATTACACAAACTTCTCCTACTTTCAGACTATCGATGTGGTTTCTGTAATTACCAAAAAACATAAATAATTTATGTCAATAAATCAAGAGATGTAAATGAAGCAACTCTTTTTATTATTTTAAATAAATCAAGAAAAATATTTAAAAGTACATTAGAAAATAAACAAATCAAAATAATAAAAAGAATACTGCGTATTATTTGAAGGTAGTTATGAAAGATCACGACACTAATTCGCCCTCGGCATTTCATAATAAAGTGGATTATTGTAGCCAATGTAACATCAGGAATTGACAGAGAAGAGGTTGAATCATTGATATACTTCATTAACAGCATAAATAGTCTATATTATGAAATCTAAATTCAGCCACATTTGCAGATGCAGCACTATAAGAACAAATATATATGCAGTAAAAACTAGTTCATCGCAGATATCACGTTTTTTTCCGGGAGCATATGGCAGTTTCGATGTTTCCCTGAGCAACTATACCAACATATATATAAGCAGCAAAGCGTGTTCTTCCCGGAAACCACGTTTTTCCAGGAGGAATATAGCAGTTTCTTCTTCTTCTACGTTTTCTTGAGAAACTAAAGTAAGAACTCAAGCAGACAGACTCTTTGATGCGATCTCAAACACGTTTTCTGAGAGCCCATTTGCAGCCAGTATCATTTCCAGCTGAGCCTGCAAGAATTCGAAAAAGATCAAATTCAGTATAATACAACGGTAGAACTAGAGTTATTTGATCTCAAGCTGCATCCCAGAAAAAATCGGACAAAATAGAGCATATTATCACCTTTGCAAGATTTTGTCTGGTTTCATCATAGCGTTTCCACCTAGAGAAGGAGGATACCATGCGCGAAGCCACCTGTAGTAGAGATAATACAATTTGTGAAAGTTTTTACAAGAAATAAACAGGAGATGAAAGCAAATAAGAGATTAGTCAATGGAGAAACTTCATCTTGATGAGACCTGAGGATTCAGCTTATCAAGCTGCACCACCATTTCACCCAAGAACTTGTAGCCAGACCCGTCTTTGGCATGGAAGTTGACCGGAGATCTACAGAATCCTCCGACCAATGAGTAAACCTGCACGGCATCCAAATCGAAGTCACATTTTTAACCTAAATAATTTATTTGTGGTCAAAGGGATGTGTTTGGATCGGCACCAACCTTGTTGGGATTACGCAGGTCGAAAGCTGGATGGTCAAGGAGCTTACGCACGTTCTCAACATTCCCAGGGACATCTGACATGGCTTGGAGCGCTAACCACTTGTTCACGACCTGAAGGAGGAGAATTTTCAAAATTATCACTTGACATCATATCAAAGGATAGTACACTAATTTGCCATATTAACCAGGATGAGATTTCATTCACAACACTGTTTCTCTCACCATATATGTTCCTACTGTATCCTGTGAACTTTACCAGTCTCCATAATTTCTGGCAAAATCACTACCGTTTTAACTGAAGTTTGCCTAATCACATTAGATTAGGCAGCAATCAATCGGGCATTAGATGTTGCTGTTTTCATTTTTTATTTTTTTCCTTTTCTGTTTATTCTGTTTAAGACCAGAAAGATTTAGCAAATGAAACAAAGACCGTGTTGGATGCCATGAACATACCAAGAAATCATGCTGCCACTTGTTATAGAAATCAGCCAAAATGTCATCCCGTGTTTTACCAGGTTTCTGATCAAGAGCCACCAGTGCTGCAAATTGGTCGGTCATATTTGTGGCAGTGCTATATTCATGCAAGGCGAGCTCAATAATCTCTGGATCATCAAGTGAGCCAAGATATGCTGCGGACAAGCAGTAAACACGGAAGCAATCAAATGAAGTCAGAAAAATTTTGCGGAGCAGGAGGTCAAGCGAGAAAAAGGCCTGATAAGGCTTACCTAGGGCGATATTTTTAAGCGCACGCCTTGCCATATTTGGATGGTTGAACTCATATTCCTCGGAGCTCCTGTTGTTTTTCACCTGTGACGCGTACAGTACAGAATAGTTGATTCCCCGGAAATACTAAGAAAAAAAGTTATTAATGTGGGTATCAACATAAACATGCATACTGTGTCGAGTAATTCTTGTTTCAACCCAGAAGCAAGCTGCTTTCTGATGAAACTTCTAACGGCATGAACGGCATCAGGGTCGGCAACTTCCATAATGTCCATGATTTCTGCTTCAGTAGGCAGCGTGATGGCCTTTCCTATGAACTCCTGAACAACACAAAACATTTAAAGAAAATGGAAAATATACTTCCTTCGTCATTAAAGAAACTGTGATATAGATTTATGCATGCCTTATCCAAGCTTGAGTCACAAAGTATGCTTTTGATTCCATTAAGGAACTGTGAGTTGAGAGTCAACGGCTTGTTTTGTTGAAAATCCGACACTAAGCTGAGCATCAGTTTTCTTGCCAACACCTGCCCAGCCTCCCAACTGAGGCAGCAAAAATGATGCTTCAGATGATTCTCCTAATGCTCCACAAGTAGATATATTATGTAAAATTTCAAAATTACATACCGATTGAACTCATCAGAATCATTAGCAAGGAGGAAATATAGATCGGCATCAGTGAGATCAGAATCCATGCGAACAGGAGCACTGTATCCCCTTAGTATGGACGGAACTGGGCGTTCTGGGATGTCGGTGAACACAAATTCTTCTTCTTTCTGCTCACAACAAACAATTAACATATCAATCAAAACCGTGGCAGAACAAAAACCTTTTATTAAGGGTGCTATGATTTGAAAAGGGAATAGTTCAAACTTCAACCAGAAAAGCATTGTTTCTAGTGTTCCAACATATGAAGAAAAAATGTAAGGAGAAAACGGAACGAGAAGAGACCGATAAATCTATTATGAATGACCCCAAAAGTACATCTAGCAGTATCTCTTCTACGGTGCCTGTACCTTTTCCTATATCATTTCACGAGAATCCTATTGTGAAAAGGTTGCACTAAGAAGACCAACTGTAGATCAATCCTCCAACTATAGTGCCGTTTTGAAAAAAAAAGTTTCATCACATTGTGGAAAATTACCACAGCCTATCTTTCCACGAGCAGTACCCAAAATAAAATTAACTAATTTCTAGCATCTGAACTCAAAACATCAATAATCCCAGAAAGACTTCCAGTACACCTAGTAAAACAACAGTTGTGAACTAACCTTTGTTACTCTGAGAACTGTTGTGTGCACAGGCTGACCATTGTTTGCAAAACTCTCCAATTTTCCATCATGGTAAACTGAGGATAGAGGCATGTCCTTGCCATTGGAGCCAAGCAGACCCAAAGCTACAGGAATAAACATGGGCTCTTTGGCCGGCTGTCCTGGGCTGGGGGGGACCTCTTGACTGCAAGCAAACCATGTTGCCTCATTCATTCATTAGTAAAATAAACTTGTCAGGACAAGATGACAAGAAAAGAACTTACCTAAACTTGAGCGAAAATGTCTTGGCTTGAGCATCATAGGCAGAAACAACATTCAGACGAGGTGTCCCAGCTTGCGAGTACCTACATTATTCATACAGGGAAAAATGTTAACACCAAATACAAGTGTTTGTAAAAAGTATAAGCAGCTTAGACACCATACCATAACAAGAAGTTGGACATATCGGCACCATTTGCATCTCTCATGGCAGAGAAAAAGTCTTCGCATGTCACAGCTTGCCCATCATGCCTTTTAAAATATAGATCCATGCCCTAAAAGGTAAAGACACACATTAGATCTATGTATTATGAATGCAGTGGAGGCAAGCACCAAGAGAAACACATGGCATATAGGATCAGATATCAATTTTATTCCTGACCTTCCTAAATCCTGAAGCACCCAGCAATGTTTTGTACATCCTCACCACTTCAGCTCCCTGTTCAAAAAGATAAGATTCGATGATGAATGATATTGTATTGCATCATTTTAGTACTCCAGCAGCTGAAAGTTCAGTAAAAATAAATGCCTGCACACAAGTAAAATCCTCAACCATGAAACAAACTCATGGATAAAGAAAAAGACCAACCTTTTCATACACCTGTCAGTAACAAATGAAACATGAAGAAAAAAGAGCAGTTAGTCATTTATCCGAATGCAAAGAAGAAAGTGAAGGCAACAAGATGATGAAACTGCTACAGGCATACCGTTACTGCAAGTTATGGTGCAAGGCCAACCATCACATCCAGTGCATCAGTGGAATGAACAGCAAAAATGAACATAAATGAGAGCTCAGAGAACAACAAATTATGAATTAAAAAATGCAAATATTGCCTGAAAGAGATTAATTTCCGTTAAAAAATGGAAGAATGCGCTTGCCTGTGTAGAAGTTATCCATCTGCCAAGGGAAAAACAAAAAAGAAATGTCAGTAATTTGCGAACAATCAGGCTAGCACATGCTTCAGCCAAATCACATAATAAAACAGGATATGTTTTGGGTGAACAGAAAAGAGGCATTTCACACCTTAATGTAAGAGTGGGGTCGGACAGGGTGAGCCATGGGACCAGCATCCTGGAAAATGAAGATAATGGTTTGTGAATACTAGGGAAGGATAGCCAAAAATCATAATCTCAGGGAGAAACTACCCAGACTACAGTGCCTAATAGAATCATACGAACATACATATAACTTAAATTAACATTCTAATGGTTTGCAAATTCAACCAGATTGCTTTCCACACCTGAGGAAACTGATAAGTTCGAAGTGTTGAAACATCAGCTATCCTTTTCACAGTACGGCTTCCCATATCAGATGAAAATTCCTGTAAATGTGGCCACAAAAATATGTTTCGTGGGAAAAGATATAAAAAAGATCTTAAAATGCTTTCTCCATCATGATATGCATCCTCACCTGATCCCGGAAAACTGTGAGACCTTCTTTTAAGCTAAGCTGGAACCAATCTCGGCATGTGACTCTGGAATTTGATTGAATATCAACTTAAGCTTTGACTTATCTAACAATTTAAATTTATAAAATAATACAACAATATAAGATTAAAATCCATTACAGCAATGTATTCGGTTAAATTAATAATCTCATTAAATATAGAGATTAGCAAAAAAATTCAATTTGAAGTCTCTCAATGTGGGACAAGTTGGCAAATACTTGTACTTCCGGCCAAGTGCTAACTTCTAAAAAAGTTTTGAGAAACATTGAACAAGCAAAAACGGTTAGTAAATGCATAATACCTAACTTTCTTGAAGTTCACACAAATATGTTAGCAATAGGGCCATTTTGTTCACATTGAGTGGGTGCACTTTGACAACAATGAGTGCCTAAGTTGGAAAACCATGGTTGGAGAAGCTCTTAGCTTTTACTTATTTCAAATAGTGTACAGGAAACATAAGCTTACCTATTTCCTGTCCAGTTGTGAAAATACTGCAAATAAAAGACATGCAATCAATATTAATAAAGAATGTTCTAGAGGAGATAGCCAAATTCAAGAAAATTTTGATTGTAACACTCTTGCAAAGATGACGGACCTCATGCCCAATCACGCCCAAAATTGCAGCATAATCTGCATCAGTTGCAGTTTCAGGAGATGCCAAGACAAGTTTGGAATTAAAAATCTGCAAAAACAAGATAACATATAAGAATGATATGAGTGATATGACATTGCACGCTGATGTGGTACTAAATGATATGAAATTATGAGATGATGTGGTAGCATCCAGCATACATTCAAACTCTTATTTTCCATGGCACCCCTGTCAATCAGAAAAAATAGAACATCTTTAGTAATGTAAAAAATATATATCCAAAACATGAAAATGAGTCTTCAGCAAAGAGATGAACTAACATGTTAAAATCTGGAACAGCTACAATGTTAAAGAGATCCAGGTCATATTCAAGCCCGAAAACCTAATTGAAGCGCAAAAGAATAAATAAATCATATAATTATTATCACGGGCAATGAGACATCTCAACAGACACTACATATAGTAGAGATCTTTTACATCTTCATCCCATTTCATAGCAGCTTTTAAAGAATACATGGCATGGGCCGTCTTAGGCAGATCTTGCGCTGGGGTCCAGATTCTAAGAGAGACCTTTCGGCCTGAATGAGTTACAAAAGTATCATCCCTGCTCTCCAACTGTCCAGCAACTAATGCAAAAAGATAGCTTGGTTTCACAAAAGGATCCTCCCATATGGCATAATGCTTGTTGCCCTGCATTGATGCAATAAAAGATTAAGATAAATCAGAGTTTACATGGTAAAAACTTTTCAAGCACAAATCAAGAAAACTGCACCTCCAATTCTCCTTGCTCGATAAGATTTCCATTAGACAACAACACAGGGTACAGTGACTTGTCAGCTTCAATATGACAAGTGTACCTCGCCATGATATCAGGACGATCCTGATGATGCAGTATCATATTAGTTGCAAGCTCTAAAGAAACCAGATAGACTCCCAAGTTACACCAATATCAAATACATACCTGATAGAATGTAATTTTCCGAAAACCCTCTGCTTCACATTGTGTGCAGAAGTTCCCTGATGACTTGTAGAGGCCCTGCACAAGCATTATCCATCACAGACTAGAATGAGAAACTGAAAGCAACTGTATATGTGTGCCCACAGGTGCACATGACCGACCATATATTCTAATTCATGAGAAGTCCATGAAAAATTTAGGCCAAACCTCCAAAGACGTGTTCTTCTGTGGGTAGATCTCAGTAATAATTTCCAAAGTAAATTTACCACTAGGAGGCGAAGAAAGAGTAAGGTGGCGTGAGTCCACAAGAAAATCATCCTCCTGCAACAAATAATTTTCAGGCCACAGGGAGTCAAAGCATATAATTTCTTTTGATTAATCACTTGTAACAACTACATCACTTACTGAAATCAGCCATACATTAAATGAGAATCAGAACAATAGGATCAAGATAATGTAGGAGACTAACGCCAGAACTTCATTTACTAAAAGCTGACTTGCATAAGATTTAGGAAGCAAAGGTATATTCCACATATGACATACCTTTAGTTCCTTGCCATCAACCTTTAATGAAATCAGTTTCAGATCTACCCCATCCAAGACCAGAGGTGAAGAGGAGCCTGTTCATGAAAATTGGTAAATCTGGAAGTTAGTTGTCAAGAATTTTCAAAATATTTTAGAAGTTAAGACAATCCATTGCCAGCAATTAATTGAATAAAGATTTGGGAGATGCATAATTTTGTGTCATGTAAATGGTAAACACTTGGAATATATACCATTCAACCACAACAGTTTCACATTGAGTGCAGAACTATAAATGGTAAACACTTGGAATCCATACTATCCAACTAACAGTTTTATATTGAGTGCAAAACCAGATTTTGGATCTTTCAAAAGATTCAACTTTACAATAAAGCCTCATGCTCATGCGCCAGTATTAGGTTATATACCAACAGTGGAATCAGAGAAAAAGGAACCCAATCAGGGTTAATTCAATGAATAGTAATTATCTCTTTCACTTTTTAGCATGTCAGACAGATTCTGGTCGACAATGTTGTGAGTCATGAAATGTTCCCCTTCTCAGGCCATGAAAAGTGGCAACTTAATATTTGGTGGATTCTAGACATATTTGGACTTCTATTCATAGTGATCGCATTACTAACAAACCAAATTTCATAGTTTCAAGATCAAATATGTCTCAATTCGAAATAGACCCTAATAGATATAAGACTTATATAAGATAAAAAGACTCAGAATATACCTTCAAGTCTGGGATAGACAACAATTTTTGAAGAAACAATTGTTTTTTCCTCACCGAGTGTAAACTTCAAATTGACCTACGACAAAATCATGTTTTTTAATTAGTGATGTGAAAAAAATATCAAAGTAGTTCTGTACAATTATCAATCTCTAATGATATAAAACAAAATCAAAGATGCATCTGGATTACTGTCTCAAATAAGTAATTAGGCTGCTTGTAATCCTTCAGAAAGATTTCTTTTGGTGTATCCATAATAGATTCTTCAACTTGCTTTGGTACTGGTTCTGTTGCCACTGAGCAAATTAACCTCCGGCCGATATTTGTGGCCCTCTACAAAAGTCAAACATCACACACAGAAATGTATGAGTCGATAAAAAAGTGATACTGTGACAAAAATTAGAAAAATTAATAAGCTCTCAGAAGAATAAATGAGCTTACGGGCAGTGAGTAATATGGCAACTGACGATTCCGCCAACCGGTAATCTAGTGGCAACAGTGGATTGAGAAACATTAGAGGTCTAATGCCCCAAGTTTTCGTAGTAAGAAGAGGTATGCAAAAGCACAGGACAGTGGATACAGAGGATAGAATGCATAACACAATACAAACCTCAGAACAAAAGAGTTGCCTGTATCTAAAAATGTTCTTTACTGAATGCCTCGTACCACGACAACTTGCCCAAAGCTGAAAAATAGCGTCAGGCATATTAGTAGGTTATAAAGGCACCACCCACACTTACCCAAACAAAACATAACTCGCATCTCTAGTAAGCTAAAAGAACATAGTGCAACTTCCATACAGCTATCAAGAGTCCTAGAAAGGGAGAAAGACTTCCACAATAAGGAAAATGCGCCAAGAAACACACAGAAATGAGTGGCAAAATTTTTTATCTGTAACCTACAAAGAAAAAGGAATTGCACCAACTTCCCTGATTGATGCAGCAACAAACTTCTAAGAAAACACAAAGGATATTTGAAAACATTATGACCAAACAAAACTGTACCATTTACATAACTTTTTCTACAGCAAGAAACAACAACAGGAACCAAAAACAAAAAGACCAGAATATGGGAGAGGGTAATCACAGGAGCAGAGGAGACCAAACCCATGAGACATGTCTTTGACAAGCCCGAACCTTTGCACGGTAGAATCAATCGAGACATCTTACAAGCACACAAGTCTTGATTCCTAAATAATCTAGTATCGAGAAAGAAAAAGATCAATTTGCAATCAAATTTCTATAGACCCTTAAAATTTCTATCATTTCATTATTAAAACACAAACACACACACACTGGATTTTTCACCGTGGGTTTCAAAAGATTGAGTCTTTAACCAAAACAAAGGCTACCCAGATGACCTAAACCAAAAAGAAATCAAGAAAGAAACTATCAACGCCTCGTTCAGCCGGAAAAAGGGAAAACCCGTGTAAATGCTAAGTGAAAACATGGAGCGAACTTGGGCTCTTGTAAGGGTCATATATAAGGATATGGATAATTCAACTACTGGACAAGGAAATTCAAAATAAAAGATAATTCAAGAAAGCAGATTTAAATGGAATTCGAATGAAAATTCCATTGATCTGTTTCACCTTCTTGTCTACGAGTGATGATCAGGTATTCCACACAACAGAAACTGACGATCTCCAGGAAAACCTAAGAGAGAAACGATTTCAAGATTAGAGACGTAAATTTGTTTTGACCTATGTTGTCCCAGTAAAAATAGTAGCTGATAAATACACCTTTTTCCTTTTAAATATCAATTTCAAGAAAATCTTCTCTCATATATTTCTGGATTGATTAAAATCTTCCATAATTTTGAGATAGTTTTGGCTAATGGGCCGGAGACCAAAATTGTTGGGAAATTTTTGGGCCAGTGAAAATCATGCCATTGCTGTTTGAATCCATAAACATTTTATTTTTAAAGGTTACTTGCATATTACTAAAACTTCTTTGAAAATTCTCCATTTTTACTTGATGGACAACCTTTTATTAGGTTTAAATGAAAAATACAGACATCAACAAAAGAAATTACATAAATTTTCAATTTTACCCCTTATATGATATTTTCATGTATATTTTTTCCTTATAAAGGAATAAATATAATATCTATATATAGAATGGGGTTAACATCATTATATTTTTTCTCTTATAAATATAAAATAATTACACAAAAAGTATTAAATGATGCGTATAATTAAAATTTTATGTAATTAGTTTGCTGGCCTCAATATATTTTGTCCAAACTCTAATAAAAAAAAAAAAAAAAAAAGAGGTCAAGTGTAAACAATAAATTTTTAAAAAGGGTCCTAAGTATAGTTTTAAAAAATTTTAAGAGAAAATATAATTTCAAGTTTTTAAATGGGTTTTAAGCTTTAAGTAACCCTATTTTTAAACTCTTTTGATGTTTTGGAGAGCCAATGAGAATCATGCCCTTGGTTTTTGTTCTCTTGAAGAGATCACAATTAAGCCCAAAGCCTAAAATGATTAAGGGCCCATTCTTGATTAATGGGCTTTACAAGTTTACATATAAACCATCGTCACAAAGGGCTACAGTTACGTTTCCTGAAATTTGTTAAAATTATAAATATCTTTCTCATTTTTAAAAGAATTATAAATATCCTTCTCAAATGAAAATTCATTATGTAATTTCTGAAGGATGAGGTGAAAACTACTACTCTATACTTGCTGATTTTTTTTCTGAAATATTTAAAAATATGTATATATAATATATATATATATATATATATATATATATATAAGAAATTGAGGATAGATAAAGTCAATCATCCATAGGGCATATTAGTAGATATAAATATTTTTAAAAATTCTAAAAGTTATATAAAACTATATAATTCATAATCCAAAAGTTCATATTAACCAGTTCACTTTAAAATTTGGATGAAAGCCTAACAGAAACTAATAAAATAGGCTCATTGTTCAATGGATGTTAAAAATGTGGGAGTATTTGTAAGTTTCCAAACAATGATGAGTTACTTGTAATTATATGAAATCTCAAGGAAGGTGGCTATAGTCTACCCCATCATAAATTTTTTCAATTTTCCTAGACTATATTTATGGAAATATGGTATTTTAGAGTTATAAATATGTTTTTTCTTTTTGGTAATATAAAACTTTGAAAAATGAAAAAAATGGAAAATAGAAACTGATAGGTCGTGTATAAGCATGAACAAAACTATTTTCATGACAATATTATGAATTGAGGTTTGCATTTCAAGTTCAAATTCAAGATTTGATTTCTCAAAAAATATAAATCAATGTGGTTGTACTAGGGATAAAATATGTTAATATTTGATGGAATCTCTTCCAAGTTGGCTGATTAATTTTCTGTTATATATTACTGTAATTAAGCTAGCATATCTCTTTGTATATGGTAGTGATTGATTTCTTAGTATAGCTCATTATCATAAGCTTTTCTATCGATAGATTGTATTGTATATTCTCTACTTTTGCTTTGGTTAAAGAAAGTGAATGAAAATTTTTCATCAGACGTATTCTTAGTCCATTACTTGGTACTAGAGCAGGTTTACTAAAAAAATAAATAAATCTTTGCATCATGATTGAATTATCAACTCCTGCATCATCTTCTTTACCAATTATCATGTTCAATCTGATAGTTCCAGTTTTACTACTGGTATTACCCTCACTGAAACCAACTATGATCAATGGTCTCAAATTATGAAAATGCAGATTTGGTCGTGAGAAGTTAGTATATTACTGGTGAAAAAGGTCCTCCAACTCCCATAGACGGTTCCTACACAAAATGGTATGTCGAAAATCAAAAGGTGAAAGGATGGCTACTGACCGCGATGTCGCCTGAAATTATGAAGCGCTATATTCGATTGCGCACCACACATGAAATTTGGACTGCTCTGCCAAAACTTTCTATGATGGAAGATGAATCACAACTCTTTGCTTTGAATCAACGAGCCTTCTCTACCAAACTGGTTGGTCGTCCTTTATCCACCTACTATGAAGATCTTATTGAAAATTTTCAAGAATTGGATCATCGTGATAACATTAAAATGAAAGATCCTGATGATGTTAGTGCATTTAAAAAATCCGGATTGCGGGTACACATATTTCTAAATGGATTAGATGCAGAGTTTGAACAAATTCAGGGATAAATCCTTAGAAAGGATCCCGCACTAGACCTTGAATAAACTTATGCGTATGTCCGTAGCGATTATATTCGAAGAACAACACTCAGTGATGAATCTAATAGTCTTGAACTATCCGCTATGATTGCACGATGAACCAAATCCGACCAAATAAGTAAAAAATCAGATCGAGCACCTGGAACAATGAATCATATTAATGATCAATCGCAAGACCGCAACAATCACACTGGACGTTTTTGTACTAATTGTGGAGAATCTTGACATACTAAGTCCCGATGTTATGAACTGATTGGGTATCCAGAGTGGTGGGATCCTAGCAAGGCGCCTCGCGAACGAAATTCCAAATCACAACGCCATGTTGTTGTTGTTGTGGTAGAACCATTAGATAAAGCTCATAAGGAATCAAGTCGGCAAGCTCCTATTGTTGTAATTGAACCATCCGATACTCGGAAAGTTTTTCAAAACTTCTACTTCTACTAGTAATAATTCGTGGATAATTGATTCTATGGCAACTGGTCATAAGAACTTTGATATTAATCATGTTGAGTCCCTAAAAATCTCCAAAAGAACGTATTGTGACAACGACTAATGGTAATTCTACTTTAGTAGTTGGAGAAGGTTCGATTACTCTTATTGAAGAATTGAATTTAAATTCAGCCCTAGTTGTTTCCACATTTAACCATAATCTATTATCTGATGCTCTCAAATTACACTTGCTTTACAATGTATTGTTATTTTTTTGCCTAACTTTTGTGTTTCAAGTAGGGGTGTCAACGAGTCGAGCTCGAGTCAAGCGACCGTTTTTTGGTGAGCTCGAGCTCGATTGTAGGTGTTAGCTCTCGAGCTCGACGAGCTTATACAGATCGAGCTCGAGCTCGAGCTCGAGACTTATGTAATGAGCTCGAGCTCGAGCTCGAGCTGTCGCTGTCGAGCTTGACTCGAGTTGTGAGACGAAGAAACAACGGAAAACGGGGCAGAGCACAAGCCGACGGTGACTAGGGAGAGACGGTGGAGGGGTGGGAGAGATGGTGAATGAGAAGCCATTATTGAGGAGCCGTACCTCCGCCCGCCGCTGCTGCCGCCCGCTGCTGCTGCTACCGCGCTACCGCCGCTGCTCGCTGCTCCCCCGCCGGCCGCCTGCTGCCCCCGCCCCGCGCCCGTTCGGTGGATTTGGATTTGGGGTTTGGGTTTGGGGGAGAATGGTGATGGTGAGTGGTGGATTTGGATTTGAATTTGGGGTTAGGGTTGGGGTTGGATTTTGGGGTGAATGGAGAATTTGGTGTTAGGGGTTGTTATAATAAAATTGTTAATTTTTATATTTTTAATAAAATTATATGTTATAAATAATACTAAATATTATTATATAATTATAAAAATTAAATATATGGTATAATATTTTAATATATTCTTATAAATGTAATTTATTTTTTTAAATATTGTTGATATCATTATATAAAAATAATAATAATGATGATAAATAAGAGATAAACTTCTTAATTCAAAGTAAAAAATATTAATTGATCTTATTATATATATATATAATAAAATAATAATAAAAAGTAATTAAAATTATTAAAACATCATTAATTACTACTATTATTATTATTATTATCTTTAGATATTTTATAGTTGAAATTGATATATATTCACAATTTGCAATAATTTGTATATTCATAAACGTTAGTATTACATTTGTAACTACCATCTTACATTGTTGAATAATGTGGGTTAATCGGCCGTCAAAATTCAGATCAAACCGTTAGATATGATCAAATATACATAAAAATACGTTTGGTAAAGTTTTAGATTTATCGGGTAGACGGATGTCGAGATATCGTACTCGAACGAAAAGAGTAATCATTCAAGACGATGTATCGTTGAATCAGACCATGTAATTTTAAATCGTACCGTCTGATATGATCTAATTGACACAAACTTATATATATTAAAATTTGGTATGAATCGGTTCGCTGAATTTTAAGATATTATAATTGTTAATTAAGCTTTTGATCTCATTATATATTAATATATATAATAAAATAATAATTAAAATTGATTAAACTTAGTATAAAGATTAAATGTATAAATAAAAGTACCATAATTTAATAATTTATTATTATTCAAAATAAAATGTATAATATTGATTAATAATTATAATATATGATCAATTTTGAGTATAAAATTGATAAAATATTGAATATTATATGAAATATATAATTTTTTTAAAAATATAACTATATATAAAAAAAATAAAAAAAAAAATGCTTCAGCTCGCGAGCGGCTCGCGAGCTGAGCGAACAGAGGTAATTTGGCTCGAGCTCGAGCTCGAGTCGAGCCGGCTCGCGAAACTCGCGAGCCGGCTCGACTCGCCTGCCACCCCTAGTTTCAAGGATATCCAGACGCAAAAAACAATTGGTTATTGTATTAGAAGAGGGAACCTATATTATCTTGATTTCAAATGTCCAAACAAATTAGTGGAAGCTTTTGCAGTAAAAAAATTAGATAAAATTCAGCATCCAAAATTATGGTTGTGGCATAGACGCTTGGGTCATGCCTCTTCTGGATATTTAAAGAAATTATTTTCTGAATTAGTCGATTTTAATTTCAAATGTGATATTTGTGAACCAGCTAAGAGTCATCGTACTTCATTCCCAATTAGTATGAGTAAGAGTCGGAAACCATTTATGTGAATGCACTCGGATGTATGGGGCCCTGCACTAGTATATTCTTTAAATAGCGCACGTTGGTTTGTTTCCTTTATTGATGATTATACTCATATGACTTGGGTTTGCTTAATGAAATCCAAAAATGAAGTTAATCTAATTTTTTAAAAATTTCATAAGATGATAGCTACCTAATATAAATCTCATATACAGGTTTTCACACTGATAATGGTGGTGAATTTGTTAATCAAGCTTTAAAAAATTACTTGGACTTGAATGGAATTATTCATCAAAGGGCTTGTTTAAAAAATTACTTGGACTTAGAATGGAATTATTCATCAGAGGGCTTGTCCTCATTCACCTCAACAAAATAGGGTTGCTGAACGCAAAAATTACCATCTTCTTGAGGTGGTATGTGCTTCTTTATTTGAAGCTCACATGCCTAATAGCTATTGGGTTAAGCCATCAATGCTGCAGCCTACCTCATAAATCGAATCCCTTCCAGTACTCTACAATTTCAAACTTCGTTTGATGATTTTCATAAGGCAACAGGTATTTCTGTTGAAGCAAACTTGCCCCCAAAAGTATTTGGATGTGTAGCCATTGTGCATCTTCACAAATCTATGAGGAATAAGTTGGAACCTCAAGCTCTTAGATGTATGTTTGTTGGTTACTCTTTATATCAAAAGGGTTATTGATGTTACCATCCCCCTTCAAAGAAGTTGTATGTTACTATGGATGTTGTCTTTCATGAGGAGACCATGTATTATCTTGCTCCTAAGTCTCCAATTCAGGGGAGAATAAAAATAAATTGCAGGCTCTAAATAATTCTTTTAATGCATTACAATCTATAAATATAACTGATGGCATGAACTTAGATGTGGATGTTGGCATAAGAAATGAAGCAGATCAATCTTTGGAGCATGAAAGTAGCCATGGACATGCTGAGAATGCAGATATGCAGAACTTTCAAGAGCATATGGAAGTAGCATCACACGAAGATCCTCATCTACATAATGTACCATTAAACCAGTTGCTGTCTCAAGATGTTCTCAGTCTAAGTTTCAGGTAAACTCTGATCCATCACACCGAAAAATTCTACTTGATCGGGTTACTAGAGGAATACCTAAAGTGACATATGAGCCTGTTTTAAGTTCTAAACCAAAATATCCCATTAGTAACCATGTGGCTTATGAACAATTGTCAAAGGATAGTATATCCTTTGTAAATCAATTATCTACTACATCTATTTCTAGTAATCTGCAAGAGGCTTTGAACGACCCAAGATGGCGAGAAGCAATGAACGAAGAAATGGCATCCCTTGAAAAGAACTCAACATGGGAGATAGTTGATTTTCCTGATGGAAAGAAACCTGTTGGTTGTAGATGGGTATTCACCATTAAGTATAAATCTGATGGGACAATCGAACACTACAAGGCAAGAGTTGTTACTAAGGGGTATACACAAACTTATAGAGTGAATTACACTGAAACATTTGCTCCAGTAGCCAAAATCAACACCATTCGTATTCTTCTATCATTAGAGGTTTACATGGTACCACCTTCGGGGTGTAATATGGAGGCTATGAAAGGTAAACAAGTCTGTAGATTAAAAAATGCGTTATATGGTTTAAAGCAATCACCCAGGGCATGGTTTGGAAGATTTACAAAGTGTATGAAGTCACTTGGTTACAAGCAAAGTAATTTAGATCACACCCTTTTCTTGAAACAGGATAAAGAATGGATTACTGCCCTTATTATTTATGTTGATGATATGATTGTGATTGGAAATGATCTTGAACAAAGGAAGTCATTACAAGAGCATATTGCACGTGAGTTTGAAATGAAAGACCTTGGTTAGTTAAAGTACTTTCTTGGAATTGAAGTGTCGAGATCAAGTAGAGATATTTTTCTATCCCAACGAAACTATACTTTAGATCTATTAAATGAGTTTGGTATGACAACATGTAAACCTATTAGTACTCCAATGGACGAAAATCTGAAATTGGGTATTCATCAAAATCAAGTTGTTGTTCTATCAACAACTTGTTGGAAAACTAATGTACCTTGCACATACTCGACTTGATTTGGCTTATGCAGTAAGTGTTGTGAGCCAATTCATGCATTCTCCAAATGAATAACATATGATTGTTGTTATTCAAATACTACGCTACTTGAAATAAACACATGTCAAAGGAATTATGTTTGTAAAATGTGATAATTTGGATATAACAAGATATATGGATGTTGATTGGGCTGGTTCTATTGATGATAGGCGATCTACATCTGGGTATTTCACATTTATAGACAAATTTTTGAGAAAACAAGAAGTAGTAGCCAGATCTAGTGCTGAAGCTAAATACAGAGGAATGGCTAAGGCAATATGTGAATTACTATGGATTAGAAATTTGATACAAGAGTTGAACGTCAAGCAAAACAAACCCATAAAGTTATATTGTGATAGTAAGGCAACATGTGATATTGCACATAATCCTATTCAACATGATCGAACCAAACATGTTGGAATCGAGAGGCATTTCATCAAAGAAAAATTAGAAGTAAAAGTCATTGAAGTTCCTCATGTTGATACTGAAGATCAGCTTGCAGATATACTCAATAAGGCACTATCAAGTCAAGGATTTCACCAATGTCTAAAGAAGATAGGCATGAGCGACATCTATTCACAACTTGAGGGGAGTGTTAATATTTGATGGAATCTCTTCCAAGTTGGCTGACTAATTTTTTGTTATATATTACTGTAATTAGGCTACGCATCTCTGTGTATATAGTAGTGATTTGATTTCTTAGTATAGCCCATTATCATAGCTCTTTTACAGATAGATTGTATTGTATGTATTCTCTACTTTTGCTTTGGTTAATGCAAGAAAGTGAATGAAATTCATCAAACGTATTCTTTATTCATTACTAAATAGTCCATTCACAATATTATCATAATTATATGAATTTGCAAGGACGAGATTACGAGGAACCCTAGATGATTAGTTGGAGCCAATTATGTTGTATCAAAGGCCACTTCACTACAAATATTTTTATAGTGGGCAATTTTTTTTACAAGTTCTACAATAATATTTTGATCATTATTAACACTCATTCTTAATCCAATCCCCATTTTTCTCGTCCTCATCATTCGTGTTACAGGTCACATGTTTATGTCCATACCACTCACCTAAGTGGAACAACATCATATATCGAAATCAAATAATCATTTAAAGACAAAAATAATATTTAAAATCTCATAAATACTCTGTTTGGTGTTAAATACATACACCATTATTTGAAAAATTATTATATATATATATATATAAAAGAATCATAGTTTCACTCAATTGCACAAAACACCAAATGCAGCATGAATTTCACTTCATTATATATTCAATAATTTGGACTTTGACTTATTCATAAGGAGGGCAAATAAAAACAATTAAAAAAAAAAGAAGAAATAATATAATATAGGATAAATTACAATCAATTTTTTTGAAATTTGACATAATTACGAATACCGCTCACTATTTGAAAAACAAATAACACACCTGATGTTTGATAAAATTACGTAATCTTTTGATGGAGGTTTGGAATTATCAACTTTGCCTTTACTATATTTTTTCTTTTAAAATAAATTACAAAAAAAAATGGACAAGGTGGATGAAAATTTTTAAAAAAGTGTAAAAAAAATTATCCACTTAGATCATAAAAAAATTTAAAAAAAATAAAAATAAGTAAAATTATTTTTACAGTCCACAATGTCTTTTTGGTCATTTCACTATAAAAATTGATGAAAACATAACAGGTTGGACTAATTGTTATATGGCCGTCAAATTATAAAAATACCAATAACTTTTCAAACAATAATAAATTGTTTATATTATGTCAGATTTCAAAAAAAATGGTTGCAATTCTTCCAATTATAATATATATATATATATATATATATATATAAGTTGAGCAAGACATGATAGAAAGAAAAGGGAATGGATGATGAATGGATGATTGAGTTAGAGTAGAGTGGCTGCATTATGTGAAACACACCCCCTTCTAACCCGACCAAACAATATCCTAAACTTCAATTCCAAAACCAAATTCAAAATGTGGACATGATTTGTACTTTTTCTATCATCCTAGGCTAAGGATGCCCCAGTACGGCCGGTCCACCCTCAAACTCCGGCCCACCCAATCATATCATTTCTCTCCATAATTCCCATTTTACCCCTACCCTCCCAACACCCTACTATTAATTAATTAAGAGTGTTCTTCTTTTCTTGCCTATTCTTTGGAATAAAGCAACCAAAAGTTGGAGCTTCAAATGCTTCCTTTTGACCCCATAAAAGTTGATGCTTTGATATTATTTATGCTATTCAAGAATATAATTTTGTTTTTCTCAAATAAAATGAAATAACAAAAAAAGGCGGACCATAGCATAGTTCCAAGAATTTCGCTCGTCAAATAATTCATGTAAGCACAACAAACTGATGTTTAATAATCAGCAAGTAATTAGTACTATTAAAATTAATTGAAAGAATATTTCTATATTGTAATATTGAAATTATAACTCATAAATTAGTTGAATTTAGATTATGAAATTGTAATTTAGTATTACAACTTTGTCGACTCGACGAAATTCAATAAAGGGTAAATGAGAAAAAGGGATAAAAAAAATCCCGAAAAAGGTATACAATAAATAAAAAATAGTCACCCAATGGGGACTGTTAGATGCTCCCTTTTAAACAACTTTCTTGGAGTACTTTTGTTATATTATTTATTTATTTTAAATTACATAGCATTGACACCTCTGAAGTTAGGTTAAAATACATAAATATTGTGTATTTTTAAAAAATTATAAATATATCCCTTGGAGTTATAATTATAATTACAACTACATCCCCTATTTAGGGGCAAAAATGTCAACACCCCTGAAAAATATTATACTAATACCATCAGAGGATATAGTCGTAATTCTATAAAAAGACAGAAATATTTGTGTATTTTAACATAATCTCGTTAATATCAACACAAATTATAGATTTATTTATTTTGCTCCAACCCCAATTCCACCATACCTTAAGGCTTTTGGTCCAAGTAAAATTGCTTAATTAGAGGTAAGACCAAAGTCATTTAATTTACTACTTAAATACTGTAGTCTAAAGAGAGGTGGTAGCATCTTCATCTAATAATTAAACTATTCTTCTCCACATATTGATTGATCTTTGACACATCATAATCAAACACCAACCTAGCTAAATTAAGTGGCACATTTTAATAAAACATTTCTTTGTGGACATTTACTTTTTTTTTTTCTCTCTGAAGAAATTCCGACAACAAAATTTAATTAGGCCTGAATCAATTACACAATAAAAATATATATTTATTATATAATGTAAAAGAATGATCAATTGCATGACAAGTGTATCATACATGCAATTTGATTAGGATTGGGCTAGACCTGAACCAATTGCAATAAATTTATTGTGTATTGATGAACAGTTCAAGAAAATGGATTAATCGCACGGCAAATGTATCATACATTATGTATGACTGGTTTATCTCGATCAAACTTAATTTTGAAATTGTTTATTGATATTTATTTATTTATTATTTCTTTAAATTATAGAAAAATAAAATAAAATAAAGTCGTCTGTGGGGGCATTGAAGTTTCATGAAACCAATTAAATAGGCTGTCGGAATAAGCATATGAGCTATTTTTTTATTTATTTATTTTTGGAAATTGTAAAAAAATATTTTTTTTTCTGGAAATTGTAAAATAATAAGCAAAAAGAGAGAAGGTGGTTGGTGAATATGGGGGTCATTATGAGTATGAACAGTTTGTGTGCATTTGAGCACTTTCCAGGTGGATTCCAGTGCATGCACTTCCCAGCTTTTATGCATTCTCTCAAAATTATAAACCTAAACTATAATTTTAAGAGTAGTTGTTGTTGCACGCAATTCTCACGAATATATAAAAAATTATAGTGTGAGATGAAAAAAAATTATAAAAAAAATACAAAATATAGTGAGGTGAAGAAAAAAAAAGGATGTGGAAAAAAATATGGAGTAAAATAAGGAAGAAAAAATAAATTATAATTATGAGTTTATAAAAAATATAAAAACTTGTAAGAAATAAATATGGAGAATTTGAGAGAGAGAAAATTAATTAAAATAGGTTCATCAAAATTTGGAAGTTTGTGAGGGCAAAGAATATGGAGGACATGAGAGAAAAAATTAGAAGTGGGGTGAGAGGAAAAATATAATTATAAAATTAAAAAAAAATATAAAAATTACTATTATGGGCTTTTATTTTTTAAAGAAGAAAACAAATAAAAGGGTAAAATAGGACAATCAAAAATTGGTACGCTCAAAATATTTTTTTTTATAATAGTATAGATAGTTACGTCTCGTTTTCCTCATATTTGGTTAATTATAAATAAATTTTTTAAAACTTAAAAAGTATATATAGTATTTTTTATTTTTAATTAACAAATAAATCTCTTTATTAATAAAAAAATCTATCTTAAATTATCAATATTAAAACAAAATTGGATAAATATTCAATATAATTGATTTATTACGGACATGTTGCAGGTCAAATCAATTCTTTTATGACCAAACTACCCTTATAAGGTTAAAAATATATATCTCGCATGCATTAGCGAGTGCAAATATATAAGGGTAGTTTGGTCAGGGGAAAAATTATATGAACTGAATCAGTAATAAGTTAATTGAAGGTAAATATAGATTTTTATTCAAAATTTTTAATGAATTTTGATTAATGGATAGATCTCTTTGTTAGATGAAAATAAACACCACAGATAATAAGTGCAATTTTTCAAACTACAGGAGATTTACATGTAATTACACTTAACCTTTGGGAGGACATTTTAATTATCCCTAATTTTAATGAACCCATTTTTTTATATATTTATGAAAAAAAATTTACTCATCTTAGTATAAGAAGCAATGCAAATATGCAATCAACAAATATCTATATATTAGTTCAGATCAACAAATATCTATATAGTTCAGAAATAATTAAAGTTTTATTAGAAGAAAATTTAATCATTGTACTTAACTCGAAGAGCATAAACGAGTCGAGGCGAGGCGAGGCTAACGATGTATATACTGAGACTGGATTTGGATTTTTCAAAAACTCCATAAACATGCAGAAAGAAATGCTATTCCCTCTCAAACCAAGATAGGACTTTTACTTGTTCAAATAAAAAATTCTTATCGAATTTGTGGGTAGTTTAACTATTTATTCAATCAACTTTAAACAAATTTAGTTCGAGCGAAAAAAAATAGTATATATACATATATTATTTTTTAAACTTATTTGATATCTTATAAAACAAGAAAAATAATTTAATATTCTTGAAGAATAAAATTTTAATAATTAAGGGTCAAGAACACAAATTAGTTACAAGTATTGACACTTGACATAAAAGAGGACCACTGCCCATTAAAATTTGAATTCAAAATCAATTTCCATTTTCTATCTAATCCAAATACCGACACTTATATATATAATATTATATATATATATGATTTATATTTAAAATGGGGGGGGGGGGGGGGGGTATTGTAGTGGGGTAGGGACCACAAACAGCCCATAAAGAAAGAGGGAAAGATTAAACAATGTTGTCCTTACACACACTCACACAAAAGTTTGGATTTGTATATGATGATATGATGACTTGCACACTTGTTCTCTCAACTTGTCTACACATTTGTAGGCCAACTCTTGATTCATTGTTCCTTGGATATTATGTTCTTTCAACCCATTTTCAACCCGCTTAATCCAGTTTATTTTCTATGATATTGTAAATGAGTAAATTATTTTTTAATAATAAATATATATTAGTTTATTTTTTATATTTTTAAAATAAAGTAATTTATCTCTTTATTCATTTTAAGGAGGTAAATTACTTTATTTAAAAAATATAGAAGAGTAAATTACTGCATTTTAAAAAATACATAAAGATAAATTGCTAATTTTTTTTTTTTTATAAATGGGTAATATGCCCATTTGTAATATTATTGAGGATTTGTTTGCATATTTTCCCATTTGCAATACTACTATACATACACGTACAACCACATTCTCGACGTGTGATAAATCTAACCCCTTTACTTATCGTCCAAAAATTCGCATTTTTACGTTGTTGTATAATGTTTAATTTGAGGCATAATCGCTTGTGAGCCCATCAACACAATCCCACCGACATATAAACTGAATTAAAACTGCTCTTCTAGTTGAGTCATATCTACGACTACAAATATGTTCTTTCGTATTTAAAACTAATTCAATTCTTTAAAAAGCACAGGTCGTTCTACTCGGACTGCTGCATCAATATGATTTGTTCTTCGAACTCATTTTCAAAATTTATTACAGGCACACACTCTTGAGGTGTGATCACTTTAACCCTTCATTTATATCTGAATTTCTTCTTCGATTTAATAAAATAGGCGAAAATGATCAAAAACTAGTCTAAAGATCTATCATTTATAAACGCATTCATATTTAAATCAATTCGTAGTCTATTTTATAAAATGACACAACTCATTCCATCTAATTATGATGATATTGTTGTTTGAATCAAGATTTAGGACATGCACACACACTGGAGGTGTGACAAATCTAACCCTTTATCCATGTCCAAGAAACGTGTGTGAACACATCAGAGCCCTCCATTGGCGGGGGTCTGTCTCACATGGAGGCATGTGCGGGTGGATAGCACCAAAAGAGTGTTTTGGACTGATGTTGAAAGATCCAAAATTCAGTATCAAATAAGTCAACTCACTCACCTCTAACTCTTATTACAATAACATCAATTGATGTCTGAAAACAGTGGATACAGTGAGAAGCAGGAGGGGAAAGTTGTATAAAATGGGTTGGTCTCGAAAATTCTTACTTAAATCGAATTTAATTGAATCGGTATCGGTTATGTGATAAATATATTATATATAATAAATATAATATATTTATTATATAAATATTATACAATTAAAAAATTAATTAATTAATTATATGATAAGTATATCTATACTAATATAAAAAGAAATGAGGTTTTATACTCACAAATAACGGTTAATGACATCACCCCAATTTTTTGTAAAATTCAAAAATACCCCTATAACTAATAAGATAACTAACTCATTTCATTTTTCAAATTATACATTAACTAATAAATTAATTTTTTTTCTTTTCTTTTTTAAATGTAATGTACTATTTGTATATTTTGCTCTTATTTATAATATATTTTAAAACGTAAAAAAATATTTATTATATGCACACAGGAACAACGTGCCATAATGACTAGTATTTTAAAATTTAAACTTTTAGAAAGGTGTATCATTTAATTTCTGAATCCATCATTCTCATGTACAAATTCTCCTGAATGTGAAGGCTTTGTTTTATAAATGGGTGTCAATGAGGCGCAAATTCAGGACCTCTTGTTGGTTTGACATTGATATTATGTTAAACGATCGCATTATTTAAAAATTTGAACTTTTAAAAAGGTCACACTACAAGAAAATAGCTAAATAGTTATGAAAAGTTGATGCTAAAATTAGTGTGAAGCTAATTAGCAAATAAAACTTTTGTTACTAATCTACATTATTTAGTATATATTTTAAACAATTCGTTGTTAAATTCATCAGCAAGTAATTATTAGTTGCTAAATTCATTAGCAAGTAAATACCTTATAAAATAATGTAGATTAGACGATAATTTTATTTACTACCCTAAATTTTTTGTTGCTATTGAGCTATTTTCTTGTAGTGTCATGTATTTTTAACATGTTTATATAATCCACTGATCTCATATCGTCATCCTCACATTATTTTAATAAGTTAGTAGTAAGTCAATTGAGGGTAAATATGAATTTTCATTCTTTGTTTTTGTAAGTAATAGCAAATTTGATGAATTTGACTAACGGCGGAATTCGTTTATTAGACAGAAGCAAACTTTAGGAGTACTAAATACTTTTTTTTTAAACCCTAAAAGTTTACATGTAATTAAATCAAACCTCATAGGATAGTATAATTATCCTTGTAATTAATTTTTAATTAATCACCCGACTATAGTGTTTTGTTAAACGACCACTTCAGTTACTATTTAATATCAAACACGATTTTTTCACATGAAAAATTTTCACGCGACACCTTTTTAATGAATGGCTGGTAAGGAGATATAAATTTGGGATATCTTGTTTGGTATGACTCCGATACTATGTTAAACAATCATTTCATCTAAAAGTCAAATTTTTGGAGAGAATAAATTATTTAATATTAAATATTTCTAACATGTTTATATATTCCACCCATCGCATTATCATCATTTATTACATTATTTTATGAGACAAATGTATAATGAAATACAGTCGCGATGAGTGTGGTTACAGTTACTATGTAATTAATAAATATTTTTTAGTTATACACTTGTTATGTAATTAATTCATACATCAAAATTTTATTCGAGCCAGAATTTCCACGAGTAAAGAATTCGAATCTTGGAGAGTAATTATTGATATTTAATATCTAATTACTCCTTAACTTGAAAGAATCTAACTAGTGGAGAATTGACAGTCCAATTCATGACACTAGCTGCAAATTAGCACGATGTGGTAAGAATTTTTACACTAAAAGAAGAATGGTTTCTGATAACATTGTCACTTCTTTCTGTTTCTTTTCCTTCTTAGTTATTGGATGTCCGTCTACAATGTTTTCTATGTTACTAGGTTGTGACACCCCCCCCCCCCCCTTCTCTTTTCTGGAAGAACCTGTTATATATAGGAGAGTTGAGGTGCAATCCTTCGTATAAGATGAGCCCTTCATCATACCTAATGCTATAAGATTTTCTGACACTTGCACAGATTTAGTTGCGATATAATCTTTAGAGAATTTCGTTCCTTGATCCCTGTCTGTATTAATCTTTGTGTTTGTAACAAAATTTGAGTTTTTCTACGTTGTAAATGCCTCGTACCGTAGCTACCTCTGCCTCGTATCTCGACCTAGTGGGCTCATGTCCAGTGCATTCTTTATGCCTCGTATTTTGGCCGTACTAGGCAAATATATCATCCATATCACTGTAAAAAATTGTATAAAATAATAAAGTGGTATTTTATGTTATAGAAATGATCAATTATATTATAAGATATATCCAAATACCCAATTCTACCAAGTAAATCAATTGTTTATTAAGAAAAAAAATTAACACTGTAAATAACTACAAACTATAGTATAAATAAATCAACACATATTCAGCATTTGTTGGTTCAGTTTGGTAAGAACGGGTCATTTTCAAACAGATGATTGCGCGTTCGATTTCGTTTGTTGGTGATGTGAGGATTGTGTTGGTGTATAATTTGTAAATATCCCTATAAAAGACCCATATAATTAGTATAGGCGTACCTTAATTTGTGCTGATAATTGAAACAGAAGCAACTCAAAATCTTTCTATACCAAAATAAATAAATAAAAATGACCAACATAAACACATATGAGACTCAAACCAAGACCTCTGTCTAATGTAGAATTTGACAACCCCAACTTTGCAATTGAAGTAAAGATCTCATTGGCAATAACGTCGTATTTCTACTCATTATAACTTCTGTTATATATATATATATATATATATATATAATATATATATATATTAGTATTTATGCATCTAACATATTCGCACAATCAAGATTCGAATATGAAACCATTCGTAGAAAAAAAAATTCATGTCGGAACCATTGAATTGTCGACTGATGTAATGTTAAATAATTGACCCCACAGGAAGCAGAGTGGAGAGGAAAAATTGAAGGGGAGAAGAACAGTTGATTGATATTGTTGATTAGCAGAAATTTGGACATAAACTAACAAAAAAGGCTTGTCAGTATCCCCAAACACTCGATTCATCCTACGACACTAACAAACGTATTCATTAACTACGTGTGTAACTTTTATAGGTGCAGAATACAAAACATAGTACTGCTGATACTGCTGTACGTACAACCCATGAGTACTATATATCAGTAGGGGAAAATTAAAACATAATAAGATTGGTGTTAATGCCCACTTTAATACATATTAATTGAATATACAAAGGCCAAATATTAGAAAAAAAAATGTTTATGAAAAAGTTTTAAACTGCAATAAACACTTTCTCGTCAACTGACAATTTTTAGCTTATTTTAATTAACTTAATTTAAGAGAACTATAAACAAAAGTTATATTATCAAACACTTCGTTATGAAAAAACACTTCATTTAAGTTTTTACAAAACCCCGTAGTATAGATATATAATAAATTGTTGAGCACGACTTCAAAAAAATAATTAGTCATGACATGGGCACCACCTCATTTAATTTTAAGGCAAATTATTGGCTCTCATGCGATTTATCACAATTATAAATATAATTTATTATTTGAAAAATTATAAATACGTTCATATAATTAATGGTCGTCTACCAAATATCCTTTATATTTGTTAGATCGTCGTTAATCCTAAAAAGTTTGAAAAATTATAAACACCTCATAGAATTAATGATCGTCTAATAAATACTCTTTTTATTTGTGCTAGACAGTTACTTTAATCTAAGAAAGTATTTGTAATTAGGATAAATTACAACGACCTCTCCTGAGGTTTGACATAATTACGAATATCTTCTCGTTATTTGAAAAATTACCAATACCCCCTGATTTTAACGGTTATCTAACAATTAAACAAGTCCGTTAGGTTTCCATCCATTTTTTGTGGTGAACTGACCAAAATACCCTTATGGATTAAAAATTATATTTTTTATTTTTAAAACTTTTTTAATTTTTTTTATGGATTGAATGGATAATTTTTTATAATTTTTATAATTTTTCATTCACCCTGTTTGATATTTTTATAAATTTTTAATTTAAAAAAAATGCTAGAAGGACAAAGTTGACAATTTCATACCTCCATCCAAGGATTACATAATTTCATCAAACATTAGGGGGTATTTGTAATTTTTCAAACAATAAGGAGTATTCGTAATTATTCCAAACTCGGAGTAAGTCGTTGTAATTTACCCTTATAATTATGATAAATTTCAAGAGAACTTGTTGTAATTTAGCTTTAATTTAAATCATAATTCTTGATCAAGATTAATGATTAAAGAGATACTATATATAAAGTGGGAAGCAAGATAATTTATTTTATAAGGAATTATAAATTATGGGGGGTACAATTAGGAGCAATTAATGATTGAAAACAATGGATGATGAATTTGGAGTGTAATAAATGTGTATAAAGATGGCTTAGAATTTCCGAAGATGAACCCTAAATTATTTGGTGTGCTACCCCCCCCCCCCCCCCCCCCCCAACCCCACCCCCACCCCTCCGTACATACAAACTAATCATCAAATCATATGTTACAAACTTACACCAAACCCTCACACCAAATATTAATTTTTTCTATGGACTCCCCACGCCCCAAACCTCAAAACACCCCTCTTAAAAAAATAATAATAAAATCTTTGGTTTTTTTTTTTCCTTTTCCTTCCAATAGTGTCATTTATTTTTGCAAAAAAATAGGTCACGAGTTCGAGTTTTAAAGGGAGTTAATGAATTAGTTTTTATTGTCATGTTTAAAAGAAAAATATCTTTAAAGTACGAATTTTTTTAGTAAATCAATTACGATCATTAACATCAATATTTATATTTAACAACTACCGAAAATTATAATAATTATATACTAATTATTAATATCAGATAACTATATTTAATCAATAAATACTATTAAAATAAAATAACATCCCACACGTTTAAAGTAGAATACAAGTTAATTATATGTTATTCTTTAAAAAAATATCAATCAATAAAAAAAAAAACCTTCTGAAAAAAAGAGAGTAATACGATAGGTTCGCTATCTGTTCCATCATAGAAAGTTAGAAACAAATAAGGGTCTGCGTATTTTTTTTTCTTTTTCTACTTAGGGGAATTAATTTCTTTTTAATGACTGTTTTTTTTTTTTTGTGCCTATTTTCAGATTATAATATATTGTTAAACAATATTTTCTTTTGTAAGTATAAAAAAATAAATAAAAGAAAGGGTATCTATCTCTAAAAGTTGCTTATTTACTCCACGCGTTTTCATTATATCAAAATTATTGCTTTATTTACTATGATAAAGTTGAGGTATGTAATATTTAAATTAACTTCTCATACTTTTTTTTTTTTTATTAATTACTGTCCTATCCATACAATAAATAAATAAATTAGGGTACTAAACATGATTGCAAATGGTTGAAATCGAGCCAAACACATCATTCTCCGAGCTTATAATTTGAATTTATTTGAATATCGATATGATCAAATATAAATCGAGCTGGAGTAAATTTTTAAATATATTTTGTTTTTTATAGAATCGAGGTAGAAAAATTATCAAACTAGGAATTACGTTGAAGTTTGGTTAATTAAATTTAACAAATCGAGTTCAAATAAGTTATCGATCGATATTAATTTAGTATCGAATAATTTAATTTATTTTCTAGCCATAATTCCTAAATAAGTACAAAGGTAAAATATTCTATACATAGTTATTATGTAGGAGTATTTGAGATTATTTAAAGTTGTAGCAAAAACAATTAATAATTTTTTTATAAATTTGTTGGAATTTTTCTTTTTTATCTATGATGTTATCAAATTATTTAATTTTAAAATTTGAACAATAATAATTATTCGTAATGAAAATTCATATTTATTGATCGTGAAACCCATTATTTAGGATTGAGAAAACATTTAAAAATAAAATAGGGAAAAGAGAAGAGCAAATATAGAAAAATTTTAGTCTAGATCATATTTGATCGGATTTAAACTAATTATACAGTGAGTGCAGTAAATTTGCGGTGTGATTAATGTATATTTTAGAAAAGTAACAAATGTATAATAAAGGAATAATGACACTCTCCTCACTTGAGGTTTAGTGTAATTACAGGTCGATCTCCCGTAGTTTGAAAAATTGCATCTAGTACTCTTGAATTTGCTTCCGTCTAATAAATAAGTCCATCCGTTAGTCAAAACTCATTGATATTAACAAAAAAATTAATGAAAATTGATATTTATCCTCAAAAGAATGAACTTATTTATTAGATATAAACAAACTTTAAAAATAGTAAATATAATTTTTTAAATCATATAAAATTTACGTATAATTATATTAAACCTAAAAAATATAATTATCTCAATAATAAATATATTATATTTATTTTATAATTTATTTGATTCGATGAAATTTAATTTAAGTAAAAGTTACCAATATAAAGCAAGAAAGAAAAAAGGGGAGGGGGGGGGGGGATTATATTAGAGTAGGTGAAATGACACACACAACAAGAGAGATATAGAGAGAGAGTGAGAGAGAGAGTAGCACACCATAGACAGTACTAAACTTGCTCATAAGTTAAAAGAGGACTTTGACAGAAGCGCCATTCCTCGTCAGATCCGTCCTTCCTCTTGGGCCCCACTTATATCCCCGCCTCCAACGCTGCTTTCTCTCCTTCTCTCTCTCCTCTCTCTACATACACAATATATATATATATATAGAGAGAGAGAGTGAGTTTTAATGGGGATTAGTTGAGTAGCAGTCGGAAAAGTGTAGGTGGGAACTCTGAGAGAAACCAGAAAAGAAAGAAATAAAAATATGCGTAGAGTAGAGAGTTTCTGTTTCTTCTCTTTTCTTAGCGGGTTTTGATTGTCTTTCTCAGTTCTGTGAAGACTCAAGAGTTGTAGTAATACTCAAGTCTCAACCCTTTTCGATTTTCTGCTTTAAAAGGTAAAATTTCCGTTTTCCCCAATCAAACTTCCCTTTTTTTTTTTTTTGGGTTCTCACTTTTCAAGAAATGGGGTCTCTCTCTCTCTCTCTCTCTCTAGAATAGTAAAAACTTTCTTTCACCTCCCCCACATTGACAAAATACTAATACTCACCTTTGTCAACTCTCCCCATTTATAGGTAGAGTTCGTGGACCTGCATATTTGCAAACATGGATGATGGATGTGAATATGTATTTGTTTTTCAAATATTTAATCTTTTCTTTTCGCTTTTTTGGGTTTTTTATTTGACAGGTTCAAAAATTTTTCTAACAAGTTGATTGTGGGCACTACGGAGGTTGGACTTTCGAACCTGTGATTGTCGGTTGGGTTATTTGAAGACGTGGGCTCCTGGATTTGAAGCTAAAACGGATTGGAACTTTGAGGCTAAACACTTCTTCGTTTTGATTTGAGTAAGTTCTTCAGATCTGAATTAATGCAAGAACTGAGGTTTATTTTATTGAATTGGGACAAGGGTTGATGAGTTTAGAGTTATTTGTTTTTCATTTGTAGTTTTGAGTTCTTGTTTTAGATCTAAAATGCTTCAAAAGTCTGAAGTTTTTAATTCATCGATTGAAATTTGAACTGTAAATCTTTATGGCACAAGATGAATCCTACAGGAACTGATTATGGTGTTTCAATTGTTTGTAATCTTAATTTTCTCTTCTAGCTATTACATTTAAGGTTTGGACAATGTGGCAGTTTTCTGTGCTTGAATTGCCACTGTTGTGCTGCTATTCTATTTGCATTGTCTTTGTTGGTTTCTCTTTTTGTAAGAGATTGATATTATTCTTTCATTGAGCTAAGACATTTTTCCCTATATGTGATGTTTCTTTGATTGGTGCCCCAGGTTATTATATTCAAGATTTCAAGTTCAGATGATGGTGTTACTCATTTTTTAAGATTCTGAAGTCTTTGCTGTCTGTTCTTGGAGCCAAATATTGTTGGAGGATGCATAGAATTTCAGCTTACGACGGATTGAGTGATTCCAAAAATGGATCTTCGGGACGACAGCTCTAGATTTGGCCCTTTGCCTACATCACTGCGAAATCCGTCGTCATCGTCATCAACATTCTTTTCGGCAAGTCAATCTCCTTTCTTCTCTCCAAAATCTGCAACGTGTCGCTTGTCAACAAGTTCGGACAATCCATGCCATTCCGCCAGTGTAAATATGGATTCCCTGAATGCATATTTGGGAAACGTGGAATCAGAATCTTTGACTAGCATTAGGTTTGCTTCAACAGAAGTTAATCCTGGTGCAGAAGCTTGTACTTCGAATGACCGCCGGGAGTTAGAGAACGTCTCTTCTTCTACGGGAGTATATAGTAGTGCACTATCTAGTTATGGTGTTCATCATTCGAATGATTATTCTAGACATAAGGGTAAAGGCAAAAAGATAGGGAGATTGCTTGAAGTCTCGGCTCCTCCGGCATCCTTTTCTTCTAACAGATTGAGGAGCTGCGACGTCTATATAGGGTTTCATGGCCGTAAACCTTTGTTGCTTAGGTTTACAAATTGGCTTCGTGCAGAGTTAGAGGTTCAAGGATTGAGTTGTTTTGTAACAGACAGAGCTAGATGTCGGAATTCCCGTAAACATAGCATCGTTGAGAAAGCCATGGATGCTAGTACATTTGGAGTCATTATCTTGACCAGAAAGTCTTTCAGAAATCCGTATACAATTGAAGAGCTGAGATTTTTCTCCGGCAAGAAGAATTTGGTTCCTGTATACTTTGATGTGGCTCCAGACGAGTGCCTCGTCAGGGATATAATCGAGAAACGGGGGGAGCTTTGGGAAAAATATGGTGGTGAACTCTGGCTACTTTATGGGGGAGTCGAGAAGGAATGGAGAGATGCTGTGAATGCCCTTTCTCGTGTTGATGACTGGAAATTAGAGGCTCATGATGGTAAATGGAGGGACTGCATATTACGAGCGGTCAGTCTTTTGGCATTGAGATTGGGTAGGAGGAGTGTTGTGGATAGATTAACCAAGTGGAGAGAGAAGGCTGAGAAAGAAGAGTTCCCTTTCCCTCAAAATGAGAATTTCGTTGGTAGGAACAAGGAATTGTCCGAGCTGGAATTCATACTCTTTGGTGATGTTTGTGGAGATTCCGAGAGAGATTTTTTTGAACTTAAGGCTAGACCGAGGCGTAAGAACTTAACCATCGGCTGGGGAAGGACTAATTCTTTAGATGAGAAGCCAAGGGATAGGCAAAGTGAGAGTAGCAAGAAGAAGGGAAAGAACCAGTTGTATGGAAGGAATCCGAAAAGGAAATTGAAATGCAGAACGCCGAATTTTCTAAACCACATCCGCTTACTCCCAAGTCCAAGGGCAGTGGGAAGCATGGCAGGAGAAGGAGGTCGATGAAAGTCGTCTATGGCAAGGGAATTGCATGCGTATCAGGTGATACAGGCATTGGGAAGACAGAGCTGTTACTACAGTTTGCTTACCGTTTCCATCAGAGGTATAAAATGGTCCTATGGATTGGAGGAGAAAGCAGATACATCCGGCAAAATTACCTAAACTTGTGGTCGTTTTTAGAGATCGACGTTGGGGTTGAGAGCAGTGCAGAAAAAGGTCGGACGAAGAGCTTTGAAGAACAAGAGGAAGCAGCCATAGCCAGAGTTCGGAAGGAGCTCATGCGTAACATTCCATTTTTAGTCGTAATTGATAATTTGGAGAGTGAAAAGGACTGGTGGGATCACAAGCTGGTGATGGATCTGCTACCCCGTTTTGGTGGGGAAACGCATGTTATTATGTCGACCCGCCTTCCTCGTGTAATGAATCTCGAGCCTCTGAGACTTTCTTACCTATCAGGGGTTGAGGCAATGTCTTTAATGCAGGGAAGTGTTAAAGATCTATCGATTACAGAAATTGATGCGTTACGCGTGATTGAGGAGAAACTTGGACGTTTGCCTTTAGGCCTTGCTATTGTCGGAGCAATTCTTTCTGAGCTTCCAATTAATCCGAGTAGGCTGTTGGATACCATAAACAGAATGCCATCTCGGGATGTAACATGGAGCGGCCGTGAAAATCATTTGTTAAGACGGAACAATTTCCTTTTACAACTTTTTGAGGTTTGCTTTTCCATATTCGATCATGCGGACGGACAAGAAGTTTGGCAAAGGACTGGCAAGCTGTTGGTTTGCACCAGCACCAATCCCAATACCCATTCTGGCTCTGGCGGCCCACAAAATACCAGAGAAACACCAACACCGGCGCTTATGGAAAAGGATCATGTATTCCTTAACCTGTGGGTTCACATCGTCTTATGCTCGGAGATCGGAAGCGGAAGCATCTTCGTTATTGTTGAGATTCAATATGGCAAGAAGCTGCGCAAAAGACGGCCTCATTCAGTTCAACCATCTCGTGAAGCTGTATGCCCGAAAGAGAGGTATCACAGGACTTGCACAATCCATGGTACAAGCTGTGATTAGTCGCGGATCTATATCTCATCACTCGGACCACATATGGGCAGCATGCTTTCTGCTACTCGGGTTCGGAAAGGACCCTATAGTTGTCGAGCTCAAAGTGTCAGAACTATTGTTTCTTGTGAAAGAAGTGATCCTGCCCCTCGCCATACGAACGTTTATCACCTTCTCCCGTTGCACTGCTGCTCTGGAGCTGCTGCGGCTGTGTACAGATGCGTTAGAAGCAGCAGATCAAGCATTCGTCACCCCAGTCGAGAAATGGCTGGATAAGTCCCTCTGCTGGAAGCCTGTCCAGACGAACGCTCAGTTAAATCCTTGCATCTGGCAGGAGCTCGCATTAGCTAGAGCCACCGTGCTGGAAGTGAGGGCTAAGCTAATGGCGAGAGGCGGACAATACGATATAGGGGATGATCTGATCCGTAAGGCTATCTTTATCAGAACATCGATATGCGGTGAAGATCATCCGGACACCGTAACGGCTCGAGAGACCCTCAGCAAACTCACCAGACTTATTGCTAGTGTTCAAACTCATACTTCACCATAGATTTTTTAACTTTCTTTTGGCAGAGTTTATATAGTAGAAGAGTTATAGCACAAAATTTTGAATAAGCTGCTTCATAAATTTAAAGGAAAATTTATACTATTCTTACTTTACTCTAAAGAGATGGCCTTTTTGTTTTTGCTGTGTAAATAACATGTAATCCTCCTCTCCTCATCTTCATTTGGAATCTTTGCTAAAGGTAAGGTTGCTCAAACCAGACATACTAAGGATGGATTAATTCTTGGTGACTGACTATTGGACTAGAATGTAGCAACTGTTTCGGAAGTTGTTTCTATGTGAATTATAATTACCTTCCTAAAATTCATTACAATTAGTCTCTATTAGTTTTTGTTTATTTGTTTTTGTGATAAATTGATTAAATTTCCTTAAACTATAAATTATATTTATTTTCAAATTTTTTTCTGAAAAATTTTATGGATCAAGTGGAGGTGAACTGATTAAGATGACCTTGTAGACTAAATTATAATTATAATTATAATTTTTTTTTGGAAAATTTTACTGATTAAGTGGATAGTTTTCTTTTTTCACAATCTTTAAATTTTTGCATCCACTACGATTCCTTTCTTTTTCTTTTTTTTTTTTTTACAAAAAATATATAATAAGGGCAAAATTAATAATTACATATTTTTATCCAAGTATTACATAATTTCATCAAACATAAAGGGTATTTGTAATTTTCAAACAATGATGAGTACTCGCAAGTATTTCAAAATCTTAAGAGTTTGTTGTAGCCCTATGTGTGCATATATACATATATATGTGTGTGTGTGTGTGTGTAATTTAAGGAAGATTAAAACATAGTCATACACATACTATATCACATGTCTCAAGCATATATTTTCAGGACATATCTAATCAAGAACCTTCACTACCAGTCCATTTTGCAGATAAATTAACTCGAACGAGAAACGATGCATTCTAGCATTAGCCCACGGACAGCTTCAATAAGATAAAGAGGTTATGTCTTCCATAAGATAAAAGAGAACACGTCAATGTGTGTGTATCAATGCAAATCAAGAGAAAAACATGACAGAAATTTTCCTTTTTAGCAAATGGGCTTTGAGGGATTCGACCTCTATCATCACATAGCCATATATAATGTACAAACAGAGTTGGAACCTTCTGTTCATTTGCTTATGGGTCGACTTTTCCAGCAACTTCGTCGTCGCTGGAGGCATATTCATCTTCAGTCAGCTCCTCATCGCTGGATTTTTCCTCTCCTGCGACTCCCACATCTTCAGGCTTGGCATACTTTTCGCAATACTCTGCACTCGTAGCAAGTAATAGTTAAATCTCTTTGTCGTTCCAAATGACACAGTGCGGTTCACCAGGAAAGAGTCGAATATAAACTAAGAAAGCAGCTATATGAAGGAACGACAGATAAGGTACAAAGAGTAGTGTAGTAAAAACCTTTGACAGTAGTCTTTATCTCATGGATCTTGATGGACAAAGAAGAATGGGTACAGACATGGATCACAAATGCAAACAAGAAGGTCAAGGCATGCCAAATACAGAAACTGATACGATAAAATTGGGGGGACGGCGATATTCAATATAGATTATACAAGGACATATGATGAAGTAGCCATGCATCATTTCGTCCTCTTCTTGCTTTATACTTTGACACGTATGATATTATGTACCTTTGGTGGCAAAAAATTCATATGTCTGGTCAAGCCATGCTTTTAAACAAATCTGAAATTAGTAAACCACGAGCACTTGTTTGAACATTGGCGGGCTTTCTGGAAGCACAAGAGTTACTTTTTTTCTATGAGGAAATAGAGACGAAAGGGAAATGGGACAATGACCAGTAGTGGATGGAGAAGTGGTGGAAAAAGTCTTTGTTTTGTTTTTCCATTGCTCTTGCTTATGCTTTCCATGGATTCCATCCAAACAAACAAATGGGAATTTATCATCTTAATAACATACCATGAGGAATTGCAGTATCACACGGCATTTTCCATTCTAGGTTCTGTAAATCAAATGACGCCAAATTGAAATTCAACCAAGCCTTACCTTAAGCTTAATGACATTTTCCCACACCGGAGAAGGTTTTTAGTCATAACATAGAAGTTCTTTAATGTGCTTTACCATATAGTTTGTGCCACTCAAACCGTGAACAGATTTCAAGAATGAAATGGTCTGAGAAGTAGCGAATCGAGCCTATAAGTTTTTGGGCAATTCCAAATCAAGTGTTCAAACTAAAAAGAGAAACAAAACAAGCTACGAGATTTGGTGGTTTTGGGCATAGGCAAGAACAGTTTAACTGAGAGCAACTAAAGCCCTAAAGCAAATAGGTTTGGTTTTCTTCATGGCAGAAAGCATTAACCATATGCTTTTTCGCATAGTCCTGTCTGTCTTGGGTATTTAGCAAAATGTGAAGTACCAAGGGCACCTGTGGCATCAGGGTTCCCAGTCAATGGGAAAGAATGGAGAATTTCTAAGTAATTTAGAGCATTTTTTCCTTAGAAACTTGTGATTTGGCGTACTTTTGTGCTCCACATATCATAATGCGGTTCCTATGGAAAGCAAACAGGCAGTGGATCATAAAAAAGTAGTGTCAATCAAAAACCTGAGACTAATCCTTGTACATCCTAGCAAAGAGAGATCATCATTTGTTCTCAAAAGACCACATATATAGCGCCCCACTATGATTAAAACCGGTTTTAACATCTAGTATAATGAATACTAGACAACTACTTTTAACAGATTCTAACAAGATGCAGCTTATGTAGCTAGAGACCAAGAATGCATTCTTCAATGTTTCTATACATATTTAAGAAACTATTTGTAGGATTCATAAGACATTTCAATACCATTCCAGAAATATCTCCACAAAGAGAGCTATGATAGTTCTACATCATATGAAGATAATAATGCCCAAAGGTCCAGGATGACGAACACCATTAAAGCTGGTTGACCGTACTCAAATGCTTAAGTACCCAAACCATAATGTATAGGATGACTCATCCAAAGGAATACTCAACACATTAAATAGCCTTGAGTCATGGAAGATGAAGGTAAGCATGAATCTTTTGAAAAGCACAAGAGATGTATAGTTCAATTCTAATTCTATGACTATGCAGTACTGAGAAAAGCAGCACCATTAGTTGCCTCATTTTGGCGAAGTCTTCAGGTCAGTCTTATCAAATATCCATAAAAAGCAACAATTATGCACTTCTAAGGAATATTTACCTTTAACTCTTTGTTCATAACCACTGCGGTCTCGCATCATCAAAGCTGCTGCCTCTCCGTTCAGAGGATCTGATGGATTTGGGTACAATAGAAGTTGCGGAAGGAACACTTCAAACACATTTACTAGGTCTGAAAAGTGATGAACAACTCTATCAAGCTAATGAGACCATTGTCACTGCAGAATACTAAAGGGAGAAATGCAGCGGCAGAGTAATCAACTACTTATCTTAGCAAAAGGTCTCCCTTCAACTTACCAAACATGGGACTCCAGGTCTGGTTGATAACATCTAAACACACAGAGCCTGACCTGGAACAATAAGTAGATGTTACTTTTATCTCATCAAGCATTATATCAAACTCAAAAGGCCAAAACAGCATCAGTGAGAAAAGCAAAACATTTGAGTGTAACGTGTTCACAAACTCACATCTCATCCACATTGGGGTGGTAAATCTTATTGACAAAGCCAATGGAAGGAGATTTATATGGATAAGCATCAGGTAGTTCTACTCGTATCCTCCAAACACCTCCTTGATAAGGACCTGTCACAGCCACAGACAATCAATTTGAAGAAAGGTTTCCCCTTTTGCTATATATGTGCCGGCAAACAAAGCACTTTAGTTGTGGAGATAAATCAGCTACCAGCGAGAACTATCTTGCTCAACTATTAAAACTGACCCATGAAGCCTATCAGTGATTGATCAACCTAAATTCTGAACAAACCTCTCAGTCTAACATATGATCCATTAAACTTGACTAGAAGTTAATTAGAACACACAGAATGTGAACAATCTTGAATAACGAGCACAAATCAAAACTGCTCAAAATTTCAATATATCCAAGCATGCTATTGAACATTCAAGCAGACCCCCAATCAATGCTCCCAATTACCAAAATTCTATCAAGAATGCAGCATCAAAACAAGACTAAACTGAAGTGGAAATCATTTTGATCCCTGATTTTCAGCTTAATCATAAAAGTCAGAACAAGTCAAACACAGCCCAAGTACGAATTTCAGGCAATACTAGAGTATCGTCACAACACAATAAACAAAAATACCCAGCAAAAATCAATCCGATCCCAGCATAAATTACAAACAGATGAACCGTGAAATCAGGGAAAAAAAAAACAAGAAACTAAAGATGGGTTTTGGGGCAAATAATTACTTTCTTTGGGTCCATGAAATTCCACATAGAACTCTTGCATGCCATCATTGATCGTCTCCACTTTATAGTCAGTCATCATCCTAATACACAACAATCAAAACCCAAACCCATAAAAACTGAACATAATTACATAGCACACTCAGCTTCTCCATGAAAAAAAAGAAGAGAAAAGTATATATATAAACGAAAAAAGTAAAACAAAATCAAAAGTCTGATGTTATTACAGTTTCATCAAATCCATCTCCCTGCGTTTGCTTGGAGAAGACATGGTTTCAATTTGTTTACTTTTTTCTTCACAATTCTTGGGTTTTTAAGTACGCTGAAACGATATATATACAGGTCCGGTGTACGTATATGCGCGTGCAGTTCTATGCTTGGGGGGGGGTTTGCTGTCAAGGCGGTTCAGACATCAAAGAGCAAAAGTGGGGATGAAACTGTGGTTTTGGCTAAAATACCTTGATACTTCTCCACAACTATTTTTTAAAAATAAAATTCCATTTAAAAATTTTCAATTTTTGTTACAATAGTTAAAGTAAAATATATCTTTGTATACATATTTAATGAAAATTATATTAATTTAGCATCATAATTTCATTTAAAACATAATTTTATTAACGAATCTAAGAAGTAGTTTATTTTGACAAATAAGACTGGATATTGTTTGATTAGACTCCTTCTCCAGCAATATCTTGTATTTTTTTAATAACTATTTATATAAAATTAAATATTACTTTCACATACTTCCTTACTCCATATAAAAGTTGTAAATTATTCGAGGGAAGTGTTGTAAATTACACCTTACAAGAATTTAAAATATATAATAAATGTATATACCAAGGATGGTCCAAGCCCAAAACCATCCCAACAATCCCCGTCAAATCAAAAGAAAAAATGCCTGGTCAAGCCTATCTAGATTCTAGAAAAGCCCGACGATTGGAGTGTCCAGACCCAAGGACTTAATAGCTCAATTCAGACTACGGCCCGAGGAGGAGATGTAGCCCAACCAAGGCCCGTTAAGCACAATTCAGATATCGTGTTTAGTCAAGCCCAGATGATGACTCCTGTCCCATATGGCGTCCAGTCAGCCTCCACATGTTTACATGTGGACCGTTAGGAGACAGAGAAGTTCTTAGCGACATAGGAGTCCCCGACTAATAGGACTCATGCTTGGCCTAAGACTCTCGCTCTAACTAACTTCCCAAGAATCTCGGAACCAAGGACGTTCCCTTCCTACCAGAGATTCTCTTGTATAAATTAAGGTCTTCCTCCCTAACTCGAGGAGATCGGCTTCTTGGTTCTTTACTCGTTCAATTACGATCTTGCAATTATCATTATATTTGCAACTAAAATTATCATTCGTTATCTACATATTATATCTTCTTTTTCTCGCATTAATTGCTAACTTAGCATTGGAGTGCTAACGTATTTTTTACAGGTCCCCTCTTTAGGAGTATTCGCTTCAGCCTAAGTTTTGAAGAAAAGTCCATATCTATTGGACCTGTACATTTTTTTTTATGCATCAATTGACGCTTGTGGGAACAGAAAGCTCAAGACATGAGTAAGCAATGGAAGCCCCTACCAATGTCCAGGACAAATAGAGGGCCCGAGAGGCACCTAGCACCATCCAAGCTCTGCAAGTCATTTCGGGGACCTCCCTGGCCCTCATCACCGCATCCACAGTCCCAACACCTCCCAGATCTGCAGACCCAACGGCTAATCCCACGAGACATGATACCTCCTCAGTGGAACTATCCCCAGCCTTCCTGGGGACCATCCAACAAATGATCACCATGGCCATCCATGAACAATTAGCTGCATTCATCCTTATTCGAGCAATAATTCCCTCTGATGTGGGCGCGTTTGCGGAGGCTGACCCAGCCCTAGTCGCCCCCATACCTAATGCCATTGAAGAATTAAACGCGTTGTTACAGCCTAAGATGGGGGATGTTCCCCCTCAATGGCTTGCCCGGCTGGAGTGTTTACAGAAGGGATTGCAGGATGTCTAATATTAGGTGATGGAAGCACACGCTGAAGAGCAACGACGGGATCCCTTTCACTGAAGGAGTGATGGAAGATAAATTGCCCGTCAATTGCAGAACCCCAGCTATAGCAGAGTACGATGGCACTACGGACCCCATATAACACCTGTCGTGTTTTGAAAATGCCGCACTTCCGCATAGATACATTGACGGGATTAAATGTCAAGTTCTCGTTACCACCTTTACCTGGACAGCATAGCAATGGTTTAATCAATTACCTCCAGGTGCAATAGGAAGTTGTCAAGAATTCTGCTTTATTTTCCTGCACCAATTCGCCAGTAGCAGAAAACACCGAAGAACAAATTGAGCATTTTCTCCATTTGTCAAATAAAAGGAGAATCTTTGAAAGAGTATCTTTAAAGATTCAATTCAGCCTCTTTAGAGGTTCCCTCTGCTATCGAGGAAGTCAAAGCCAATGCCTTTGCGCAAGAACTATTAGATGGGGTTTCTTCAAGTCTTTGGCTAAAAAGCCTGCTACTAAGTTTGATGATCTTTGGCCTGGGCAGTCAAATACATTAACATGGAGGATACACGGGCATCTAAGAGAGAATGATAGGGGGAGAAGATGAAGGAGATCAAGGAGAAGGGTCTCTCTAAGAAACCTCGATTGGACTTCAAAGACAAAAAACTTTCGTGGCAAAAGGTAAATACTGTGCACAACTTACTGACTGTCCCTATAACACAGACTCTCATAGTTGTCGAGGGCAAGGGCCTACTGTCGCACCCCAAGTCTTTCAAGGATGTCCCCTACGAAAAGTCGGATAAATTTTGTCATTTCCATAATGACTATGGATATACTACTGAGGAATATAGGCACCTGAAGATTGAAATTGAGCAGTTAGCAAAATGGATACCTGCAAGAGTATATATGTTGGAAAAAAGCTCGAGGTACAGAACCATAGCATAAATACGAGACTGAAATAAACAAAACAGGCAAAAATACCAGCCCAAAATCGTTACCTAAAGAGATGCCTAGGTCAACGACTAGGAAATTTTTTTCAAATTTAATGATCCCCCTCGGAAAGACAAGATAAGAATGATTATGGGAGGTCCCTAGGAAGGGATTCACAGAGGGCTAGGAAAGCTCAAATACGAGAAGCTTATGGAGTAGCAATAAGAAAATAATGGATGTGGGAGCAGACACCCCCTCATTCAATAAGGACAAGCAGAGCAACATGGACCTAGGATGACCAACAACGATGCCCTAGTCATCACTACCTTGTTGGCTAATTACGAAGTCGGGCGCATCTTCTCAGACTCAGGTAGCTCGACAGACATATAATTTGGCAAAGCTTATGATCAAATGCAGCTAGGGAATGTCCCCTTGGAAAGCGTAGACACGTCCTTGTACGGATTCGTGGGAGAGATACCCTTTAAAGAAACTTGCTTGTTGAAGTTCCTAGTGGTAGACATGCATTCGACTTATAATGTTATCTTTGGAAGGCCGCAATGCCTTCCGAGCTATCATATCTACTTACCATATGAAAATCAAGTTTCTCTAGATGGTGGAGTAGGTGAAGTACAAGCAGATCCGTTGCAGGCCCGCAAATGTTACATTGAAGCCATTAAAATAGGCAAGAAAAGGGGTTTAGATAAAACGTCAAAAGAAGAGTTCCACAAAAAATGGAAAAATGACTCCTCACCTAGCCAGAACTTTGATGTAGAGAAGGATGTCCCTGCCAATGTACGACTTGTCGAAAACTCATGACTTTTGAGCTCACACATGGTGACCCAAAGAAAGTCATTAAGATTGGATCGAAAATGAAAGATAATATTCGAGAAGAGGTAGTTTAGTGTCTCAAAAAAATAAAGATATTTTTGCATGGACCCCCAAGACCTGGAAGGAATAGACCCAGGTGTCATCACTCATCACCTTAACATAAACCCGAGTGTTAAGCCTGTGAAACAAAAGAAGCGACACTTTGGATCTGAAAAAGACAAAATTATTCAAGCTGAAGTAAATAAATTACAGACATCTTGGCACATTAAGGAGATATAATTCCTCGAATGGTTGTCCAACATGGTCCTCGTCCCCAAACCAGGAGGAAAATGGAGGATGTGCGTAGATTTTTGAAATCATAATAAAGCTTGTCCCAAGGATTTTTATGCTCTGTCACGAATTGATCAATTGGTGGATTCCACATCCGGATGAAAGCTGTTAAGTATAATGGACGCTTCACAGGAATATCATCAAATAATGTTAATCCCGGAGGATCACAAGAGGGTCAGTTTCATTACCTCCGACGGAACTTTCTGTTATGTTGCCATGCCTTTTGGGCTAAAGAATGCAGGGGCTTCAATTTTTTCTAAAATATAAATTAATTTGACCATTGGAAAGTTATCATCAGGACATTTCAACACTTTTGACATGCATTTACACTGTAGGCTAACAATGACCTCCACACAAAAATATTTATCTTCCAACTATTGTTAGTTCAATTGGAATGGGTCATTTTTAGTTAGATGATTATGATGTTTTTTATTCTTTCTATCGATATGAGGATTCTGTTTAATGGGTCATTTATAGAGGGTGTTTGCAAAAATTTAAATAAGTAATTTTCAAATTATTTATATTAAGCTGAATGAAAATGTTTGAAAATACAAATTTTGCTTATGCTTCTCTTAAATTAAATTAAAATAAGTTGAAAGTTGTAAGTTGGTGAGAAAACACTTATTCCAACTTAAGGCATTTTGTAAATAAGTTGAACTTCTTTTGAGACATTGTTGGCTAATTTTATTATTATCTTTTTTTTGTATATTTTGAAAATACCAATCCCAAAAATGGCCAAAATCTACCAGCTGACCAAGGTAGTTAGGTAATTTTATAAATAAACTAATACTACATGATGTGCACGCTTGAGGAGACCCAATCTAAGAAGATAAGAAAGCTTGGGGCAGCCCGACCCTCAACACTTAATGTACCTGCTCCAGTACCCCAAGGAGCCAAGCAGCCCAAGAAGAAGGACGAAGGCCTAGGGCACCCACAGAGTCGACCCATGACCATGATCCAACAAGGACAATAGACCTAAAATGCTCATAAACTTGACAACTCCATTTTCCTATGTGGCGTAGAGTTGGTCCACCAGTTAATAGCCACCTTAGACAACATCAGCTTAGGAAAACAGTCTAAGCAAGGAGGGTCTCATTGGAATTTAGGACTCCCTGGCTGCTTGGACTCCCTGGCATCTAAGACTCCTTGCAAGCGAGAGGTCTCCCTCGATGGAAAGATACTCTCACTGGACACATCCAACTTTGGATGAGGATAATTTTCCACTTATCAAACCACCTTAACCTATCTACCCAAAAATCGAGAAAGAGGGATAGACACCCAGTAGGCGGGAGTACTTCCCTATATATACAGGTTTGGCCTTCGCAGGGGATGGCTCTTTCTAAATCTCTAAGCATTTATCAAGCATCTTCTAACGAATTTTCACATTTCTTTTGATTTAATCAACATATTTCGATTCCTTATTATGTTTACTTACTTTCTCGCTTTATTTCATTTTGAATTCGGTACTAACTTTGGCGTCAGAGTGCTAATGTTTTTTCTTGCAATTCCTATTTTTCTATGTCCATAAACACATCGGCTCAGGTCTTGAACAATAGTCCAAACCTGTTGGGCCCATGCTACTTTTGCGTATATCAATTAGCGCCATCTATAGGAACACGGAGTTGAAGACGTGAGTAGTAATGGAAACACCCAACAACGCATCGAACAAATAGAAGACCGTGGAAACATCAAGTAGCGCCCAAGCTTTACAGGTTGTGACAAGAACATCTCTGGCACTCGCTAGTAGAGCGCCAATCCCAGGACCCCCCAGGCTGCTGACCCATTGACTGAGCTTCCACGTCTTAGCACCTCCGACACTTTTTTTGAAGAGTTATCCCCAACACTCTTAGGGATCATTCAATAAATTTGCCACGTCCACTCGGGAACAAATGACGACACTAATCCCACCCCATGTTGTACTCTGTCCGATGTAAATACCCCAGAGGAAGAACGTGAAATGGTCCCCCTACTCCTGCACCCCCAATGGAGTAGGCCCAGCTGGAGGACGCACCTCAGTGGCTTGCGTCTTTAGAGTGTTTGCAGAAGAGCCTTCAGGACATCTAGTACAAGATTGTAGGGGTGCGCTCTGAAGAGCAACAATGTGTCCCCTTCATAAACGCGGTCATCACAGATGAACTCCTCGTGAATTGTCGTACTCCAACTATTGCTGAGTATGATGGTACGACTGATCCACAAGAGCATCTCTCGCATTTTGAGAATAAAACTCTCTTACATCGATATATTAACAAAATCAAATGTAGTGTTTTCTTTACCACCTTTACCAGGGCGGCTTAACAATGGTTCAATAAGTTGCCAATGGGTACGATAGGAAGTTTTCAGGAATTTCGTCCATTTTCCTACATCAGTTTGCTAATAGTAGAAAGCATCAAAAGACTGAGCTTAGTTTCTTCACTGTATAATAGAAGGAAGGCAAAACTTTGAAGAAGTACCTACAAAGATTCAACACGGCTGCATTGAAGGTGCCCTCTGCCATCCAAGAGGTTAAAGCTAGTTTCTTCTCTTAAGGATTCCTGGACGGGGGCTTCTTCAAGTACTTGGCTAAGAAACCCTTCTCCAAGTTCCATGTCTTCCTAGCTAGAGCTGAAAAATATATCAACATAGAGGATGCTCAAGCTCTAAGAGGGAGAGTCATGGAGAGACAAAGAAAGAAATGAATGAGGAGACATCCCCATCACTCAAGCCAACATGGCAGTAGAAAGAAATGGCTTATTGGCGCGCTCCAAATTGGCTAGGGATGACCCCCATTACTTTAGGTTTGATAAATTCTATCGTTTTGATGATGACTACGGTCCCACCACGGAGGAGTGTCCACACTTAAAGAATAAAATAGAGAGATTCAGCTGGAATGGGTATTTACAAGTGTATGCATGTTTGGAAAAAGTCTTGGGGGACACGGCCATACCAAAAGTAAGAAATCGACGATACTAAGACAATAAATGACTCCAGCCCGAAACCCCTCCCTAAGGAGGGGCCCAGTTCCCTGCCTGGAGAGGAGCTAAAAATAATGAGCCTCCGTGCAAGGGGGTGATACGGAATATTGCGAGAGGACTGATTGGTGATGATTCACACCATGCTAGAAAGACACAAGTGAGGAAGACACGCGACATATTTGTGAAGGAAGTCCTAGAGCTTTAGGACACCCCTTCCATTCAATTTAGCCGAGCATAGCGATCTGGGCCTAAGACTTCTCATAATGATGCCTTGGTCATCCCAACACTATTAGCCAATTACAAAGTGGGATGAATATTTATAGATACAATTAGGTTGGTAGATATATTATTCAGTAAAGCTAACAACCAGATGCATTTGGGGGACATTCCCTTGGAAATGGTGAACACCTCCATGTACGATTTCGACGGCAAAGTTGTATATCCTCATGGCATGATCTCACTCTCCCTGACCTTAGGGATTGGATCTACTCGGAAACTTGTTTATTGAAATTTCTAATAGTGGATATACCGTCATCCTACAGCTTCATATTGGGAAGACCCACACTTAATTCTTTTCAAGCCGTGATATCTATCTATCTATCACATGAAGATCAAATTCTCTGTACCTGGAGGCGTAGGAGAAGTATACAGAGATCCCTTGCAATCCCACAAGTTTTACCTAAATGTCGTTCGAAAGGGGCGAAAGAGGAGTTTAGATGAACTGCTTAAGGAGGAGGCCCCAAACAAGTGAGGAAAGAATCTGGTGTTGGTCGAAGAAATTAAGAAGAAATAGAGATACCTACAAGGTTCAACTAGTTGAGGAGCTACTGGCCATAGAACTTATACCCAGAAATTAAAAAAAAAAAAAAAAACTACCTAAATTAGTTCCCAATGGAAGACACGGCTCAAAAAGAGATGATTCAGTGTCAATGATGAAATATAAATATCTTTGCCTGGACCCTCCAAGACTTGGAGGGAATTGACTTAGGCGTCATCACTCACCACCTCAACATAGACCTTAATGTCAAGCTAGTGAAGCAGAAAAAAATGCACTTTGAACCTTAAAAAGGACAAGATTATCCAAGTCGAGGTGGATAAACTATTAACAACGGCGCGTGTCAGAAAGATAGAGCTCCGTGAATGGTTGTCCAATATCGTTCTAGTACCTATGTTAGGAAGGAAGTGGAGAAATGTGTATAGATTTTAAGGAGCTCTTAACAGAGCATGTCTTAAGATTTTACCTCTCCCAGGATTCGATCAATTAGTAGATCTCCACGTCTGGATGTCAAAAGATAGGTTGAGCCTATGAAATGGATCACAACTCAGATAGGAAATCATAATCAACTATCATGTATGGCTCTCCCGAAAATCGCAAGAGGGTCAATTTCATCACCTTCTATGTACTTGGAGCAGGCCATTATTAAAGAACGTTGGAAAGTCTTCTATCACACATCTAGCTGGATAAATGGTCCTCTTCAGATCCCAACTAGGAAAAATCGTCGATAGTCTACGGTACTAATGACATGCTAGTAAGAGAAAAAAAAGGTGTGAGAGATCACATTTATGACTTGGCGAGTAAAGAGGAAGGTTTTCTGACGTAGCTTGACCAACCTCCCTGAACAATTGGCTAAAACTAATCCAGGAAAATGAGCATTTGGAGTAAGCGAGGGTGGCGGGTGGTGGAAGTGGGGGTCTTTCCTAGAATTCATGGTGACCTCAAAGAGCATGAAGGCGCGACCCCCCCTATAAGGATTAGCTTATCTGATATGGCCCAAGACACCCCCTAACGAATATGCTAACGGCAATGACCTGCTGTGGGAGATAGCCTCAACCGGTCATTCTCTTTCCAATCCGCAGAGAAAAGCTTCCCCTTCTTCAAACGTGAGGAAGCAAACCCTATGTTTGTTGTGGGTTTCAGTTTGACACAAGACACACACATGTGTTTATTTTTTTACACCTACATCTATGTATTTTAATATTTTGAAATTTTTATATTTAATAATATATATATTATATATATATATATATATATATATATATATATACAGACACACACTTATATTTATACATAATATAAAAAGACATGATTTGACATTGAATATTTTTGTCTCCAAAAAAATACAACATTAAACGTACAACATATATATATTATATATATAATATATATATATATATATATAATATATATATATATATATATTGATTTGTATATATTGAATAATATAACAGTAATGATTTATCGTCCAAAATATCAAACATTAAAACCATACACTCACTTTTTTTAAAATATTTTAAATTACTCAAACCACAAAAGCAACGACATAGATCAGTACACATACCCACACTTTTTTTATCTCTGATTTTCTCTCATCCTATATACAACAAAAACAAAAATTAAAATACTCTGCAAACACAAACTACACTTTTGAGTTGGACACTCATTGTCATTGCAGCTGCATTTGAAAAGCTCAATAAGTACTTGGCGGGACTCCTCCTACTAGCCAAACCCTCACCAGGAGACACCCTCTACCTTTACCTTTCTACCACTCCCAGACAGTTAGTCCATTCTCATTTGGAAAATGAAGGAAAATTTATGCCCATTCCCTTACTACATGTTAGCAAGTGCAAGTGGCGAATGGATGGTTCGAAAATTATTATATCTCGTGTCGAAAAATGACCCTTGCATTAGTGGTCACTACTAGGAGGTTACGCCCTTATTTTCTCTCATACCCCAATGGGGTAGGAACCAACATGCATTATAAAATAGCATTGGGTAAGCCGGATGAACTTTAGGATGATTGGTGAAGTGTGGAGTTGAAGATTAATTAGTATGTCATCTCTTACTTGCCGAACAATTATCAAAACCAGGCTTTGGTGGATTTCATCTCCGAAATGACGGGACACATCTGGAAGAAACTCCCAAGAAAGGAGGTATATGCAATTATGGTGATGGATCAACCCACAAATAAGGAAGCGGGAGCAGGCATAGTCATTACAACTCTCCTCAAGGAGAAGATATATGGAGTTTGCATCAGATTTCGACATTTTTCGTTAATATTGGCCTCCAAATCAGTGTAAGAGTATCTAACGAAGTTGGACCGTACCAATAGGCTTACTAGACTCCCAGAGAATTAGTAGAAAACTCGGACAAAGAAGTAGTTGTCTTATCAACAACAAATCGAATGCTAAAAAGCAAGGTTAAAGCTTCCAGCGGACAATCAAGCGAAAGAAAATTAAGGTGCTGCTAAACAAGTTAAATTGGACAGAGAGCAAAGAGAGAAATTGTGTAGTACCTGCCAATGACAGAGCTAAAACGAGGTTTAAAGCTTCCAGCTCAGGTGCATTACTCCCAACAGAATCGAGAAGGATGTTTGGAGCTGAAGTGCCTTCTCCAAACGTAAGTTGAAACTTGGAAAATTATCAGAAAGTATGGGTTAATTAAGTAGCTACAAACTACTTACTCGGAAGATGTTCCACTAGTTATGGCTAGCTACGCACTTAAGAGCATCCCAAGCACATCTCCCCGGAGGAGAGGATTGGCAGACACCTGCGGTAAGATGGCTGGAAAGGGACACCTCCCCTAGAATAGATAGGACACTGTCAGGCTTAAAGCTCGAGCTACTCGTTTTGTGTTGTAGGGAGGGATTTTGTATAAGAAGTCCTTTACATACCCCCTGCTCTGATGCTTATCCAAACAAAAAGAGATACTCGTACTCAAGGAGATACATAGTAGTTGTTGCGGAGCACATGTTGGAACGTGGATGTAAGGGCCTCCTCCACGAGGGGATGTATGATATTTTTGTGCTTTAAATAAATTTTTAGGGTGGGGCATAAACTAATATAGGAGTAAACCCTAAAGAAAAATACATAGGCATCCGCCATAAGGAGACATTGAGCCCCTATTAAAAACCCTTGTATGCATTTTTATTTATGAAAATACCCGTCCCTAGTCAGATAACATAAAAACTAACCATATTTTTTAGAAAGATGAGGTACAGGTTGGTAGCACAAAAAGATATCAAGCATGGAACCATCATCCCTTAAAACCTAGCATGCATAACAACCCCTTCCACATAGAATGCAAATGTAGGAAAGTATGTAAGTAATGTAAAACACAACTAGGCAACAAGCCTCAAATAAGGATGAAGAAGAAAACATAGATCATTGCACTACACTCCCCTGGCCTAAAATTTGGTTGAGGGAATGAAAACGAGAAAAGTTAACATCCACATAAAAAAAAAAGAAAAGAAATTATTTCATCCCCATCCACAGCGGGGGAAAGAAGCAGATCAAGCTAATTATTTTCAAGATAAAAGAGGGGGGCAAGTACATCCTTCTTTCATTTTCCCATAAGCGGGATCCTTCTCTCCTTCTTCGAATTGCGCAGTTGGGGGGAGGATGTCTCCTTTGGCTCTTCGTCGGCGGCATGGGGGGCATCTTCCTCTCCCGGCATTGAGGATCCCTCACTCGGGATGTCTCTCGGTACAAGAATGGATAATGCAACTTAATGGGTGGGACTTTTCACTTCTACTTCAACCTTTTTCCAAGATGTGATCTAAATCTTCCTCTGTGGAATTCCCTCGAGTGAGTGTAAAATGAAGCAAAACCATAAGTAATTAGCAATTGGAAAGGGAGGAAGTCACCTGATTCAACGGGGAGAGGTCTTGCCATGGATTCGGGGGGCTGGCAAAGGGGTCATTGAGAAATGAAGTATCTTCTCTAGCAGAGGGTACCACTGAGTCATAAATTGTTCCTTATAGGCTAGAAAATCGTACAATAGATAAGACTTTGCTATCCTTTCCACCTCCTTCTGGAAGTCTATAGGCTTCTAGTATTCCAGGAGGCGACTAGCCCAGTAACACTCTAGGTACTCGCCGCCTTCTTCAATATTAGAGAAATCGAGATTGGCTTGGTCAACCGCCTTCTTAACGTCCTCCACCTAGTCCTCCTTTATCGCAACAACCTCCCTTTGCAATTTTTTCACATCTTTCTCTGCCTGTTGATAGCGTCCTACAACCTCTTTTTTGGTCTCATTCAACTTGGCATTTTCAGTGCTTAGGCGCTCTACTTTATCCTCTAATTTATGGCTTAAGGTGTCCCCATGAGAAGGATGGGGTGTTCCCTGAGGATGGTGGAAGAACTCCTCCCATAAGGAGGTCACCTATAATGTATAAAGAAAATCAAGAAAGGAATGACCCCAGAAAAAAGAAACGAGATATGACAGGAGGGTGTACCTTAACCAGATGCGCATATATAATTTTTCCAAGTTCTTCTCAAGGCACTAGGGAGAGGATGTGCGTGTTCCCTAGGGTGAGTAACCCTCTCATAAGTTCAGCAACCAGAGAGGAGTCCCCCTCTCTTTCTGATCAAAGATTTGGCGAGTGTACAGGCTGTCTGGAATGAAAGGACCTAAAGGAGTGTTCCCCAAGTCTTGGGGAGGAGTAGCAGAAAGACGAGTAAAGCTAGTTGAAGAGGTGCCTAGAGAGATTACCTTAGCCCTCTCTGAGGGGTCCCTGGCAACGTCGTAGTAGGGCCCTTCCCTTTAGACTCACTTAAAGCAGGGTACCCATGGAGGACCTAGATGCAGGAAGGGTACCAATCACACCCCCTCCCCCGAGGTGTTGTCACAAATCAACTTGCTAAACATGATATCCACTGTATAAAAAGGAGAATATAATAGCAGTTAAAAGCATTCCCCAACAAAATACGAAGAATAAAGAAAAATATAAAAACTATAAAGATACCAAAGGCTCCCACAAATACTCGACCCAAGAGCTCAACCCAAAATGCCATAAGAGTCTTTCATCAATCAAAACCTTGTAGTCTTAAGCTTTTTCATTTAACTCCTCCAACAAGGAGGAGAGGACAACCATTCTATCAGTGGAGGAAAATACGATAGTGGGAGGAGAATTGTATATCCATCTGTTAGGAAAAGTCTTAGAACAGGGAGGGGGTGGGTAAAATATAGAAGAATTATTTTTTCAATGCTTTGGAGGATGAGGGGTAGGAAAGAATGACACCCCCAAAACCCTAATCTCAGTGCGCTTCAACTGGAAGCACTGAGAAAAAGATTTTGCTGTCATAGGGGCACCGTGAAAATGAAAATCATGAAAAAGACTGGCTAAAATGTGAAAAGGATTTGGAGCTAATTGGTTCAAGGGAACTTGAAAAAAATAGGCAACGTCTGCATAAAAAAGAGGAATAGGGAATCGGAGGTCTACCCTCGTTTGAGATGAGAAGAAACTTAAGCAATTAGGGGGGGGGGAGGAGAATAAGGACGACTATCAGGGGAAGGGACATAAATAGTTAAAAAATAAGGAATGTAGAACTCTTCCACCAATTAGCGAATGACAGGAAGCTTGAGACAGGAGCGACCCCATTTCACCGTAGATTGGGACCACATCCCTCTCATCCTCTACAAGAAATGAACCCTCTTCCTTGTTCCCCCCCTCCTCCTCATCAGAGGGTTCATCCAGCAGACGACGGGCGGCCACCACCGCCTGCCTCAAGCTCCACCTCCTGCCACTTGCGGGTTCAGACAAACCAGGGCCCATCCTCCTCGAAGTAGCCTTGGAGGGGTCATTGCCTGGTAAGGTCTCCCTTACAAACCTGACTAATTCATCTGTGGATGCCATGGACGTGCAAGAAAAGTATAAAGGAAGAAAAGATGCGGATGAAAAACTAAAAAAGAAGAAGAAGAAGATAAAACTTATAGACTTGGAAGGAGTGGCTCTTTTCCTTCAAGATATATGCTTAGAAAGGAATACGGAAATATTGGAGGTTAAACATTGAATGAATGAAAGTGAGGAGGTTAAACCCACGTCCATTCTCATAACCGCCCCTCATTAGGCAGTTACCAAAAGTGATGGGCTCGTGGAAGCGGAAGGTTATCAAACACCCCTTAGGGCAGTAGCAATGATAGCTAACCCTGGCCCTAGCCATCAGACCGATACTGATAGAGGTGAAAATGCGAAGCCCCAGGTGGTAGAAAAAAGCAAGAAGAAGCGGGGGGGCACCTGGGAAAGATGTCGTACCCAGACAATGAGAAGGAGCTCCCTCAAGTATGAAAGCCTCTTACTCTAGAAGGAATTGACGAGGACCCTCTTCCTTAGAGTGGGGGTGGGGGGTGGGGGGACTAAAGATGTGCATGTTTGAGGAAGCCCAATCCAAGAAGATAAGAAAATTTGGGGCAGCCCGGCCCTCAACAGTTAATGTACCTGCTCCAGCAGCCTTAGGAGCCAAGTAGCCCAAAGAAGGAGGACGGAGGCCCCAAGGCACCCGTAGATTCGACCCATGACCATGATCCAACAAGGATGACCAGCCCAAAAAGCCTATAAACCTGAAAACTCCCTCTCCCCATATGGTGTACAGTTGGTCTACCAGTCAACCGCCACCTCAGACCACGTCAGCCCTAGAAGGACAGTCTAAGCAAGGAGGAACTCTTTGGGATCTAAGACTTCCTGGGAGGTAGGGTTCCCTGGCGTTTAAGACTCCCTGCACGTGAGGAGTCTCCCCTAATGGAAAGATACTCTTATTGGACACATCCAGCTGTGATGAGCATAATTTGCCACTTATCCAACCACCTTAACCCATTTCCCCAAAAAGCAAGGAAGAGTGATAGACCCCCAACAGGCAGGGACACTCCCCTATATACACGGGTTTGCCCCTCTAGACGGGGGACGACTCTTTTTGGATCTCTAAGCATTCTTTAAGCCTTTATCAAGCATCTTCTCACGAATTTGGACATTTCTTTCAATTTAATCAACATATTTTGATTCCTTATTACGTTTACTTACTTTCTCGCTTTATTTCATCTTAAATCTAGTACTAACTTGGGAGTCGGAGTGCTAACGTGTTTTCTTGCGTCCTTTTTTTCTAGATCCATAAACGCTTCGGCCCAAGTATTGAACGATAGTCTGGACCCGTTTGACTGTGCTACTTTTGCACACATCACTACATAAACTTCGTACCAAACACTTCCACATTAATTTTTTTCTACTTGTAATTGTTGCTTCAAAGCACACCCGACGTTTATATTTTAATTACTTATCCACCTTTTTTTAATAATTAAGCACTCTTGAAAAATCATAAGTTTTTTTGCAAATACCTCCTAAGTATTTATGCAAGCGAGAACAGAGGCATGTTCTGATCCGTATTGTAGATCAGAGAATAAACCACTTTTTCACTAGAAAAATTAATAAAAAGTACTTATACATGAATAATTGAAATATTTCATGCACCATTTAGGTGCAATCTATAATTCCAATTTGAATTTTTCCTAGATATTTTCCATTATAATAAAGTATAAAAAATTGTGCAAGTCATGGTGGACACCAAACATGTGTGGTGGGCACTATCAATCAAGAATGGTATGCATTTGAAAATGAGAAAGGTGGGTAAATGTTTCGGAACAGGGACATAGTTTTAGCCTCCCTAAAAAGGAAGATCTGAAAAATGTACTCCAAATTTGAAGTACTATTATTGTATTTGTACCATATCATATAGGGAATATAAATTAATTAAGTGTTGCAGGTTCAAGACGGATACACGGTAATTACATTGCTCTCTTCTACGATTTTTTGTAATTATATATAAATTTTTTACAATTTAAAATTTTTTTTATCTAATATTCTCAATATATGTTTCTATCTAATAAATATATTCATTCATTAGTCATTATTCATCAAATTTGCAAACATTAGCAAAACGTTACATAAGAATCTATATTTACCCTAAAGTACTTGTATACTTCTTCACATGCTAACACATGTAAGGAGGTATATTTTTACTCTTATAAGAGTAATTTGGTCAGAAAAGATTTATTTGACCTGCAATAAATGTATAATAAGTCAATTGTGGGTGAATATGAATTTACAAATTCAATTTTTTTGCTAATATCAGCAAATTTTATGAATTTTGACCAATCAATTAATCTATCTATTAGATAAAAACTATCAAGAGTACGAAATGTAATTTTTCAAATTATAAAAATATTACATATAATATATCAAACCGCCGAGGAGAGATGTGTAATTATCCCAAAATAGATTGTGAAGATATCTTGGTGGGGTCTTAGTCCTCATCCTTTTGTGAATTTGTCCATCAATAATAGACTAATAAATAGCTTGTAGAAGACTATATAACATTAAATGTTATTTAACAATTATTTTAATTCTCTCTATCTCATTCATTATTTTTGCATTTATTCAAAAAAAGCCCTAGTTATGTTGTTGTACTATCAATAAAATGTCTGGTAATTTTTTTAGGAAGAAAAGTTATAAGCTCTAAAAATAAGATATTAGGCACTTATAAATTATTTTTAAAAAAATAGTAAGGAATTGATAACATTTTCTTTTTAAATCTTACAAGACTCGTCCAAACTAATTACAAATTTGTTATGATTGAGATCTTATAAGCTCCATAATTTTATTTTATGCAAACACTTCATGAACGGATTTTTAAAATTAAATCTAATATTTTATAAATTTTGAAAACATCTTATGAGATGAAGACTGTAATCAATAATTATACTTGCTGCAACGTCGAGTAGTTGTATTAGGTGCTCGGAAGATTTTTAACCAGACTAGGATTGACTAGACCATGCATCAACTCTCCCTGAATTATAAACCAATTATGTACACAAGTGTAGTGCATTTATCATCTGATTATTTCAAAGTTGGCCAGACTTGATTCGAGCTAGAACTTCATCAGGTGATTTCATTTCAGAAAACAGTGCATTAATAGAGAAGCAGATTTTAAAGTATCATTCCACAGAGTAACAATTTTAGGATCCACCATAACATGCAGACAAGAACCAGACAACTATGAGATCTCAAGAATCAGAGATTTATGGATTGACAAAAAGAGCATTAAAACCACCAGCAAACTACAGATGTTCCAGTTATATGCAGTGACATTCACCATGCAGTAGATGTCGAACTAACAAACGAGCAGATGAACGGTCACACGCACACAAGCATATGCAGGTGAACTCGACAGAGCAGCACTTCAATCTGAAACAGCATTGGCGAAAAACGAGCGTTGAAGTAAAGAGAACACAACACAGAATTTTAGCATGACAAGCAAACATCTTAGTCAAGATGCAAACTACAGCCAAACTCGGAAAATCTGGCATTGAGCAGTCACCAGGAAGTATTTACAAGGGAACCAGAGTTATCATTACATGGATCAACCAAAAAGCTATTTCAAAATTGTTGCTCTCGGAACATGAAAGCTTTACGATGATCTACCACAATCCAGAATTCAACAAGACAACTTCTTCAAACACCAAATCACTATATGTAGTTCGTTGTATGAGTCTAGATTTGATATATATAGAATACTGTAGCTAAACATAAAAGAGAAAGTAATGCTGTATGCGGTGCAGAAGAAAGCACAAACCTTTTGATTTGACTATACGAATTCGGTGGACTCCTTATTCAGGGTGCATGATATCAACTTTGGGCCAGGTGTATAGAGCGCTCGGTATCCGAAACTACTGCCTATCGACCCGCATTCTTTTTCGTCATCATCACTGTCGATGTCTTTTGGAGTTACACGGTTCTGATAACTTCTGCGCTGGACAAGGAAAACGTTGAAGTAGTAGCTGACTAATTTTTCCCGCGTCTTGGAAGGTAAGAATCTTAAAGCGGTGTTCCAGAACTTGTTTGAGAAAGCAGCGTATGACCTCATCATATCCTTGAATCGCTTTTCCTCTTCTTCGGTCCAAGAAAGGGAAACCTCCTCACCCATGCGATCGAATCGCCATCGGTAGAAGAGCAAACCAAGTTCTTGTTTTAATTTAAACCGCTTCTCGGCAATATGGAACCTAACACATTCGACAGAATCGGGAAATGGGCAATTGCAGAGCTGCTGCCTTCCCTTCCCAATGCGGTCCAATTGATTCGTCGAGTTTCCCTCACCGTCTTCTGGAGTCCACATTCTTGTGCCCAGCCACTTGGAGTCGCTCTCGGCATGCACCCCGGTCCACTCTGGAACTTCAGCTTGAAAGAGAGGACCCAAAGAAACTTGTTTCTCAGCTGGTACATCAGACGACTCATCTTCATTCGAGTTTATAGGTGGTTCCTCAACATCTGCAATGACTAATTTCGCAGGTGTTTTTGAGCTATTTCCTGCTTCTGCCGCTTGATGAACTATGTCCTTGCTTTGAGGGGCCGAAGATGAATTGCAACATGGACATAAGTAAGATTTTGTCGAAGCAGGTACCCTCTTGCTGCATCTTAGTTTTTCTGTAGATTGGTGACTGGGAACATCATCCTCGTACATTGAAGGATGCATTCTTGGCTTCTTCTGCTGATCCTGGTCCAGACCAAGACACGTTCAATAATCAATACAAATTTAGATGCAATTGCATATCAAAGAATTGATGCATAAAATAACACATATACCAAAATTAAAACACGTGTCGACACTCCACAGAGCATGTTTGCACATAATAATTTCGAGTACAATAATTCCCGTATCTCTTTGCTTCCTAGAAACAGCATGATGTAGTTGCATAGTTTATGAGGGCAGAAACTATTCGGTCTTCTGCGGGTTTACTTCATAAATTTAATAGAAAAGAGCTCCTAGCTTCAAGATAAATGAACAAATATCTGCTGTGACAATTCATTTGACCCTCCATACAAGCGCATCATAAATTAGTTTGCTAGAATAAGAAAGCCAACCTCGCCATATCATATCAGAATGTTAATACTTCTTACGGAGCTTTGTCTTACCGAATAAAAGATATTGTACTTCATCAAGGAAGGATTCTTTCTACTTTTCTGAAAATACGGGAAGATTTTTAACTTAGATTAAGCGGAATAGGAATAATATAACATTTGACTTTGAAAGAGGAAAGAACATGTCACACATCAACTACCAATTTATTTCCATTCGAATGCTTAATCAAGACAAGCACAAACTGCCTAAGCATTCTTAGACAGTTACCTCCAATGGAATGAAAACAGTTGGATCCAAACTAATCCAGTGATCATTTACGGGACGTTCATCAGTAGATCTTAGTGGTTCAGGACTGCACAAGGGACCTTATACGAGTAACCTTACGAAGTTTAAATATCAGAGATAAAAGGTGCCATTCATAGCCAACAAAAGGTTGGTGTCTATATTACATTATCTATGTCCGTATCTACTTACGCTATGCTAAAGCACATACAATTATCCACAAGACATTATTTTAGAAGTAGAAGAGTGATTAATGTTTAAGCATAATTGAAATATTATCCGCTTGTTTCATGCATACTACTTATAATATTCTTCATTCTCCCACCCACCTAAATGCTTGTAGCCTTAAAAAATTAAGCTGCTTCCGCTCGCACAAAACTTCCAATACGGTATTTAGAATCATGCTCTTATACCATTATCAATTTATTACATAATTGCAACTATTCTAGTTTATCACATAATTATCCTCAAAGGCAAGGCGCACACGCCAAGCACCACCTAACAACCTCTGACTGCAGCCTGCATGTCAACATTTCTTTTCGGTGTAAAATTCCAACAACACCCACAGAATTGGAGAATGATATATGGTGGTGATGCTTTAAGTATCCGAAATTTTCCACAATAAATTGGATTTGGTGATAGATATTATAAACGTACACAAATTCTCATGTGTACTCCTGTAACTGATATAGTTAAGTCCATTTTACATATTCAGTTGTTCTGTACTTTCTTTGCTTTAATTAAACATAATAAGAAAGAAAGGAAACTGTGGACATTACTTCAATTTCTTGTGCATGCCATGCAACTTACTATGACGTCTTCTATCAACTTTAAATAATCCTCCTTTTCCGAACTGTGTCAAAAATTTCGTGCACTTAATTTCCACTGGAGGTGATTGTGACAACTGTGAGTTTTATATAAGAATATAAAAGAAAAGAGTATTAATATAAAACATAAGCTAAAAATTAAGCAACCTAATAGGAAAAAGATTACGGTAAAAAATTGAGATCCAAATGATAAAAAAGAGCAAACTAAGGACGTTGGACATTTCTAGCTCTTGAGATGTTAAATTAATATAATAAGATAACAGTTTGATATATATCAAAACTATGTAATAAGTAAGATAATTTTCAAAACATTAGTGTTTAACGTTTCCTAATACAATTTGATCGTCAGAAAGTGCTGACAAAAAATTTTCCATCCAGATATTCTAAAACTTTACAGAAAGAAAAAACCGGAGTTTCTAGTCACTCATATCGGGTGCATACTCTCAATGATTTTCGACACTTAGGAACGCAAAGGCATGTGCCCTGAGCCCGAGCTTAGACCCGAACATACTCCCTACAAGAGAAACATCCCCAGCATTAGCATTGCCGGAATTATTCTCTGATTGCGGCCCTTGAGATTGCCCCATAAACACCTCTTAAAACACTGGTCAGTTTAACTGAGCCTATGATAAAAAACAACCAACTGAAAAAATAATAATATAAATTAACATCATCTAAGACTTAAGACTGCCTAAGCATCACAAAATAGAAAGTGATTAGCTGTGAGGATCAATGCTCAGCATAACAATTCCTTCTTTACAGACGTAAATATGAAAAACTCTTCATGAAACTTCTATCATTCGTAACTCAAAGATTAACCATAAGATGAGCCCTGAAACCAAACTTAGTACTATAGCCACCATATGGAATAAGCAAAAGATGGACAATTCATTAAGAATAATCAAGTCAAGAAAATGTTTTCATGCATGCATAAACTTTCTTCCTCAACCATCTTCTTGTGCTCAGTCTCCAAAGTTTCAATGTCCAACCACTCATCTCATTTTGCAATCAGGTACTAAAAACTGCTGTAGCAGTATAAAAATTTATCATAATTAGGGCGCTTTGACTTGATTTCATATTTAATTGTTTCATGTGAATATTCCCCATTCAGCTAGTCAATACGTGGCATTCTGTAATTCCTATAAGCCTTCTTAGGAGGGGCCTATAGGGAAGCAATGAACAGGACCTCGAGTATATGAAAACTAAGAAGTTCCAAGAGGCCTTTCTCTGCTTCATTTCAGCCATCCAACTTCCAAAAGATTAAATTAAATATAAGAATTTATTACAGGTTTTACTGTTCGAGATTATTTGCAGTTAAACTAGCAACATCCTTATTTCAATAGAATCCCGCTATTGCAGCGTATGAACATAATTGCTGCTAAACTATATGACGTGTCATTTCTGCTGAAATCTCGACTGCCATGTTCAACTTTGGTTAGAAAGGACCATGTGTATTCTGATATTACTGTTTTCTTACAATCCAGCCCTCCATGTTATGAAGTTAAATATGGTAAGAGTATGTAACCTGGAAATCCGAGCCAGCCAACTAGGATCAATTAAACCCCCTTACTGAAGTGGAAAACAAAAATCAAGATAGCCACATATAACGTAATCAACAATCACAAAAGATTACACAGATTACTTTGGTATTGCACTTAATATACAAACTAAAGCTCAAAACAGGGAATAATTATGGGAAAAATCTAACGAATTACATTTAGGATGTTACATATATAAGATCACCGAAAACAATCAATTAATAGATAAAGCTTTTACCTTCAGGAGATTTTCACCTCCATTTGTAGCAGGTCTTCGTATCATCAATGCTTCTCGGACTAACAGAGCTTGGACCGGGAACTCTTCATTCCCATAGTCCCTCATCTTGGAACATTCTGGTATACCGAGTGAAGGATCGTTGGGATGTTTTGCGACATCTTTCAACCAGTTTAGCATTCCGCTAAAGGAATGAGATTGTCTTTTTCTCTTCCTAGAATCCAGCACATCTCCGACGTCACTTCTGGCTGGAATAGCTGTATCAGTGCTCTGTTCAGCACTGGCTCTATCTTTATCATGAGTAATGTTGTCAGAAAGATCATGTGTTTTACTAATCACTTTCTTGACAACTTTCTTAGCTGACACACAAATATCAGTATTGTCCTGGACAGAAAATCTTTCATCATCAACAGCAGCAACAGCAACAGTTTCTCCACAATTAAGGATTTTGTTGATAACTTTCTCAATGACTTTCTTTGCTGATGCCACGATCTTATCGCTGTCTTCATCACTAGACTTTCCACCACCACCACCATCGATTTCCCCTTTACAAAAACCATTTGATTCATTCACAGCCTTTCTTACCACCTTCTTGGCTGATTCTGTAAAATAATCATCAATGCTTCTGTCTATATCGCCATGTACCTTACACAAGATATCTTCAGCAACACTTCCAACAAATAGCTGAGAGTCATCATGACCACTGCATAACACGTTTGCCCTGTCCTTAGAATGTTTCACAGAGTTACTATCTTTCCCTTGCTTCCCTTGCTCTTGGCCATCCGGTAACACACCTCTAAACCTAGTTTCCAACTCCCGAGACAACAAATCCAATTTTCGGACAAGTCCATTTTGTCCATCCTCCAAATCTCTCTTGCTGAACACTTGCTGTAGCCATTGATCCAACTCCTTCAAATACTTCATATAAATCAACTTAATGGATGGAATCATTCCAAATCCTAATCCACATTCTTCCGAGACAAAACCCCACAAGTTATTCCTCGAAACAGCATCATCTCCACCTATTTTCCTCACCACCCAAAAAAGTTTAAACAAATCAACCGGCCGCCCATCACCACACAACGCCGGAATAGGCCTAATGCTCTTGCCACCGGACTTCTTACTCATAAAACCAACAAGCACCTGATCAAACAAACCCCTTAGTCTCTCCTTACATGAATCAAAACGGCATTTCTCTAATTTAAAATGAAGATCAAAACCGAACCCACAATTCCCTTTAGCATTCCCATCACCCTCATCAACTCTTAACTCTCTCCATTCTTCCATTAACTTCTATTTCTTTTACCTTTCAGCCTAAAACTTTTCCGGGTTCTTTCCTTTTTTTCTCTCTGAGGGACAATCAATTCCAAACAAGAAATGCTTCAGAAAAATCAGACAAATTTAAATTAATGCTAAAGAAAAGTAAAGCGATACATGCAGCATATATACATTCATACATACAAATGCTCTCATTTGAAAGCAAAAGTTTGAATCTTTACCTTGTTGCGCCTCCAACAGCAATGGAAACAGGGGCCTCTCCCTGTGTGCTATAAAATACAGCAAAAAATCGCAGCAAGATTTAAGTGGGATTGCAATTTCAGGTGTGTTTTTATAGTAGTAATTATGTTTTGACGAGCTGTCTTAAAATTTTGGAAAGTATAAGGATTATGTGAATATCTGGATTGAATTATGAAAATGGGAGCCCAAAATCAAACAACAGGGCAATGAAGAAGTAAAAATTAGCAATTTAATTTTGCAAATAAAGAAATTAATTTAGAGTGGAGATAATTCCTAGGCACATTCACAACTCACCTAGGAATACAAAAAGGAAAACCCAACCCTAATTCTTGTCTAGGTTTAAATTGTAATAAATTTATGGATATGAGAATGTGGCAATTGTTTATTCCTATATTAAATTATGATTTCCCATTTCCAAAAGTTAAATTTAATAATTATTAATGTATTTGCCCTTGCCAGATATATATAGAATGTAATTCATTATAATTCAAAAAATTAATTCAATACATCACTAGTTCAAATCAACGGATATATTTAAATAAGACGAAAAAAACAACGGACTTCTATAGAAATAGACATATAATATCGTTTTGATTGTGAGGTCTCAATTCTCAACCTTACCAATCGAGCAAGGTCTTATTGGTGATGATATGTTTTTGTGTACTTAGTATATGTATGATTATTATATATTTTTTTATTTTTTTTAAAATAAATATGTGATAATTATCTGACTGTTGAAATGTATTTAATATTGAGTGGAATATTTAGAAGACTGAATTGATGTATGGGAATGGGCTGGAAATTTAATGATTATTTTCAAATGTATTTTGATACTATATTTAATATAATTGACTATTTATTAGAAGCGTGCATCTATGTGATTCTTGACTATGAATGACTTTTATTTTATTTTTTTGGTTAGTTTTAATGTTATTATTTTTTAAGTGTATAATAAGTCATGTTTATATAAAAAATTATTGTTTTTTATCTAATGTATATGAAAAATACTAAATTATCTCTTATTTAAAATAGAAAATACATATTACATAGATAATTTATTGTTCCTCAATTATTAAGTTATTTAATTTGGCAATATAATTCCTATACTCTATCACTACTTACCAAACAAATGAATTAAATAAATCAAAATAAATTGACTCAAGTTTTCAACTGTACATTTTTCCTTACCAAATGTAGTAAAAGTCTTGTGTTAATATTACTTATTTCCTATTTTTATTTTATTACTAACTTTTTTTCCCCTTCAAAATCGATTAATGCATAACAAACATCTTTAACCATTTATGAGAGTAACCCGCACCTATGGAACGATTCATGTACTTGAGATTTTATGGGTCAAATCCCTTTGTGAATTTGAAAGGAACTTGCAAAAGAAATATTAGCACTATAATATTCAAGTTAGTACACGGTTGTGGAATGATAAAACTAAAAGAAAAATGCATAGAAACAAGATAACAAGCTATAATGAGAGAATGATCAAGATTAAAACTTGTGATAGAAATATTGCTTAGGTGACTCAGAAAAATGTTGCCCTTTGTTGGGGGTGGCAAACCTGCTTTTATAATCGAAGTCTCCCAACAAGTGAGGAGTCTTGTCCCGCAAGGAGTCAGGGAGGCGATTGTGGTGGATAGGCCTCCTCAAAATCCGATGTTAGTTGGAGAGGTCCAAGAAAAAATCTAACCTAGTTGGGGGAGATCAAAGCGGGACAGGAGTCCTGTTGGCCATATCCCGATTTTCTAAGGATAGTTGGTCATATGAGTATCCTTATCATTTTTTTATCTGAATAATTTACCATCACCTGAGCGAACGTCCTTCTGGTGGACAGGGGGGGCACCCTTTGGGTTGATGGACCCCATCCTTGAAATTCATTCCCTTTGAGCCTCAGTTAAGAGGAAGCTCCTGCGACCTTCTTTGGGTCTCCTCCTTCATTAACTTTTTTTTTTTTTTTTGGTATTGAGCTCTTGTATATAGCCATGAATTAGGCTAATCACTTTAGGTCATATCATTCATCCCCCCCTCCCACCCATTCTGAGGATGAGGTTCACTCAGTCATCCTTAGAGTAGAATTCCTAGTAGGGTTGCCTTTGCCCCCTAATCAGAAAATGTCATTTGCAAGAGCATCCTTCCTCTGGAAAGGAGAAGGGAGAGAACCCCCTCGAATTTTGGTAACAACCTTGTTAGGCGGGATTTGATGGCTAGAACCTAGCTTGGCTTGGGGTGTGCGCACTTGTCCGCCACTTTTTTGCTTTTTAGGGGCAATTAATTATAACCGCCCTCACGGGTGACCTCCTATAATTACTCAATTAGGGGCAATTATTTGGCATAAACATGGGTAGCCACCTCCCCTCTCTTCATCTTCCTCATTAGCAACATCTCTTTCTCTTCTTTCCTTATTCCCCCACGACATGGATACAGATCTTTAACTTTGGGGGTTTTGCATTTCATCTACTTCTTCCCCTACTTCCACGAGTTTTTTCTCCTATTCACTTATTATCCTCATCTTATTCTTGATTTTCTTCTTCTTCTCCAGCTCTATTTTCATTTATTATTTTTTCGAAAAAAAATCCATGTGATTTGTGGGAAAATGGGTAACCAATGATTATCTTTCTAAGGCCACCTCTAGGGGAATGGGCTCTGGTTCGTCTTCCTACGTAGAGGCTCAGAGTTGGAGTCTTAAAGCAAGCAGCCTCCGCTCGACATCGTATGCTAGATGAATCCTCATAAGAAAAGGAGGAAGATGTTAGAGAGAATGAGGAAGAGGGCTCTTCTTGTGAGATGAGGAAAGGGAGGAGCCCGAACAACTGATGATAAGGAAAAGGCAACTAATCTTATTGTGGGGGATTAGGTCCCCTCTTTCCTCAAATTTTTTTATGTTCATCATTTGATGGACAAATATGGGATCCCTCGCATAACATTTATGTTAATTACCCTAATAACCAGTCAAACCCCCCACCCCCTAACTATTTGTGCCCTCCTCCTGCCAACTTGCATGTGGCTATGGAGGTGGATGCTTCAAAAGAGAAACCCCCAAGAGCTAATCCATGCCAAGAAAACTACCCCTCCCCCTTAGAGGAGCCAGTAGTTGAGGAAACCACCCCTTCAGAGCAAAAGTCAGGAAGGAGCCAAGAGAAAAATCCATATGTGGGGCAAGAAAAAGGGATGAACGATTGAAGTGAATATTTATGGCAAATGAGATAGAGTTACTTGTTCATGTATATTTCTTCCCATCTGAAGCATAGCTCCCCCTTAAGTTTTGATTGATCATCTGCATTGGGGGAGTGAGGATGTTTGAGAGGAAGAAAGAATGTGGATGTGTATTGAGAAAATGATATTGGTATTATAATCATGTCTGTTCTGATCCAGGGTTTTTTTCAGAAATGATGTGTCTTTTCTGACATGGCTTATTTTTCAAGTGGCATTTGTTAAGCATTAGGGCTTTAATTTGCTAGTATATAGTAAGAATTTTTTATTCTAAGTAGAGAATATTATGGAAACTACTTGCCTGGATTATTAAAGTTTTCTAGGGGGATTACTTGTTTGTAGGGCATCGCTTGTTTAGGAATGAACATTTATTTAGGAGAGACTGGTTTAGGGGGATGCCTACCTAGAGGGCAGGGCTTTTTTTATTTTTACTTTTTTTTTGTTGGGGGGGAGGGGGGATTGCCCGGAGGGCAGGGCTTGAGAGGCATGAAAATGATGTTTGCCCAAATTCAAACGTAAAATCTCCTAAGTGTATGTATATGCCACGGACATTTTATGGGGTGTCTCTCAAAGTTTCCAGTGCATAGGCTTCATGTTCCGTTATCCTTGTGATTTTGTATGGTACTTCCTAATTGAGATCTAATTTAGCAACTGGCTTCAAAGCGTCCACCCTTCATAACACTAAATCCCCCAAAATGTAGGTCCTTCAAAAGGCTTCGTTCCTATGGACAAGGGGAGTGATATCATGCATCGAGGACATACCACCTCTCCTCGAAATATATAAGAAGGTATCCACTATTTCCAAAGGGATATCCCCTAATTGCATTTGATTGTGTGCCCCGCCAAATAGAATATCGACATAACTGCCTATATCTATGAAGATCCAGTTTATTTCATAATTGGCTGAAGAAGTTGTAATGACCAGTGCATCATTATGGGGATAGAAACTCCAGCTCTTTCAGTGTGCCCAAATTGGGTGATCTGAGTGTCCTCCACAGCCTCCACATCTAGTAATTATGCGTATTACTCATTTTTTAGGGTGATTAAGGTCTTTAGGGCGCGGTTTATGAGTTCTTTGGGGGGGGGGCGCTCTGGACTAGGTTCCTCGGGGAGTTTTTCCTTACCTTGTTCTCGTTTTTGGTAAAGGTATGTACCTTGAGCCTTTTCCTAACACCCTAATTGAGATAATTGCACTTTTGGTCCCACAAGATAGGTATCTTTTCACTTTTGATCCCGAGCTTTACGGGATCGACACTTTAGACCCAAAATCCTAATTTTTTTATGGCATTAGTTCCATGCTGTTAATTTTTAATGGAAATGACACAAGAACAGTCACATGCTGTTAGTACAATTGCACTTTTGATCCCACATGATTGATCTTTTTCACTTTCGGTTCTGAATTTTATGGGATCAACACTTTAGACACCAAAATCTTATTTTTTTATGGCATTAGTGCCACGCTGTTAGTTTTTAATGAAAATGGCATGTGAACAATCACGTGCCATTAGTCAAATAGCGGTAAAAATGTAGAAGAACGGGCTTTTTGGCTTACTTCTCAAACGTCCACTTTGGTTAAAAAAAAAAAAATCAGTCTCCTTTCCCCCTTTTTTTCCCAATTCCAAACCCTAATCCACCTTTTTTCCCATTTGATTGTATGAAAAATTAGTAACAATGGTAGCAGGTGAAGTCTTTTGTGAATATGAGTCTCAAGCACCAAGTGCTCGTGGACTTGGCAGACCCAAAGTACCACAAATACGGTAGTCTTCATTCTTAGAAGTTAAGTAGTTTTTTGTTGTATTTATAATGAAGTCTTTTTGTTTTTTAATGGTTGTGCTATATTGTGTCGTCTATTTTTATATTTTTATGTCGTATTGCATGTGAAACACTGGGGTAGGTTTAGTGATAAGCCTCCAACACATTTGAATAGGTCACACTTCAATACAAAAAAGAAGAACAAAGTGGTGAAGAAAAGGTTAGGTTTTCAGTGTAATTAAGTGCATCAGTAGCAAGTTTCTGAGTGGATAAACAATTTTTGATTTTGGTGTAATTATTTTATCTTGACACACACTATTAGGAGCACAAACCCTTGTTTTTAGCAGTTTGGTTGTAAGTATTTTACGTTATTCCAACACTGATTTTGTTTGTCCTTATTAGCACAATTTAGTTCAGTGGATGTTGTAGTTTTCAGCTCTCACTTTGGGCATAGTATGAGATATAAAGTGTTATTGTCACAAAGGTGTTCATTTGAAGACCTCTTGGACAAGTGATGATCTCGGTAGGAGATTTTATACTTGTTCTTCAAGAAGAGGCAGATGCGAGTGTGGGTTTTTTATGTGGTTAGATCTACCAATGTGTGCAAGAACAACCATAATAATTCTCGGTTTATTACGTCGATTGAACGTTCAAAAAGAAGAAATTCACAAATTGCATAAAAAAAACAAATGTTGATTTATGTAATGATTGGTATTTTTTTGTTGTTGTTATGTAATCCACTAATTTTTTTTTATGCATATTTGTGGTACTTCGGGTCTGGGAAGTCCATGAGCCCTTAGTGCATGAGACTCATCTTCACAAAATCTTCACAAAAGACTTCACCGACTACCCTTGTTACTAATTGTTCACACAATCGAAAGGGAGAAATGGTGGGATTAGGGTTTAGAATTGGGGAAAAAATGGGAGAAAGGAGACTGGTTTTTTCTTTTTACCGAAGTGGATATTTGAGAAGTTAGCAGAAAAGCCCGTTCTTCTACATTTACTATTTGACTAACAGCAAGTGACTGTTCATGTCCCATACATTTTTGTTAAAAACTAACGACGTGTGATTAACGCCATGAGAAAATTAGAGTTTTAGGGCCTAAAATGTCAATCCCATAAAGTTTGGGACCAAAATTGAGAAGATGCCTACCCTATGGGACCAAAAGTGCAATTACACTGACGGCACATGGTTGTTCACGTGTCGTTTCTATTAAAACTAATGGCGTGGGACTAACGCCATAAAAAATTAGAGTTTTTGGGTCTAAAGTGTCGATTTCATAAAGCTCGGGATCAAAAGTGATAAGAGGCCTATCCTATGGGACCAAAAATGCAATTATACACACTAATTCTTGCAAGTATCTATTTTGGACAAGTCGTTTTATCTCAGTTTTCAAATATCGGCACTCTTTCGTAGTATGCCCGAGGTTATTGTGAAAGCTGCAGTATTTGTTGGATTTGGGCTGAATATGACCTTTCAGTCTCTGGTTGTTCGGGACAGGCAAGCAACTTTTACCTTCCATGACCATGAGCGCTTGAGTGATGGGGGCGTTGTACACTGGGTTCCCTCTCTGGAATGGTGACGTCTTGTCTTGGAATTTCGATCTTAATTTCTTGGAGGGGCATCGTCTTTGGGCATTTTCCTTTTCTCACCACATCCTTCTCTGTTTTAAGCCTAAGCATCTTCCATATTGATGTACTTAGTAGCTCAAACCAAGAATCCGTCAAATCAGGAGACAGGCTTATTGACTAAGGATTTGAAAAGTCTCCATTCAAGAGTCATTGAGAGAAAGGCGTTTGCCTTGACTTCTTGGGTTGCAAGGGACACTTCCAAGGTTGCAAATTAAATCGGTGAAGGTAGTCCTCCAAGGACTTTTTGTCCTTCTAACGGATTGAGAAAAGACTGAGTTCTATCTTCCGATGTTTCCTGCTACTAGCAAACTGATGCAGGACTAAGGACTAAAATTCTTGAAAGCTTCCAATTACCCCAGCCGACAATTAGTTAAACCATTGTTGAGCTGCCCTTGTGAAAGTAGTGACGAAGACTAGACATTTTATTCATCAATATATCGGTGTAAGAGGGCAACATTCTCGAAATGAGACAATGTTCTTGTGGATTCGTAGTACCATCATACTATGCTATGGCAGGAGTTTGGAAATTCAGGGGAAGTTCGTCCATCTTGAACCCCTCAGTGAAAGGGACCCCACAATGCTCCTCCAAAGGCGTTCCCATAACTTGATGCTGGACATCATGCAATTCCTTCTACAAACACTCTAGAAGGGTTATCTATTGAGGTGGAATCCCTTTTAAAATGTGTGGGAGTCGATCCGATCCCCCTGGGGGACCATTGGTCTTCGAGCTTGGGGGTTTCATCCTCAATGACCGTTTTGGTCTCCACAGGGCTACTGCAGGTACTCGCACTACCGCTACCAATTGCTTCCAAATTGATAATGTAATCATGTGTTGTATGGATCTCATCAATCGATGAGATAGCCTCCATAAGGAGGTATCTGATGAAGTGTTATTCTGCAAGGGGATCCACTGAGGGATCAGAAGGTCTGGATGGTCTTGCAGCTGCTGGGCCTCCAAAAGGGACTAGGGATCGAATTGAATGATCCAATTATTCTTTATTCATTATAACTTTACCCATTCATACGAATAAGAAGAGGTAGGCATGCGCCACTACCTGGAGAGCTTAAGTGTTCTCGATGGCTTTCACAGTTTTTTGTTTGTTGAGATAGTTGCTTGGAACTTCCATTGATCCTCACGTCTTAGTTCGTTGTTCCACATATGGTGCCAATTGATGTGTGCAAAAATCGCATGAGTTAAATCTTTGATGGGGTTGAGCTCCTTAGTAGACTAAAGTCTCTTACAAGCGTTTGGAATGGAAACCTGCAAAAATAACGTTTGCACTTCAACGCTGAAGTCAGTATCCAATATTGAAATAATAATACTGAAAAATGAGAATATAAGCGAATTATAATGAAATATACGAAAGATCATGAATAAGAATGAAAGTGTGTGATATAAATTGCTTGAAAATATTTGGAAAGTCGCCCCTCTTTAAGGGACTAAACCTGCTTTTATAGCCAAGGTCCCCAGCAGTGAGGGGATTTTATCTTCGAGAGGGTTGAGGAGGTGGGTTTTTAATGGATAAGCATCTTAGGCATCCTTATCTAATTAGTTGAATGGAATTGTGGGATTCTGTCCTGGCTCGAAGAGTCAACGAGATAAGAGTCATTCTTCATTAGGGGATTGTCCTTCTGAGCCTTCTCGTCAGCTTCTTCTTTCAATCATATTCCGCCACTTGGATTATTTACATAGCTATTTGCCGAGGTGTAATTAAGCTCTCCAAGCCTCCAGTGATTAAGTCTTTCTCTTGGGTTTTTACTTTCTTAGGTTATGGCTAGGGGGAGACGGGTGAGGCTCCTTTCATATTTTTTTTCTTGGTTGGGCCTTTTTGGTTGGTTGTTTAGCTGAGAGGTTGTCCTGACTTTGGGCCTTGTATTTATGGCCATAGACAATAAAATTATAAATTTATATGTCCAGATAAGTACTTTTGTGATTAATTTTTTATAATAATAATTGTTAATTACTTACATAGTTGAATTAAAATAGAATTCTAATAAAAGTAAATAATAATAATAATAATAAGAAGAAGAAGAAAAGTTTTTTCACAACTTAAATAAAATTAGTTAAAATTGTATTACTAACTAGGAAAAATATATAAGCTATATAATTAGAAGAAGATACGATTTAGAAACTTAAAGAAAAACATCTTTTTGAAAGAAGCAATATCATATCTATCGGACAATATTCCATTATTTTTATTGTTTGTTCCTGTAATGCAATAATTAAGGTAAAGTAATACTTATTGAGAATGTAAGAGCCTTACTGAATATATATATATATATATATATATATATATATATATATTTGAAAGCAAATATTAAACTTATATTAAAAAACCCCAAGTGAAAATAAATTAAATAAATATATTTATTTTACTTTAATGTACTTTTACATTGTGAAATAGCGGACTTTTAAATTTCTGTAAGCATTCCTTCTCTAAAAAAAAAAACAATGGCCATGTTTACTTTGGTGTATGGGATAAATGGATCAAATAGTGCATTTGGGATTATCTTGTTGATGAGTAAATTTAGGACAGATTAGTAAGTTATTTAGGTCATCTTTACTTTAGATAATTAGCCATGATATCATGATTAATCATATCTTATTTCATGTTTACTTGGGTGTTGGATCATCCCATGATTTTGCCTTCAAGCCCAAACAAATGCCTATTTAGCTGCGATTTGTGTGCAAATTTGAATTGGGGTATTAATTTGTCACAATGGCCCACCACAGGATGAATAATTTTTTGTTTCCATAATGTCCTCATTAATCTGTGCAATATTCCAGTTTGACCCTTGCTTTTCAATAAATTATCACAATCAACCCATGCATGAAAAGATGGAATGTCGCTACCTTTTTGAAAAAAATTAGCTTCATTTTCTCTTCCTTCACCATCTACAATTCAATCTTTGAACTTGAGCAAATTCCTCCCCCTTTCTTCAACATGGTTTCCCTCTTCTCCCATGGTTAGTAATTTATTAATATAAAAAAATATAGTTTGATTTCCTTCTTTTTATTTCACTTTTTGTATAAGACAATAACCATTTTTTCCACATTTTAGGTGAGTTGCAAGAATACCATATTTCGAAGAATCATGGAGATTACTTGGGGTTGTTGGTTGTCTACGATTTTCTAAAGAAACCTCAATTCAATTTACTTTATCTGTTTTTAAGGTATGTGATATTATTTATCGTGTGGGGCATACAGAGGAAGATTATCGATTGTTTCTTGCCAGCAATCACTATATCATGTGATTCTTGATAGTGGTTGTTTTGAGTCAAAGCTTCGGAAGAGGAAATAAGAGAAGCAACTTTTCCATTGACAACAAGAGGGATTTTGATTTTTGCGTCAAGTGTATTAGTTTCAGTGGAATTGATAGACTTATCTTGAAGTGGAACAGAGACCTCAAGGTCGTTTTGCACCTGCAATACCATATTTTGATCTATCTCATGGTTACATATCAAGATGCTTTCTCCACTATCCGGGAAATTAAAAACAAGGATTCCAATTCTCATTTATTGTTTCAATAGCATCCTTTGCGGAGATTACAAGTGATGAACCAAGGCAAGTTTTGGGTCAACGCTTTTAACATTTTTTTTACTGCAAAAGGCTTCGTGACTATATATGTGACGTCCATATATCTCTCATTGTCATCAACATCATTAATAGCAACTTGAGGAAAGGTTTTTAGAGTTTGGGAAAATGGAGGATGGAAGCTTGCCTAATGAGGGAGGAAGACAATGACTAGTGGTGAGAAGAAATACACACCAAGTACATCGATGAAATTATGGTGACAATTTGACCTATCAAGAGGGTAAAATAGTCTATTACAATGTTATCACTTCTAATATGTTCCACAATAAATATGACATACACTAATAACTACATCGTTCATATTCTAATAATATGAAGTAAACATTTTATAATACAATCAACAATGTGATTATCACAACTTTAATCACAATTTAATGCATCCCACTCTAATCATATCACCCAAAGTAAATGTAGCCTTACTAGTTTCAAAATTTCTTTGATTATTAACCTGAATCTTACATATGTGTGTTTATTTGGGTTGTACAAAATTGTTGATTATTTATGAAAATTACTATACTGGCCCAAGAAAGGACAAAAGTTTATGTCTTATCCATCTTTCAAATTTTTGGGGTTGCATACCATTCCATCTTCATTTCAATAGATGAATTCATATTTCTCTCACAACAAACTTTACCCTTGTACGTTGCTTAGGTTGTGGAAGATCAACAAGTCTAACAGCAGTAAAATAGGTTGATTCATGTTCAATTGTGTTGGGGACCTTTTTATTGGATTGGTGACAATATTCTAGAAAAACAACTTTATTCGATTATTTTGCAATACAAATGATATTTATCATCTTCTTTTTTTTTTAAGAACTAGCACAAAGAAAGAGGAACTTTGAAGAAGAAAAACACCAAATCTACCAAACCATATTTGAGATTTGAAAAAGACCACTATGATGCTTGGGAGAGTGGTCACATCAAGTAGTAGAGTATGTCAGATGCATTAGTTGCACTTGAAAAAAAAGGAGACAATTTTTTTTTTTTTTGAGGGGGGGGGGGGGGGGGGGGGGGAATGGGGTAATAATGGGATTTCATAAATAAGTTAAAGGCAAAAATGGGAGCCAAAAACAATCACAAATGGGTTGCTCTCTTCGACTTCTAATCAGCCATCTCTCTTGGTAATTATAGTTGGCTAATTATGTGGGTAAATACTGGCCAGTTAGCTTAGTATCAGTTTGACCAAATTGCTAGTAGACATGCAATAAACTAGGATTGTCAGGGTTATCACCCATTATCCACTGAAGTAAACATAGACCATATTATTTTATTTTCTTTTAATCAATTTTAGTCATTTGATATCCTATACACACACATACATTACGGTCGTGTTTACTACCTTGTATTGTTGTGAATAAATGCACTTATCCGAAACAATCAGTCGTTTACATATTTATTTGCTGGCTCGATAGAATGAGGCAAGGCCCGATACTAATTTGGAAAAACACTAGATTCCCTGCATGACCCCCTGGATTTAGTCCAAGTTGTAGTACATCTGTTCACAATGCAGTTTTCCAGATGTACTCCCAACTTTTGACTATTTATTGTCCAAATTGCCCTCCAATCTCTATGAAAATGCAAGCAATAAGTGGCCTCAATATTAATTATTCTGTGGACATAACTCTCCTTACTCTTCATTTTCTTCTCCTATCTTTGTAGCTTAACTTTGCATCGAGTAGTGGTTGCCCGTGACTGCATATGGTAAAATTTGCTTCCCTTGTCGTTACAATTTTGAAGCTATATGATTGTAATTTGTTGACCAAAATGGAGTTTACCAAAGTTCTTTGACCAAGTACTGACTTCATTTTCAACATTTGTGTGAAATTGGGCTGAGAAAGAAGAAGAAACTTGAGAATGGAGGTGAAGTTGGCTTACTAGGGAAGTAAAACAATTTTATGACAAAAATCAATTTTTCCCTTAAAAGCATTAACATGAAGTTTTGACTGTAGTTAGGGAAATTTTATCATAATACACCCTAACCCTACATACAAATATGTAGTAATCGTGTAATTAATCAGGGCAATGTTTAATCCACTAGGTTAGCCAAAGAGAAGTAAATAAATACCCAATAAAGAAATCCCGCTTAGTACCGTCCATAATCCAAAACTTTTCCAGACCCCCTACAATCCTATATAGCTTAGTGAACATGGCCTACATGTGTGTGTTCTTTTGTGTGCTTGTTGTGTATGTATATAATTATCTTGGCCCAAATTTACTTATATGAATTGGCATTTATTTATGCTAAACGATGCATATACTGCATGTTATAAAAGTATATTTTTTATAACATAAAATAATAAATAAAGTCCCAAATAGTTATTTTATTTTTAATTGTATGCATTTACTTTGTAATGAACAATCTTTTTTTAAGGTTCTAATTAATATATTTTTATTTATAAATTTATCTTATTATTACAATGTAGCAATTTATTGAGATCATACGAATCATGTTAAATATACATGCTTCTCACTAATATGTATAAATATTTAAATGAACTCAGTTAGCTAATAAATTCTAAGTTATGTAAGAACATGAAATGGATTATATCATTATTTATTATCATTTATTTTGATAATCATCTTATTTTATTTAAAATAATATTTATATATTATTATGATCAATTTGTTATATAATTTAATTCCAAGTAAGGACTTTTTTTACAACTTTATTCATAAAAAAAATTGGTAGGTTTTTGTATATTTATTTTGCATTATTCTATAATATAAGTATATAACCATGTATATCTCACATATTGTAATTAATACCTCACGTATTGTAATTAATATCTCATATCTTTATATTTTTACTAACTATTACTAGAGAAAAATATATTTATTATGAAAAATAATTATAACAAAAGCATAAATTATAACAAAATATTATTATAATTGTACAAGTGATTGGTTCTATATTAAAGACCACAAAAATCCCCTAGCCCAATTAGACCGCAAAGTGCGATTTTGATGACTATTCGGTTGGTCTCGGGCTAAGCTTTCTAAAAATCATAAATATTAGGTTGGACCAAAAAATTACCTAAGGAAGTATTTGCGAGCACTTTTCAATTTCTTGCTCCGAAAAAACACTTTTGATATGTTTGGGATGCTTGCTTTTACTTTTGAAACGACTAAGAAATGGATTTTTAGGCCAAAAGCTAGAAACACCCTTTTAGTTGCTTTAATTATTATTTTTTATAAATAAATCCAACTTTATTATTATTATTATTATTATTATTATTATTATATTATTATTATTATTATTATTATTATTATTGTTATTGTTATTATTATATTAATTCAACTTTGCCATCTTTAATAAATAATTTTTTTTTAGAAATCATGCAAGTTTAATTATTGCATATGAGTCAATAATTATATTACTAAGTGGGAGCATTATTAAATTAAGCATATTGTTTAATATTTTTATAAAATAAATACGAAATATACTAATTGAAATAAATTTTGTATTTTTTGTGAAAAATTATTATTGACAAACGACAAGTGAAATAATAAATAAAAAATAGTATATTTTAACACATAAGGATAAAATGGTCTTTAACTAATTAAGTTTATTTTAGAAATGATTATTCTCCTAATACTATCCAATTTAGCTTTTATTTACTTTTCACTTTTTGTACAAATACTATCTATTTAAGTATTTAAGTGAAATAATACTTCTGATCAATCCCTGATTTTGAAGGAATTTGGTAAAGTATAATCACTTTTAGGTTTTTCAAACGTAATAATTTATATTTTTTTAGCATGAGGCTAAGACATAAATAATTACCAAATCAAAAAAAAAAAAAAAAAGACATAAATAATTAATTATATTTATACACTTAGCCCATAATTTGGACCAATAGAAATTGGACTCTAGTCTGGTTGAAGCTTAGCCCAATAAGTATTTTGAGGGGATGTTGACATCAAAATATTTTAAAATAAAATATTAATTAAAATTTAAAAAAATTGGGATTTTTATATTTTCAATACAACAAAAGTAATAAGTTCATACCAAATTTGAATCAAATGTACTTTTATAGGAAATTCAAAATAAAAATAAATATATTTATTTTATTTTAAATTGAATAAATTGAGTTAAAAAATACAAAATCAAATGCGGCCCTTCAAAAAACGATCCATGTCAAGTCTAATGGAAGTGAGCTAAAGCTACTTTAGTTTTACTTACACCTATAAAAAAATGGCCTTCACATTACAACAGGTCACTCCATACAATACACAACAATTTCATAGTTTAATCAAGTCTCAAGTTTTCTTTTGAAGTAAGAGCGATGAATTTTTATTAATCAAAATAAATTGATTATAATTAGAATCATTTTTGTCGATATCAATATCTAACAAAGACTATTAAGGCATGTTGGTATGTAGGAATGAAATTAAGTAGGAATGGAATGGATTGAGGAATTGAATAAAGAAAGGAAATGAATCACATTGAATAACATTCTTATTATTGGTATACTCAAAAAATTAGAAGGTAATATAATTCATTCATTAGTTTCTTAGTTGATTCCATTAACAAAATTAATAGTTAGAAAATAATGATTAGTAATAAAATAAAATTATTTTTATGAAAAATTTCCTCACTAGTAATTTTTTTTAAATAAAATATTTATTTATATTTTCTTTTTAAATTATATAATTCAATTGTAAAATAATAGTGTTTTAAAATTTTCTTATAGAAGATTATAAATAATTTATAAAACATGTCATATATTATTAAAAATATATATTTATATAAATTATTATTTATATAATAAATAATTTATTGACTCGTTAAACATATAGATAATATATTTTTGCCAAAATAAACAAATTAATTCAAATAATCAAATGAAATAATATATTTAATTAGTGTATAAATCATTATTTTTCAGTACTCAATTAAAGAATTTTTTAAATTAATAAAAATAATTAAGTATCAAGGTGATTATTTTTTCTTACCATGATGCATAATTATTTTTCAATACACGATACAAAAACTATTTAAATTTAATGTCAATTAAAAGTAAATATTAAACTAATACAATACATTGATAATTATGCTTTGATACTCGACCAAATAAATATTTTGAATTAGTAATAATTAAAATTAAAATCAAATTCAATGAATTAATATTTTGTTCCCATTATTTATTAATTCAGAACAATATTTTGAATTAATAAAAAGAATCATACTCGATAAAATACACCATAAACATTAATGTCTGATATAACGTAATCACAAGGATAATTTTATCAAGAAAAAAATATTTCTTTCCCAAGCTTATAGGAATAACTAATACCATGGTATTTGAATGGAATCACTAATCTCTTTCCTAAGGGAATAAGAATTCTTATTAAAATGACAAATCCCTTTCCTTACTCATACCAATCACATATATAGGGATGAACTTGGAATGCCAATTCCATTCCTACTCCATTTCTATATATCAGTCATGCCCTTAAAATAAACATATCATACTCAACAACACTTATACTATTCAGTAAATAACATGCCACACACAGGCGGGATTCGAACCATTACCTCTAATATCATGGAGTTTCAGCCTAGCCAACTGAGCTATGCCTCATTGGCAAGTTCAGAGTTTTATAACAAGATGGAATTCTACAATTTCAAGACCTTAATACGATAGTTCAAAATAGTAAGCGTCCATCCACAAGTTCAGAAAAAATTGCCCATCTGTCTTTGCATCCGCATTCGTATAGAAGAATAAGTGGTCATTCAAATTCACAAAGATTACAACCACTTTTTCTCTTAAATGAATAATCTCACTTGATCCATATTATTTCTTATCTCTTAGGCCTCATTTACTTTTGATTGGGTTGGATATCCCACACAATCCGGCCCATAACTATATTTACTTCATTTTTTTGTGGCCTATGATTAATTGAGAGAGCCCGGTACTAAATGTGATAATGGGTTGATATCTATCCCACTCCATGAGGTTGGATTGGCAATCAATTGAATCCCATCATTCCATGATAAATTTCGAACGGACTCTTTTAGCGTCTTTTTGTTTGATGTTTAGTCTTTTTTCTCCCTATCTTCACATCTAATAACCAAATAATTGGGTCAAATCCTTAATTATTCCTCCCCAAAAGCTAGTCAGGCAAATAACCCAGAAAACAAATTTTTGTTTCATTTATCATACTGATTCTTATAATTTTTCTTTAATTTTTATTTTATTTATTATTATTATTATTATTATTTTGATGTTATGAAAAGTAAAAAAAAAAGAAAATAAATTAATAATTAGAAGCCTACAATTGTTAATAGAAAAAAAATATAAAAGGATTCTTTTTAACAATGACAATTTTGCCTTGTTATTGGGTAGTTTTGGTATTTCAAAATATTATCACAAATTAATGGGATGTTTAGTAAACATAAAATAAAACCGTCACGCATTAATCGACTAATTAATTCAACAAAGTAAACATAATATTACATGATCTTATCACTACATGTCCTATATTTTATCATGCATTAATCAATACCACTTTAATCCCATCAAACAAAGTAAACGAGGCCTTAATTTATTATGCAAACCCAAAATTTGCGTTAAATATAATTTACCTCTTTGTATTAATAAAAAAGTGCAAAAAAACTATTGTAAAAAAATAAAGAGCAATTTACCCCCCCCCCCCCAATGACATTAAAAATGATGCAATTTACCCTCTCCCTCGAAGGGGGGGGGGGTAAACTGCATCATTTTCTATATCACAAGAGAATAAATTACACTTTATTTTTTTACAAGGGATTGTTTGCAATTTTTTTGTTAACACATGGGGTAAATTATATATAACCCCAAAAAATTTGCGAACAATATATTTTCACAAAATAAAATTACATAATATATATATATATATATATATTTTAAAAATAATTTTATTCAATCATTCCACAACCAAAATCTAATATTAGCAAACAATTTATCGAACAGTGCATATCCGTAAAATTCAAAACCGGTTTTCACAGTGTAATATAGTAAAGTATTATGAGAATAATTATTTTTTGTAATTACTATTCTCTTATAATCTGCTGCCTCAGAACAGCGGGACAGGACTCCAAATGAAGGTACCTTCCGACAGCTGGATGCACTGGACACTGCTCGACACGGCGGCGGCACTCTCGGCTCGGCGCCTTTCCTACCCTCGCTGAGAGGTGAACTGGGAGAAGGGGGTGTCGGGGATGGATGGACAAGACGTTAAAGAGCGTGGGGCCCAAGCCGGAAGATTAGGTGCGGCTGTATTTGCGATGCTTGGCTCCTCTAGGCTCTAGCTTAACCTTTTAAGCACTCTATTATGTTGGTTGCCTACATACATAATTGGATAAAATACATTCCTCATAAAATAATTACTCATTTAAATTAACAAATGTAATATTTATTTTTTAAAATTAAATTTTTTAAATAAGATAGTAGCTCTTCCGGAGCCTTCAATAAGATTACGAACTCCTGAAATAGTACTCACATTTGTTCTTGTCATTAACAAGTTTGAGAAAAAATTCTTGTTTCTCAAAATTGTATGCGTAGTGGCACTATCAACAAGACAATGCTCCTTGACATTGAGATTTGTAATGGCTTGATCCATTCTATATAAATAAGATAGACATATAATGAGTAAAAGAAAAACTCCATTCATAAACCCATAATTGCATTACAATATTGAAAAAAATATCCAAACTAACTAAAGTAAAAAAAAAATTCTAACATTTTGTTCATATGTCACGTCATCTCCACATATATTCAATTTTGACCATTAAGCTACAACAAGCTAATATGCACTTTTAGTATAACATTTAACATGTACATGTAAATAAAATAAAATGTTTTACACATGTATATAAAGTAAAAATGATATAAAACATTACTACCATTAAGTATCATATAAGTCACCATGTAATTCAATTAATTGAATTATTACAACATGCATACATGGAATTAAATATATTTAAGTTTGGCATAACTCTTATAATGTTACAAGTGACAATTAAATGGTATTCATGTCAAATTTATTTTGTTAATAATTAAATTTTATTGCATGTAAATATACTAGCAAAACATGCAAAACACATACATAGACATATGCAAGAAAACTATGTAGGTAAAGTAAATTTAATTAGATTTAACATCAAGTTAATCATAACAATATCTATACTATGACATAAAAAAATATCACGAATCAATTAAATAAACGAAGAAGCTTCGGGCTTCTTGATCAAGCCATTATCTCAAAGCACTTCAGGTGGTGAGAAAATCAACATTATTCCTATCATCGCTTCGACGATGATATTATAAATAATTGGTGTAAAATATTTCACCTACTACTGGAGGTGATTTTAATTCATTACTTACTTCAGGAAGCAATGAAAATGTATACAACACATCCACTTCAGGGGATGAAATCAAGAATTGTATGCCTACTTCTGGAGGCAATACCAAATATAAATATAATTTATATATATATATATATATATATATATATATATAATATATATATATGTCTACTTCAGGAGACATTGAAATATATAGAATAATATATTAATTCATATATTATTATTATTAATAATAAAGAATAAAAGTAACTATGATAATATATAGTTAAACAAATAAAGAATAAAAGAAAAATTAACATTCTACCTTGAGCGTAACGTCGTGCTGATAACGTGTTATAAAACTTAGAGAAATTCTAAGTTTATTAGCCTATAACTCTAGTAGAATATAAATAGAACAATATATGTATTCTCCACCAAATATCTTTCTTATTCTTCCAAAAGCTTATTTACAAATGAATTACATGGTGGTATTTATAGGCCACCAAAATTGTTGTTACAAACTACACTAATGACTATTATAATTACAATATATCATGGGGGATACAAAAGGGATGGGCATTATGAAGGAATGCCAAGAGGTGTATGCATTCATATATACATATATTCATAATAGTTATTAAATATTTATTATTTTAAATAAAAATAAATAATTACATATTGGTTTTCTTAATATTTTTTTTTGAAAAAGAATGATAAATATATTTATTTATTTTTTTCTAAAAATATTTAACTTTTTGTTAAGCATATATATTTGTCAATTTCTTTTAAGAAAATATATATGAGTTGTTTTCATGAAAAATTAAATTGATAAGACGGTGTCATTAATCGTTATTTGCGAATATGGATGAATTTTTATTATTATTATAATAGTATATATATTATATATATTTTTGACAAAATTATAATAGTATATATTATATACCCCAAAATGACGTACAGTTGCAAAACTAAGGGGAGTCTACATTATTTTTTTATTTTTTTTTCTATAGGTGTCAATAGTGTACTAACGACACCAAATTGTTAGTGCCATTAATGATTTGGGCCTAATTTTTTATTTATACTAGCCGCACACTGTTTTTATGTGCATATAATAAATAATTTTTATATTTAAAATATATTATAAATAAGAGCAAAATATATAAATTAATACATGACACTAAAAAAGAAAATTAATTTATTAGTTAATGTATAATTTAGAAGGTGGAATGAGTTAGTTATCTTATTACTTGAAAGACATTTTTTACTTTATAAAAAATTAGTGCGGTGGTGTCACTAACCGCCGTTTGTGAGTATGGAGCCCCTTTTCTTTTTATATTAATATAGATTAAATAAAAATAATATATTAATTAATCAATACTTATTATTCTTAATTTTATAATATTTAAACTTTTTTTAATATTTTTATGATTAAAAATATTAATAAAAAGTATATTCATATTTAAATATTTTTTAATAACTAACAAAATTAAAAATTATATACAAATAAAAAATATATATTTTAAATATTGGCTTCATTATTATTTTTGCAAGTTTATATTAACTGCTTTAAATAAAAATTTAAATAATTAATATATTAATTTTAATAATTTTAAAGTATAGTGAATCTATGACTAAAATTGTAAATTAAATTACAATTAAAGACAAAAATATATATAATTTAGATGATGTGAACCCCCAATTCCATTGAGAATTGAGATGATTGTTTGATTCGTACCAGAAAAGGGACAAATAGAGAAAAAAAAAAAGCTATTGGTTAGGCTTTGTTTGGTTGGTCCAAATAATAATATATATTGTCAGAGAATCCAAAGTTCAGAGTTTCTGTAGTATCAAACAGTCAAATGATTCTGGAAAAAAAATATAGCATTAAAAAATAAATAATATTTATATTTTTTTAAAATAATGGGCACAATATTATAATTTTTTTCATAACAGAATCAATAAATAAATTTATCCTACTTGTCGATTTTCTTTATAATTTATTTTTTTATATATGATTTATGTGCATAATTTATTTTTTTATTTATATTTTGTTGTCAATTTAAATAAAAAATGAAGAAAAAATAAATAACACGTCAAAATTGACAAAATAAATTGATATTAGATATATATATATATATATATATATATATATATATATATACATATATATATATTACCCCAAAATTATTAAGAGAGTTGATTGATTAAAAATATGAATATCTTGTGAATAAATAAAAATGAGTTTAAGGGTGTTTTTAGGCTTTTAGCAATAAATATTTTGTCAATCATTTTAGTACATAAAGTTCATTTTTTGTTAGCATCCTTAATGTTTATTCTTTGTTTCAAATTGGTCTATCTGATTATTTTTTGGAGAAAATGTGCAAGGAATCTTGACTTTTTTAGTGGTAAAATGGTAAAGTTGAGTTTGATTTTTTCACTTTATTCTCTTAAAGTTTGTAAAATAATTTTAAAATATTCGTTTTTCACATGTTTGAAATTATCCAATGAAAAACACAGCTTGGCCCTGGAACACAGCCAGGCTGTGTTCTTCACTGTTCGTATATCATAAAATTTTCTTTCCGCGTGTTATTGTTTGTAGGCTTGTTCAGTTATGGTGCAGCCTGGGCGTGTTTTTGTTTGTTGGCTTCTTTAAATTGTCCAATGATAAATACACTATTAAAATCAACTGTTCAACATGACTTAACATGGTATAAATTTCTCAATATAATTCAATATTATACATAACCGTCAGAACAAGCACTAAAAATACAAAAACCTGGTCATCATATCCCAACTGTGGCCATACATAATCATCAAACAAGCACTCAAGATATAAGAGCCTGTTTTCCAGTATGCCAATTATTTTACCATAAAAAAGTCAAACATTCAGCTACATTTTCACCAAAAAATGGTTAGAGGGACTGATTTGAAACAAAAAAAAAAAAAAAACTCAATTTTAAGAATGTTAAAGTCAATAAATGAACTAGAGGTATCATAGTGATTCGAACTAAAAATTTAAGGAATCAAATGTAATATTTACATTAAGAGATTAAATTAATTTTTTATCATTATTTAATTGAATGAATTAGAATAAAGTAAAATGAGTAACTGATATATATATATATATATATATATATAATATAATTTATTATATTATTCAATAAATTCAAATTTAGAAATCAATTGAGTAAATCAATGAATTACTTTCAAATGAGAAAAAAAATTAAATTATTATAAAAATAAACATACATCCAAATTCGTGTATTTTCTCAGCTTCTTCCATTTTATTGTATTTAAAAATTATAATAATGATGGTGCTATTATATAATAAAAAATATATTTATAACACATATTAGGGTAGATTCCAACGAAATCTCCTAAATATTGTTTACAATTATAAATACCTGAATATTATTTAAAAATAATAAATATTTTTTATAATTAACGATTGTCTAGCAAATATTCTTATAATGGACTGTTATGAAAGAGTATTTAATAAAAAATTATATTATAATCTATAAAGAGATATTTATTTTTTTAAATAATAAAAAAATATTTATAATTATTATAAATTTTAAGAGAATTCATTACAATTTAATTTAAATTAATATGAAAAGAAAATATAAAATGGAATCTTGGTGAAGAAGAAAAATCCAGACAGCTGGATTTTCAAACAACTCCAGCGCGGCTCTCATCCTTAGCCGAGCCACGCATGACCCGATCAGCCGGTAAACCAAATAGTCGCAGTAACCGTACGAGTGGGCCTCCCTGTCACTGCAATTTAGCAGTAGCAGGTCGTTTCCCAATTCTCCATTAATGGCAGTTTGTATGCGTTTTAGTTCATGCTCTCTCTCTCTCTCTCTCTCTCTCTCTAGATTCCGATACAGTAGTCTCTCAGTTCAACCCTCCGGAAGCATGTACGTGTTGCCTGTCAGATCCCGGCAATTTTCAACTTCAATTTGATATCCTCATGCCGATTGTTTTCTCTCTCTAGAACTCTGATTGAGATTTTTGTTGTCCGTACTGCATTCTCTGAAGAGGTACGCTGTTTCGCTGGTGAGAATACTGTGTGTCGTACTTAATCTCGCTGTTGATTTTCAGTTTCTCTTTTGCTTTTTTTTTTTTTTTTTTTTTGGGGATTAATGTTTTAAAGTGTGAATCGAGTTGCTTCTTGGTAGATTGAGTGGTGTGTTTGCAAGTCTTTATCCATTGTTACGCTTCGCGCATGTCTTACTTGTGGGGAATTGAAGTTTTGAGTTCAAGTTTAGTTTGAAGATTTTACTTGCTTGTTCTGAATTCAGTCATTGGCAGCTCAGTTGGGTTTGCTATATGATATTCAACTTCGCATTTTACGTTTTACTTCATTACCCCATTTTTAATTTATGATTTCCGGAAGTAATCGTACTAGGTTTAGGATTTGCATTTGTGATTTTCTTTTTCTGTTATCGAGAAAAACCTTTTAATTATCATTTTATCTCAGACAATAAAATCAGATATTCCATTTATTGATGGGATGGGTAATACAGGAAACAGCATGTTTTCAATTACTTAATTAGAAACCGCCAAATCTTTCTTGATGTTTTAGGTTAGGATAATGTGGACAATTACATAATCTGTATTGAGTGGATGAGGCATTAGTCATGGTTTTTCATATGAGCTTGAACGCATATATATGTAGCTTCAGAGGGATTAATATTACATAGTTCTTAAGCTATTTCTTATACTTTCATTTCGGATAAGGGGATTAATATTTTACATTTTTGTTTGTTTTGGACAAAAGGGACTAATATTATTTATTTTTCGTTTGGTTTATGGAAGCGACTTTCATGAAAATAATATATATAAAATCCAAGTGTTGTTGGCTGAGGAAGGAAATGCCTGTGGCAAGGATTAAGATTGTCACTTGATTGAAGAGAAGTTAAAAGCAGAGCCACGAAGTGAAAAATTTATCCCCAAGGTTTCAATTTGCCTTTCTGTGTGCTCTTTCTTCTTATTGATTTACATATGCATAAAACTTATACCCCACGTTTTTGCAGGAAGATTGATGGGTTAGATAACTGGAAAATGATTAGTAATATAAAATTTCATAAAGAACTGTTTAGAAGTTAGGAACTTTTCTAGTCATAATTTCCCCTACTGCAAAACCTTGTTTGTCTGTATGACTTATGTTGGAAAATCCTTTCCTTCTTAAGCTTTACTCATGCAATTTGGAGCTTCTCTAGTCAGAATTTCCTCTACCGGTTGTTTGTCTGTACCACTTATCTGACAATTTTCCTCTGCAGGATTTGTTTCGGAACTAGAAGTTCTGGCTGCAGCTAAAATTTTCCCAGTAGTTACGGAAGGGCTAGTCTTTTCCCCGGTAGCTACCTTGAAGATTTTGTGAATGAAGAGATTCAACTTTGAAAATATCCAAAAAGAAGGTTTTCACATAGCCACATCTAAGTTTGGATTCTATAAATGTTGATCTTTGCATCAGTTCGAGCTCAATCAGATGCATAAAGTATCTTGGGTTTTTAATTATGGATCTCATGATTTCTACTTTGCATCAAGGTGAAGGGAGGTTCATATGATTTCCAGAATCAAGTGTATTAGTGATCTTAAAGGAAAACATTGGTTTTGTTTGATCTTTGCTTCTAGTTACACCTGCATAAGAGTGAGATGCTGGAGACAGAATATTGCCACTCGCAGGTTTTATCTCCTTTCCGTGAGGAAAGCGGGGATGAAGAGCTGTCCGTTCTTCCAAGACATACAAAGGTTATTGTGACGGGGAATAACAGAACAAAGAGTGTTTTGGTGGGTTTGCAAGGGGTTGTCAAGAAGGCTGTTGGACTTGGCGGTTGGCATTGGCTGGTATCCTTCACCATCTTACAAATGATTTGATTCTGATTTATTTTTTTGCCCTTAAAATTTTAAGAAATTTATGCCGCTTTGTTTGGTTATGTTGATCACTCTGTATGTTTTTTGTCTTTTAGTTGATTGTTATAGCTCTTTACATTCTTTCCTTCTTTTCATTTAGTTCCTTTTTTTCCCCTTTTCTTCCCATTTGGGATTGTTCTGCTAAATTTTATACTTGATATGACGAACCAGGTTTTAAAAAACGGGGTTGAGGTCAAGCTCCAAAGGAACGCTTTGAGTGTGTTAGAACCTCCTACAGGGAACGAAGAAGATGATGATTATAATTTTGATGATTCCAGCAGTGTATCTGATATTGGTGAAAAGGACCATCCGCATTTGTAAGTGTTGGCTATTGTTCAATATTCTTGAATTCGGATAGCCTTTTTTAACAATATTTCATTATTTATACAGCTGGCTTTCACTTCAGCAAGATCAGCAAGTCAAGGGTTCGGTATGGCAGACCATGGTCGTCATCTGCATCCACAAAGTCAATTAATCGCGGCAGTTGCAGAGAAGTTCACTCCAATTGTGATGCAGCCCAAATGGTAAGCACGTAGAAGATAGCAATACTGAATGATGTTTGTTTAGATCCATTGTTATGCCCAATTAGTAGCACAAGAGAAGTGGCAGTTTGAGTAGATATAAATTTGTGTATCTATATTTTCTGAGAAATGCTTATTTAGATCCAACGAAGTTTCTTGATTTAAATACTTCAGAAACAATTTCATTGATTCTTCATGTTAACTGTCTTTAAATTCTTGTACATGAGTGTCCATATAATATAATTAGAAATTCGGGTGACTATTTTTCCTTTTCTAGATCATGACCTGACCTATCCAGTGAAAACTTTTCTACCTTAAATTATTTCAATGAATTTTGTCCAGTCACAGGCACTCCTTTGATATTAGGTCTTGTTGCCAACCCTGTTAATTTGCGTACACTCTTTAATTAGGTCAATCTTGGTTGTTCGCAGTGTATTACTTTTATACTTTAAATCTTGTTGCTTACATGCTTCTATAGTACGTCAGCCTTTTGCTCTGACTTGCCTCTCTGTTTTACTTGTATTATTACTGGGGTTGATCAGAGAGTTAATCTGGCGAAGCTTGGAACTGGATCATTGTGGAGATACTTGCGAAGCTTCCAAATCGTGGGTTATTCCTCTTTATGATCTTTTCTACTTCTCATCCAATTGTTATGCATATCACTATGTTTACTCATCTTTTTTTTTCAATTCCCATTATGCAGGCACATAGTAATCCTAACCCCACAAAGGAACAACTGGTTAACGCCATCCAGCAGCATTTTTCTTCACTGGTACATAGCATAGAGTACAATCACATGTACAAGGTTGATATTTCAGATACAAAGAACTCTAATGCCTTTCCTTTTTTGCTACAACAGCAAGTGGACGAGGTAGAAGTGATCGTGGAACTTATCCATGCAGCGAAGAGACTGCAATCAGTTCGCACAGCTTGAGATGTGAGATTGATTGCCAAAGGTCAGAGTTCCTCAAGTACCTGTAAAATATATGTATCTAGTAGATACTACTTGTGTACCGCGACTCTAGTTCACCTCTAATTAACAGCTAATTTAATGACCAGGTGTGTATTATTCTTACTTATCCTCTAATCCTTGAACCACAGCCTTGTAGTATTATGCCTCATCGGCTGTTTATTGTTTATTATGATCCTTAAATTCACATCCTTCTTGTCCACACTGTACGCTGACTCCTGTGAATTTAACACCATCAATTAGGAGTTCTTGAAATGCTTGGAAGTTCTCTGCAGATGAGTTTAATTTTAGTTAGGTAACCTAATAGGGATAATTATATTGGCACCTGAAGTTTACGCATTTTAGAAGAAGAGTCTTCAAATTTTGAAAACATATATTGCACTTTCTACGATTATGTTGGAGAAGAATCTGTAGTGTAAAACATAATTAAGGGTGGTATCAAATCAATATGTTCTTTGAAAAATAAGAGGTTTTATGTTCAAACATCAAATGTACTCATGTAACTTAATATTTTCTTATAATGTGGCCACTGACTTTTGGAAATGCACAGCATGGGGACATTTATTCTTGGGTGTTATTAATCTGCTTACTTATTGTCCCAATTGTTGGAATAAATTAATTAGAGATATGAAGTAGTCATGTAAGCCAGGCTGTGAGGAGTGGTGGATCAGGATGTTGATCATTTGGTGGGATGAGAAATGGATGGGAAGATAGCGACAGGTTTAGTAAATGCCCACCAACTAGAAATGTATTCAAAGTCCAAATGTCGCGAATTTGTTCAGGAAACATTACTATTGGGACCCTACAAGGATTTTTGGGTATAAGGTTAGGATGACTGCTTTTTTTGGCTAGATTTGAAAATCTTATTTGGACCCACATAACCCCTTTCTTTATCATGATAAAGATATATTGAAGCCTTTAAGTTGTCCTAATCTGAAATTTCCGACTGCCTCAGTCTTGTGATTTTATGTGGGTATAGGAGATTATTACTCATTACTTGGGATCTTCTCCCAGTATGCATAGAAAACTGCAAGAATGATTATAAAAGAATAAAAACTTGTGCAGATATTTTGTACTACCGCCCTTACTCATGATACCATTACCGAGGGTGTAAAATGGGGGAAATTATTTCAAAAAAGATAAGTTGTTATCAAAATTCTTATAAATTATTAGTTAAATTTTGAAGTTCTTGGGTGGTGAGTGGATTCTGAACCTCAGCAAGTATATTAACTAAGTAAATGGTTAGTGATTCAACCTTAACGATCCTATGTTTATATGAAGTACACTTGATGAGATTCAACTTAATTTTCCAACATGATGTGTTGAATTTTTTTTAGTCCATTAATTGACTTTCATTCAATTTTTAATTTACTAACTATGTTAATTATCATATTTTATACATTGTATTTGAAAATGCTTCAATTAGGTCCAATGTAGGGTTTTTGTGTCAATTTCTTGGTCAATTGAGTGGAAATTGACGATGTGTCAATTAATTGCTTATTTGTCTAGTGAAATGACTCGTGTCATTGTTTGACATGGTTAATAAGTACACTAAGCATCCGACATGGCGTAATTGTATATAAATATATAATTATTAAAATTATTATATAAAAACATATATATTTTTTAAAAAATATCCCCTACCCTCAACCCCCTCTCGGTCCACCTCGCCGCCCCTAGGGGGGCAATGCACTGTCGCCCAACGCACAATTGGGTGAAGGTTCAAGTCACCTAGTGTGGGCCCCCCCCCCAAATTACTTTTTAAATACAAAAAAAAAGAAAAATTACAAAAAAATGTGTTACTTAAAAGTTTTAAAAAATGTAGGCAGAGCCAATCCCAACTTTGACACAAATTTGTTTTAGGAAAAATAGATCTCCACAAAATCGAAATTTCAAATTCGATTCTAACACATTATTTTTTCAATAAATAAGCATGCATGCGTTTGGATGATGTGATGCATGCATGACGAAGTACCGAGATTTAAAATCTTGGTTTTGACATGAAAATTTAAAAAAAAAATGCATTTCTTGACATGCATGCGTCCAATACCACGCTTCATGCATGCCATAAATCTAGTGTTTTGCAAATGTTTATAAGCCATCTCATTTGGTTGGAACTCATTGATGTCAATAATCTTATCATTATTGAGTAGTCCACTTTGCCAATAATTAATGGTTCTAAGCATGCTTCACGTTTTCATGATTTGAAATGGGTCATTAATGTTGAAACGTTAGAGACTACGTTTCTTTGCTTTTAGTTTCGAACAATACTTATTGTAATAATATTTTGAAAATTTGCATGGCTTCACGTTATTACTTGAAGAGATATAAATTGTGTTTTGCCTAAGTTGCAACTTTTGTCGCTTTTTTTAGAGTCATAATATGTTTATTTGTTGCAAATTGTATGGTTGGGTTTTCATGTCCTTTCCAAGCAATATATATTAGGGATAATTACACTTCTATCTCCTGAGGTTTGGTGTAGTTATACGTAGATCCTCTGTGGTTTAAGAAATTATATTTAGCACCCCTGATGTTGCTTCCTTAACAATAAGTTACCATGTTAGTCAAAATTCACTGAATTTGCTGATATTAGCAAAAAAAATCTATATTAACCCTTAATTGACTTATTGCAGGTCAAATAAATCTTTTTATGATCAAATTACCCTCATATGTCTTCACACGTTAATGTATATAAGGAGGTATATTTCACCTTTATAAGGGTAGTTTAGTAAAAAAAAATATTTGATCTGTAATACGCCAGTAATCAGTTAATATAAGCAAATTCAGTGAATTTTAATTAAAGGAGGGACTTATTTGTTAGATAAAAGCAAACCTCAGGGGTGTTAGATGTAAATTTCCAAATTATTGGGGGTCTACATTTAATTACACTAAACCTCAGGTGTGACGCTCCCATACACCAATACTTTTATGCCAAGTTAATTGCCATGTTTAACTAAAATCTCTTTCATAGATAACATAAGTCATTACATTGCAAGTTAAAATACTCTTTCAACACAACTAACAGGAGTGTCACTTCACCATTTTATATATATCTCAGTCCCATATTGCAAAATAAAGTTATTATAACTTGCTCACAAGTCATCCTCTCATCTAGTGTGTCATTTTTTTTTAGAGGAAAACCCCCAAATATATATAGCTAAATCAAACTGGGGCATCAACCCTTAAAGTGTTCAACAATGAGGAGGTTCAGAACCCTCTACAGTGGAAAAACTAGAGCTAGCAAGAACATGGGCAACCATATTGGCTGTGCGTTTTGCAAAGCAGAAATAAAAATCGCTCTTAGACGACACCATGGAGCGAATGACGTGAATTATAGGGCCAACAACTGAAAGTCTTCATTTGGAGATCTGAGCTTCTGAATAATCTGAAGGCAATCACCCTCCACTACGCACCTAGGCCAACCATACTTACAACATAGTTCAACAGCGAGGTGTGCTGCAAGAGCTTCGCCATGTTCAGGATCTGAAATATTGGGGTGAAAAGCCGCCATGCAAACTATACAATGACCACGATGATCTGGAGCAATAATACTAACTGAAACTCCAAGTGGGTTCTGTCGGACTGAGGCGTCAAAGTTCACTTTGATCACATCAGGAGGGGGAGCAGTCCACCTGTTAGAAAGCGAAGGGACAGGTTTTGACGTAACCGCATTTTGGAAATCATGCACATCAGGCCAACAATCCACATTTTCCATCACAAGTCTGTTCCTTCTTCTCCATAATCCCCAACAGAGCATAACAAAGAAATCAAACTGGTCATGCTGCAATTCGTTTCTAGTGTGTCGGATCCAATCAATCACACCCCCTTGCCATCTAGAAATAGAATTCCAAGGGAGATGGGAAAGCGCCCATACTTGCCGTGCAAATGTGCATTCAAGGAATATATGTCTAGAATCCTCTTGGTGCCACCTACACGTCGAGCATGGTAACTCAATGTTGCAACGACGGCGCTGGAGATTGCAAGTTGTGGGGAGAGCATCCTTGCTTAGTCGCCAGAGAAATACCTTGACTTTGTGTGGAATTTTTGTTTGCCAAATAAAAAACCAGTTGTCGTCTTTGGTGCTGCTCTGTCTAGCCACATCACGAGAAGCACCCGTGACAATTTGATGAGAAATGATATGCCGATTTGACTGTAAATAGACCCTTCTTATCAAAATGCCACACTAGTGTGTCCTCAATCCCCAGATTGCCAATAGGAATTGACTTAATAATCTCAGCATCTTCTTAACAGAACAAGAAATCAACTAAGTCCACATTCCAGCAAGAATTCGAAGGATCAAGCAAGTCTGACACAGTAATATTATGTAAAAACACATTTCTAGGCGTGACAGGGAGAAATGTATGCAACCGAGGTAACCAGGGGTCAGACTAAACCTTAACCTTTTGTCCATCTCCAATTCGCCACCGCATGCCGGCCTCAATGATAGAACGAGACTCGAGGATGCTTTGCCAAGTAAAAGACATACCCGAATTCTTTTTAGCATTTAAAAAATTGTCATGCGGGAAATATCTTGCTTTAAAGATCCTACTAACCAAGAGCTCCGGTTTCTTGAGCACTCTCCAACCCTTTTGCGCAAGCATAGCAAGGTTGAAGGCATGCAGATTTCGAAAACCAATACCACCAGCCTTTTTACTCCGACACATCCTATCCCAAGCTACCCAGTGAATCTTGTTTTTCTCAGAATCATTCCAAAAGAAATTTGAAGTAATGCTCTCAATTTCTTTAAGAAGTGTGACGGGCAATTTGAAACAACTCATGCAATAGGAGGGGATAGATTGTATAATGGATTTGATTAAACCATCTTTACCTCCTTGGGATTGAAGCTTCTCCTTCCAACCTCCAACTTGTTGCCACACTCGCTCTCTTATACTGCTGAAAATTTCTCTCTTGTTCCGTCCGATTAGGTAAGGTAATCCAAGGTATTTTGTTGGCTGTGTTTCAACTTGGACTCCCAAAATATTGGCAAGGGTCTCTCTCATATTCAGAGGGGTATTCCGACTGAACACAACTGACGATTTATCGAGGTTAATCATTTGGCCCGATGCCTTGCCATAGACTCTAAGGACATCTTGAATAGACTTAAGAAAATGATTTAACTCGAAAGCTACAAGCACATTATTAGTGATGAATCTCCCAGGTATAAACGCAGACTGAGAGGGTGAAATGATAGAATCAAGGAAAGGTTTCAACCTATTGGCAATCGTTTCAGAAACAAGTTTAAAAGCAACGTTGCATAAACTTATAGGGCGGAATTGAGACATGGTTTCCGGGTTTTTGCACTTGGGAATGAGTACAATATGGGTGTAATTTAAAGAAGGAGTAGTATCAAGATTATTGAGCATGTTAAGAACACAAGACAAAGTAGCATGACCCATGATATTCCAAAAGCGTTAATAAAAAATGGGGGGCATGCCATCTGGGTCGGGAGATTTGAAGGGAAACATTTGAGATAAAGAATGTTTTACCTCATCTGCAATGTATTCTTCTAGGAGTTTCTAATTCATCTCATCAGTAACGCGTGCCGGCAAAGTCCTTATCACTTCATAGAGCTCGTCTTCGAAAGGTTTCGTAGATGAAAATATGGTATGGAAATATCTCTGAATAACATCCTGAACCGAATCAATGTCATCTTTCCAAGCCCTATGTTCATCCTGGAGTCGATCAATATAATTCGTACGTTTTCTTTGTGAAGCCTTAGCATGGAAAAATCCCGTATCCCTATCACCTTCAGCCAACCATGCTGTTTTGCCTCTCTGTTTCCATTTAACCTCCTCAACTGATAGAATATATACTGATAAAATCTGGGATTTGAAATCCCATTTATGATAACTTTTCAGATTAAATCCCAGATCTGAATGCATGTGTCCAATCATGCCAGAAATATTTTTTTTTTTGGTTTTTTGGTAAGAACCGTGGTTTGAAACCAAGGTTCTTAACTGTAATTTTTTTTAAAAAAAATTTAAGTACCATATCTGGGATTTCAAATCCCAGATATGGCCTTTGTTTTTTTTTTTTTTTAAACAAAGAGCTATTGAATTGCAGAAATCGAGGCAAAGCTGGGATTGCAAATCCCAGCTTTGCCTAAACCATTAACACTTTTCAAATGTTCCCATTTCATTAATGCAATCCCAGCTTTGCTTAAACCATTAACACTTTTCAAATGTTCCCATTTCATTAATTTTTCTTTTTTCTTACATTTTTCTATTAATTTTCCCAATAATCATCCTCAGTCTCTAGCTGAACTCGGGCGTCAATGTGGAGGCTGAGAAACTCATTAAATCTACAAAAGTGTCCTTGTTCCATAGGAGGGCTAAACCACCACCTTTCCTTTTTGAGTCAATCCCGAAGCCGTGCATATTAAGTTGTCTTTTAACTTTATCAGTCTTGTAACCAAACAAGCTCGCAAAGGTGACGAATTGTCCAAGGACCCCCCAGGCCTTGGCAATTCCAAATTAAGCAACTTATAATTCCCGGCGGGGCTGCAGAGCAGTCCGCCGTTTGAGGTTCCTCGCTAGAATCTTCATCCATCAAGGTCGGAGCCAGACTAGTAGATTTCTTGAACTGTCTTTCCTCAAATTTCGGACAGGAGATAAAAGGACTTCGGTAGTTTGCGCTTCCCAGTAACAGGTGGTTGGGGAATAGGAGAGGTTTACGGCGAGCACGGGAGGATGGGGAGGTGCGTTTCCGACTGCTTTCATCAAACAATCATTCAACTCAAACCATCTATCAAACATACATTTCTCACAAGTATTATTCACACAACTCATATGCATGCATAAAAGTAATATCAGATAAAATAGCACATATATGCGATAAAAGTTATTTACTTACCTTGCATTCCCACATAATCATTCAATTTAACCATCCATCTAATTATAGCATCTCCATTGTTATTAGCAAATCAAATGATAAATTTTCATAAAGGTCATACGAAGATAAAATAACACATATAGATGTCGTCAATTGTTTACTTACCTAGTTTCACCATACAATTTAACTCAAACTACCCATCAATTATACCTTTTTCATAAATATTAGTGACAAAATCGTATATTATATAAACTGATATAAAGATAAAAAACACATAGATTATATCAACTGTTTACTTGAAGAAAATAAACATGAAGAATTTAGTTGATATACATGAAAGATCAGCAAAACTTACCAAGTTCAGCTATAGAAATTTCCCCACTTCCCTCTCTTCTCGCCCACCACCGCCTCTCTCTTTCTCTCTCGTCTTTTCTACACTCTTCTATGTGTATGCATGTCTACTTATTTTATATGCGTGTACTCTCCTCCCTTCTCCCCCACCGCCTTTCTCTTTTTTCTCTCCTTTTCTTTTGTCTTCCCATATATAATATATATATAACTTATATACCTATAGATATATATTTCTAAGTATATATATCCATAAAAGTTAAAAAAGGTTTGAGTTTATATGAATATATCATGATGCATTTTATGTCTACATGTACATATATTATATATTTATATCTCCATATAATTTAAAAGTTAAAAAGTGTGTCTATTCAGATATATGAATCCTCATATTTCCAATCTATTCCTATTTTACAAATATTGGAATGACTACAATAATTTTATCTGATCTTCTTAATTATCTCATTAGCCACAATATTGTATAATCCATCACTCTTTATGTTTATGTTCTTATAATTAATAACTGAGAATTCAAGATAGTAATTCTAGGGGTGTTACATCAGGGGTTGGGGTTGGGGTTGGGAGGAAAGAAGAAGATTTGAAGGTGAGGAGAGAAGGAGAATATATAAAGTAACCATAAACTTGAACACTCCCTTACACATACTTTGTGTTTTTTCTTAAAGATAGTTCGGGTAGGGGAATCCTACTCGAACGGGTTACTCGATAGGGAAAATTATTTAAATAATATAAAAAAAATTATAAAAATAGTGTGTTTTGAAAATATTAAAAAAATAAGCAAAGTCGATATCTGACATACTGACTTTCTTTGTTTAGAGAATTGTGGCGGTTCCCCAAACTTGATGTGGCGCGCTTATAAAAATTGTTGCTTTAAGCTATGCAACATTAACAAAAATATTAAATCTATTATTAATTAATAATAAAATTACTCTATTAATTTGGAAACATATAAAATAAACAAAAAAAAAAAAAAATGATTGAAGAACGGTTGCTTAAAGCAGCAATTCTTGTAGGCATATCACGTAGGTTCCCCACACAAGGAAAGTCATTATGTCACATATCGACTTGTTCAACTTTTTAAATTTTTTCAAAGCACTTTTTTTTTTAAAACAATTTTCTATTTTTTTCTTACATTATTTAAATATCTTTTGCTACCCGATATTCAAACCTAAAGTATCAAATTAAGGTTTGGGTAGGATTCTTGTACCTGAACTACCCAATTGGGAACCTGAAATTTTCAATAATTTACACATTCTCCTCATCGTCAAATCTTTTACCTCCATTCCAACCATAACAAAAATTCTCTTTCGCTCTTACAAACTCTAAATTTCTAACATATTACAAGGAGATGATGGAGTAAGATTATCAAATTCAAATGTTAATATTATTTTTCTCTTCTTCTATTTATAAGCTTTTTAATATATTTAATTTCTATCACTTATAACTGTGCACCTTTTTTTTGTAGATATTTTTTTATCATCATAATTGAGTAGCTTATATTTCTGCAAAATTAAGTGGAAAAAATTGACATTTTTATAATGAGATGCATGAAAATTGCAATAGAATCAAATATATTTCATTCTAAAAAGTCAAGTGGTTTTCAAACCATAATTAAAAAACCTTATTTGACGTTTTAAAAGTCACTTGACGGGGTTGACACCAAAAGATTCAACACTTATTACAAGCATGAAGCAAAGGGATGGGTTGCAGCAAATTAAGGCTGCATGCATTCATCTTTTTCCATTTATGGACCAATTCAAATCCAACGTACGGTTATGAAGTTTGTTTATTGATGAGTGGAAAGCGGATATCTATTCTTTTATTATTAGGTTGGGGGAGAAAATTTGTGATCGTTTCACCTAAAATGAAATTATATATGAATAATGATTATTTAATAAAATTACTTTTTTATTTATTTCGACCTGCAAGAGGGGTGATTGATCAAAAAGGTGGATTTTATAGTCATAAGACTCGTGTCAACAGTTGCTGGTCTTGTTACAATAACGGAATGAAGTAAACATTGAACTAGTCTATATTATTATATCAGTCATTTGAAGTAAACATGCTCTGCCAGTATTGAATTCATCTAAATAAAAAGAAGTTACATGTGCGATCGATATGCCACTTTATGGGTATGTTTTTTTACATGTGAGGACACTAGACGGCCGAGTACATTAATAAATTCCAAGTTAAAGTTGAAAGAAGCAAAATAAATGTGAAAGTATATACCTATATTTGTACAATTCAAACTAATGATCTCTCAGTAGTGAAGTTTTAGGTCTTGTTTATTTAATATTGATAGAGAATAATTTTTACTAATCGAATAATTAAAATTTAATTTTTCTTCAAAAAATCACTTACAAAATTATTTTTACTTTTTTATTTAGATTTAGACAAGTGTACCATTGATTATTTTTATCCAAAAAGATTCACTTATTTTTTTAAAGTAAATTTAGTTAGTAAAATAATTTAAATTTATTTTTAGGGTAAATCGCATAACACCTCTATATTTTTAGAAAAATAGTGTAAAATCCCCATTTATTATATTTATAGGTAAAAAAACTCCCGTATTATTTTTTAATACAACAAAATACCTCATCTCTATTATAAACTAACGGAAAGTGAGCTAGACGCGTGGTTTTGTGCGAAATGTCTTTGTTTTTTGTCGATTTTGAGATTTTTTTAAAGTGGGCAAATGTCCCTTTTGCTCCTTTTTATTTAATAATTTAGTGTGTATATATTTTAATTAACAAATGACGATACAGAAATTAATATACTAAAATTCACTTTTTAAATTAAAAATTTATATGAATATAAATAAAAGTCACTTATAATATTATATATTATTAATTGAATTAAAGTATTATTTAATTTAAATATTTATTTATAAAATATACTAATTAAATATCAAAATACCTAAAAAGCAACTTTTTCAAGTTATATAAAATACTACATTAAAATTAATAATATATATTTAAACTAAAAATAATATTTTATTATTATTTTTAAAATTTATCAAAATAAATATTTTTACTTATTTTTTTTTTACCTTTTTCTTCTCCATCAATGATGAGATTGGGCAATGTCGGCCCCACGGCGACGCAAGGACGCCCCGGCAGTCTAGACGGCGTCTGCTTCGCCGCCCATTTGTATATATATATATATATATATATATATATATATATATATATATAATATTATCTATGTATATTGTACGCATAATATTTTCTGTATATGTATAATTAGATATAAATAAATTTTAAATTATTTAAAATTTGAACTGTTTATTTTTTAATAATTGAAGATCAATGGTTATTATAAAAGGGGTATAACGGGCAATTCAATATATATTTTAACGTCGTTAAACTTATCTAACTGGAGGGGAGAGTCTGCAATATTTTGAAAAACACATGAGGCTTTTTGCCTAATTTTTTTACGCATGGAAATTTCTAGCTAAATTTTAAAAATAAAGGTTTTTTTTTTTTTTTTTTGTGCAATTTATCCTTATTTTTATGTTCAGTATACTTTTGTGTTTTAAAAAATTATCAATTATTTTAATTCTAAATTCTAGATTATTATTATTTATACTTTAAAATTTAAATAATTTATAATTCTATTTATTTATCTTTCTAGAATTATAATTTTCCACACAGTGTAGTAACTAGTTATTTTTTTGTAGAATCCACATACCATTATTTGTAAAATTAATAACTAAATTCTCCAATCAATCAAATTATAATTTCTTTTTATATCATTGTAATGTAATTGGTTCTGCACCACATTAAATACTATCCCAATTCCATAACACCAATCAATATCTGTAATTTAGATCTCAACATACTTTCATTCATAAAAATCAATAGAAAAATAAAAAAGAATAGCATTTTTGGTGCCACATTTTATGAACTGAGCATATTTAGTCCTATGGAATAAAAAGTCGTAACATTTTTTTGTCACAAAAAATAAAAAAAAAATTGTGAATATTTGATTCCATATGAAAAAAATTATAGCATTTTTGGTCACAAATGCTAATTTTTTTAGCCGATAGGACTAAATGAACTAAATTTATAAATTGTGAGATTAAAACTACAATATCCTCTACATATGAAATCAAAAGTGCAATTTCCAGTTTATTTAAACGGTCTAATTTTTAAATGAAATGGTGCTTCAATATATTTACGTGGAGTAATTTTCAAGTATATTAAATACTAAATAATTTTTATCTCTGAAAATTCAAATTTTTGAATGAGGCGATCATTAGAAAAAGGAGGAACTGTGATTGAAGGAGTGGTTTTTTTTTTTCTTTTAATAATTTTTAAGGTAATTAGTTATTATGAACTTTCTTAAAATTTATCATAATTACAAACATTACATTATTATTTAAAAAATAATCAATACTCTTTAATTTTAGCGGTCATCCAACAATCAGCACAGTCTAATAGTCTTCATTATGTTTTCATCTATTTTTTTAAAAACAACTGATTAAAATGTCATTGTAACTATAACTTATCTTTTAAGTTTGTTTTTATTTTTTTTTATGGATTTAGTTGATAACTTGTTTATAATTTTTTAAATTTTTCTATCCACCTCATACGTTTTTTTATTTTTATTTTTTAAAAATAATACTATAACGAGGACAACGTCGACAATTTCATCTGCATCCAAAAATTATATAATTTTATCAAACATCAGGGATGTATTTATAATTTTTAAATAATGAGAGGATATTCATAATTCTATCAAACCTCAAGGGAGCTCATTGCAATTTATGAATTATTTACCCCGAAATGTGTCCAAATTGTTAGTTTTGCAACTATACCCTAATTTTTTTTTTATAATATTATAAATAACTATGTAATTGATATATTTTTTCTATACTAGTTATGCCACACAATATTTTGTGTGGGCAGAGTGAGATTGATACAATCTAAGTTTTAAAATAAAAATCAATACATTATTAAAATAGTTGAACAAGTGAATACTATGACTAAAATTGATGGTTAAAAAGGAGCAATACTATTTGGAAAAAATAAATAATTTCTATTATTATAGATATTTAGAGTATACATAATTGATTTTTCAAAATTTAGCATCGTGGTATCACAAACAGTTATTTGTGAGCGAGAATTTATAAAAATAAATAAATTATGCTTTATATCTATACTATTATAAAAGAAAATTCATTTGACTTACCAACTCTAAAATGCCCAAATTTACCCGTCATTTCATTTATTTTCTTTAAAAAAATTTGGTCAGTTTAGTAATTTTAATATTTTTTTAATAATTTCATAATTATTTATTTTTCTTAACTACCCACTACTCCACGTTCTTCTCTCACCTTAATTCTTCACATTTATTTTAATTTATTTTTTTCATAATTTTTTATCATCTCTTATAATAATTTTTTTTTTACGTTTGTAGAAATCGCGTGCAACGAAAACTAGTAAATATAAACATAATTTTATATTTTTGGACATTTTTCAAACTCAAAACACACGTAAAATAAAACAAATAAGAAATGGAAGATATCTTGAAAATGATGAAAAGAGTAAAGTAGAATTGTTGTATAAGGCGCGTTTTGGCGGACCAAAAGTTAAACGAACACGCTCCTCTCTCTCTCTCTCTATTTCAATTATTATTATTATTATTACGGATAATTACACTTTTCTCCTATCAGATTTTATATAATTATACATAAATCTCATATAATTTAAAAAATTATATCTATCTATCATTTTTAAAGTTTGCTTTTGCTTACCAAATAAATTTCTCCATTGGTTATAATTTACTAAAATTCATTGATATTAACAAACAAAAAAAAAAGAATGAAAATTGATATGTATCATCGATTGACTGAATATTTACTTATTACATGCCAAATATTTTTTTTTGAACTAACTAACTCTGTAATGGTGAAAATATACCTCTCTACATGCATTAATGAACGAAGACGTATGTGAGTAGTTTGGTCATAAAAAAATTTATTTGATTTGCAAATAGTTAATCAGGGGTTAATATGTATATTTTTTCTGATTTTATTGTTAATATCAGCAAACTCGATGAATTTTGACTAATAGGAAAACTAATTTATTAGACAAAAATAAATCTCAGGATCAAATTTCAAGAGATGAGAGTGTAATTAATCGAATTTATTGATATTAGCAAATTTAATAAGTGTTATATGTAATTTTTTAAATTATAGAGAATTTATGTATAATTTTATCAAATTTTTAGGTCGAGGAGCGTTATTATCCCAATTATTATTGTTTATTAATTTTATTTGAATTCTTTCTTTAAAAAGAAAAGGGGGAAAATGCGGTACAGCTGCTTCGAACAAAGAGCGGACTCCAAACAAAACTTCAAATGCTGCCTATAAAATCCATGCACGACCCGGTCAGCCGGTAATAAAAATGGTGTCAGCACCCTGTACTCGTGTGCCTCCCTCCCACCGCAATTCACCAGTAGCAGGTCTTTTTCCGAATTGTCCACTCCCACTGCCACTGGCAGTTAGTCTGCATTTATTTCATGCCTTTCTCTCTCACGCACAACACCTCCTCTTTCTCTCTCTACAATCCATCCATCACTCTACTCTAAACTCAAAATTCCCATGGTGTAAATTGTTTTCTCTCAGATCCCTCCCATTATTCTTGCTAGCCCTTTCTCTCTCTCTCTCTAACTGTGCTCGAGATTCTGTTGTCCGTACGGCATTGTTTTTGCATTTTTTTGCTGAGTGAGGTTTGATGCTGTGTCTCTGGTGAGTGTAGTGTGTGGCGTGTGTTATGCTGGTGGATATTTAATTTTTTAACATTGCTGATGGACTTTTTCTTTTTTTTCTTTTTTTTTATATGGTGTTTTGAAATTCAGCATTCGGTGGTTAGAGGAACTTTTTGAGTTGGAATTTCATTTTATGTAAGAGAATTTGATAAGTGGTGGGGAATTCAGTCGATTGCATTGACTTGGGTTTATTTGCGCTTTTTCGTATGTTTTTTCTTCTTAATTTGCATAAATGTGAGGATACTCTGATGTCTTATGCTTACAGGAAGAGTCAATTTGGATAAATGCAGATATCTTCTCAGAAAATGATTGATGATATGCCATTTTCATGAAAATAAGCTGCTTTAGTCTAGCATAATCGCTACCTACGTAGCAATCCGATCTGACTATCGGTTTGCCTGCATGTTAGAGTGTGTGTGTGTGTGTGTGAGAGGGAGAGAGAGAGAGACAGAGAGAGAAAGAGTAGTTTTTAAATTTTAGTATATTGATAAGGCCGCTGATTTGATGCTCTGGTTAATTGGTTCATTTACTGGGGTCAAAGCGAGCCCCGTGAACCACATAGATGAAATGGGCTACATTTAAAACTATCATAAAGTATACATGTAAAAGTTCAAAATTTTCTATTATCTCAACTCAAATCTTACTCATGGAATTTGCTTAGTCATTGGTGAGAATAATTTGAAGTTTTGGGGGCCTGAATTGATCTGATTAATTTTTCCTCTTCAGGAGTTGTTTCTGAGCTTGATGTATTTGGATGCTATTCAGACGTAACCAATAGAAATTGAAAGGGTTATTATTCCCCGGGGAGCTGCTACTATGACACTTAGTTGAATCAAGAAATTCAGCTTCAAAAATATCCTGAAGAAGATTTTCCAGTAGCAACATCTAGGTTTGGATTTCAGTGTGAGGCATAATTGTAAGCTTGCATCAGTTTCTTCCTGATTGGCTTCATATAAAAATCAGGGTACAGGTGGAGGAGGCTCACATGATATGTAGAGTCGTCGGTATTAGTGATCTTCAAGGAATAATTGGTTGTGTTGCTTTTTAACTGCTAATCACATCTGCTCAAAAGTGAGATGCTGGAGACAGAATCATGCCCTTCACGGGTTTTATCTCCTTTCCGGGAGGAAAGTGGTGATGAAGAGCTGTCAGTTCTTCCAAGGCATACAAAGGTTATCGTGACAGGAAATAACAGAACGAAGAGTGTTTTGGTGGGTCTGCAGGTGTTTGTCAAGAAGGCTGTTGGCCTTGGTGGTTGGCATTGGCTGGTACATTTTCACCTTCTTACAAACCATACAGTCTGATCTGTTTTTACCCTTCCCTATTTTGCACCCACTATATTGGTGGTGACTTTCAAATTTATGTGCAAATATTAATTTGAGCTATTGGGGTCATGACAGTAATAAACATTTTCTTTTATTGTACTTGGATGCATCAGTATCAATATTTGATTTCCTCCCTCCATAATAAGTACATGGATCAAGAAATAGGTCTATTGAAACAATTTTTGGTTCAGTGTGATATTATTTTCCTGCTTATGATTATTTTTAGAAATTCTATTCTACGTGAAAGTGATTAGAATTTCTGGTATTTCCTGATTGAAAGTAAAAAATAGCTAAGAGCAGCTATAATTGTGGAAAAAGCGAAAGGGGACGTGCAACCTAAAATGATTGAACAAAGGAAATGGAGATTTTATTTATTTCACTTAGCTGCTTTGGTGAATAGGATATTTTACAAAGTTGTGCTGCTCTTGTTGACCTGTATAGTTTTCCAGTATGTTTGTCTTCCAATTCTTTGTTATTTATCTTTGAGTTTGTTCTTTCTCCCACTTCATATGGTTTTGCAACATTTTGACAAGAGGTACTGAACCAGGTTTTAAAGAATGGGGTTGAGGTGAAGCTCCAACGAAATGCTTTGAGTGTGTTAGAACCTCCTACGGGTAACGAAGAAGATGATGAGTATGATTTTGATGATTCCAGCAGTGGCTCTGATATTTGTGAAAAGGACCATCATCGCTTCTGTAAGTTGTAGCACTTGCCTAAGAATACCAGGAATTCTATTCTGTTTAATTGCTCTGTCTTCCATGATAGCCCCTCTTGAAATTTCTTTACTTATCCCTTGATCAGCTTCTGGCTTTCACTTCAGCAAGATCAGCAAGCCCAGAGTCCGGTATAGTAGACCCTGGTTGCCATCTGTTTCAACAAAGTCAATTAATCGCAGTAATTGCAGAGAAGTTCAGTCCAAATGTCATACGACCCAACCGGTAAGCAAGATAGCAATTTCAAGTACTTGCAATACCTATGACCTTTCATCTCTATTAATGATTTTGAATTATTCTTGCTTAGCTTGTGATTTCATGCTTCCCAATTGGTAAAACGGAGAGAATATGGTATTTTGACTGCTTACAACAAAATATAATTAGAGAGCATATCGGTGGTTTTTGATTTATATTAATGGAGATATATTTGAATCGTTTACGTAGACTGCACGAAACATCACTTAGAAACTCAGTTTACTATATTCTTTCCTTTTCCCGGATCATCACCTGATTTGTCCTGTGAAAATTGCCCTTCTGATCATTTGCAGTGAGCAAATGTATGCCCACCTTCAGTTACAGTCCATCTTGGTTATTCACTTTGTATTGCTGTGATACTTCAAGTTTGGTTAATACTGTAATTAATGATCCTTGTAGCTTGTAGGTTCCATCTACAGCATCTTTATTCGAGTTGTCTCTGAGTCTGATATATACTTTCTTTTGGTACTTTGGGTCGATTAGAGAGTTAATTTGGCAAAGCTTGGAACTGGATCATTGTGGAGATATTGGAAAGCTTCCATCTGGTTGGTGTTCTTATTTCCCCTTGTCTTGATTTCCTTTTTATTTCTCATCAAATTTGGAGTCATAGTAGCTCAACCTTTTTTCCCAATTCCATATGCAGGCGCATATCAATCCTAACCCTACAAAGGAACAACTGCTTAGTGCTATCCAGCAGCATTTCTCTTCACAGGTATAATAATACTCACTTGCAGCCCCCCTTCCCATCCACATGCATACGGTATATAGGTACAGTCACATGCATATTCTAATGCCTTGCCCTTTTTGATACAACAGCATGTGGATGAGGTAGAAGTGATTGTGGAATTTATCCGTGCGGCCAAGAAACTACAATCAGTTGGCACAAATAGAGATCTGTGATTGAATCCTAAAAATCAGATTTTCAATGCCTGTAATATATATGTATCTAGTTGATATACTTATGTACCTAACTCTAATTCACCTCTAATTAACAGCTAATTTAGAGACCATATGTGCACGAGAGCTTAACTTATTCTGCAATCTTGAACCCTAACGTTGTACCATGGTCCATGGTGCATCGGCCTATTAATGTTATGCTCCTTAATTCTGTCATTGTTCATGTCCACCCTATAGCCTATACAAGGGAATAAACTCGATCTACTAGGAATGAAATAAATACTGTCTGAATTTTCTGGGAGTTGTATAACATATATGTTGAGTGGAATACTAGAGTAAACATCATCAAGTTCCTGAGTAGGTCATGGGGTTTTTGATTGATTTATTTATTTTAAACATCAGGCTCGAACTTGTGAATCACAAGGTGTTATTCTTGAGCCACTTGATCGTCAGTGGTTCCGAAATTCTTGTTGATCAATGGACGTTTTTTCTTAGGTGTCCTCTTCCTTTGACTTTGTTCTGAGTTTAAAGGTTGATGACTTCTTAGGGCCCAAAAGGTTGATGACATAAAAACAATTATTCTTGGTTGATCTTTTTCCTAGCATCCCATTATCATTATATTAGATTAAAACTGGGTGAGGGTGAGGGTGAGGGTGAGGGTGGTGTTGATGTTTTGGTGAGAAGGGGGGGACAGGACAGGTTTATTAAATGAGCACCAACTACTAGTAGTAATATATGGTTGTTCTTTCTAGGGCATGTTCAAGTCCAGACCAAGTGTGTGTCTGAATCATGCTCTTCAATTCTTCATTATTATTCCATGCTATAATTGGAGGGTCCCCTTTCTCTTACGTAACACTGGCCCCTACAATTATTTTCTTGTACAAGGTTTAGCTGACTCCCCAGATTTCACAATCTTGCTTGTAGGGGTGTTCAACAAAATTGTTGGACCGCCCCAACCGATCGACCCAACCCAAATCGCATCGCAATTAGCGAGCTAAAGGTGGGTTGGGTTGGTCTTGGGCTAGTTAAAAAAAGACCGCATTTGAGCAATTGGGTCTGGTTTTATGTTTACGTAGACCGCGTTCGACCGCGATGATGATAATAGTATAGTAGTAATAATAAGAAGAAGAAAAAGAAGAAGAAGATGAAGGTGAATACTAATAATATACTAGAATTCTTCATATGTTTATACAAAAGTTTTGATTATGCATAAACATTCAAGTTGGTATTGTATAATATATATGTATAAATATGTAGATGAGATCAATTAATTCATTAATTCTTGATTATTGACAATCTTCTATATTTTTTATGCCGTTGATAAAGGCAAGAACTTGAAATAGATGATATCACGATTTTGTTATAATTTGTTTTCATTACCGTCTTATTTCATTTTAAATAATTTTTATTTAATATTTATATATTATTATGATCAGTTTTTATATAATTAATTCGAAATAATAAAATTTTCACAATCTTATTCATTAAAGAATGGTAATTTTTTTAATAATATTTTATTCTTTTAAAATAAACATATAACTATGTATAAGTGCTTATTTTTACATATTATAATTGATATATCATATTTTATAATTAGCTCTACAGAAAAATATATTTATTTTGACAAAATAATTGTAACAAAAGCGTAAGTTGTCCCAAAATACTAATATAATTGTATAGGTGATTGTCTATATACTAAAGACCGCAAAAACCGCCCCAACCCCCCAACCCAATTAGACCACAAAGTGCGGTTTTGATGATCGTTGGGTTGGGTTTGGGTAGAGCTTTCTAAAGACCGCAATGATTGGGTTGGGCCAAAAAATTACCTAAACTGCCCCAACCCGCACCGCGTACACTCCTACTTGCTTGGACCCATCCCATCTCTACCTACCAATCTTTGTTTTTCTTCTAAATCCCCTCTACTAATTCATTTTTTACTTTTTAGGTTAGTTTAAAACTTCAACATATATCAGGCAAAATTGCAAAACTAATCCCACACCTTTGTGCCATTTCAAACTTGATTCCATATTTTTATAGAATTTTAAATTTACTTTTATATTCCGTTATAAAACATTGCAAAAAAAGCCCCATCAGTCACAGCCTCACAGGCGTAAAACTAATGGCGGAGGATTCCATGTGAAAATTACGTGCACGTGGGTAAAAAAAAAAAAAAGGTCGGTTATTAGTGCTAGTCCTTTATGCATTGTTTTGACTTCTTTTTGTAACTTTAACAAAATATGGGGTTAAATTCAAAATTTTAAAGATGGAATCAAGTTTGAAATGACCTTAAACTGTACAACTAATTTTGCAATTTTGCCACTCACAGGTAGGGGTGGGCGTCGGATCGGTTTTTTCGGGTTTACGTAGTTCGTGTTGGGTACTCAAAATTTTGGGGTAGCTAAAATAGCTATCGATCCTGACTCAAAGTTTGTGGGTACCCGATTAAATTGGGTACACGACAGTCGGGTATATTGGGTATCCGATTTTATTTTATTGTATATTATTTTTGTTAAGGTATTTTAATATTTTTTTTAATCATTTAGTATATTAAAACGAAGTAAAAAATAAATATTCTAATGTTAATAAATTTTATTAAACAATAGACATTAAGTTAACCATTATAAACTAAACATATAAGAACAAAATTAAACATTAAACACCAATATTTGAATTTATTAAATTCTTTTCATTTTCTTTTTGTAATATTTTAGGATTTGTAAAAATATAAATTGCAAAAATAAGAGAAAACAAAAATAATATTTGAAAAGAATATTTTGTTAAAAAGAAGAAGAAAGATTTAAAGGATGGAGAAAGTTTTTTTTTTTTTTTTTTTTTTTTTTTTAATATTGGTTATCCGATTGGGTAGTTTGAGTAGGACTCTCCTACTCGAAACCTGACCCAACTTTTAGAAGTCCCCCAATATTCAATGTTTTTATTATTGAAAAATTCAAAATAATTACCCGAACTACCCGATCCAGATGCCTACTCCTACTCACAGGCCTTGAGAGTTTTTCTAATGATAAGTTTCTATAGATTAAGTTGATTTTAAAGGTAAATAATAATGAGCTCCTCTAAGATTTGACATAATTACAAATATCTTTTCGTTATTTATGAAATTATCAATACCTCTGATATTGGATGAAGTTATATAATTTTTTAATGGAGGTTTGAATTATCAAATTTATCTTTACTGTATTTTTTTTCTTAAAAAATTATAAAAAAAAATCAGATGAGGTGAATGGAAAATTTTAAAAAATTATAAAAATATTATCCACTTAGTTCATAAATAAATTTTGAAATATGTTAACAAATAAGTAATATTATAGTTCATAATTTATCAGTGTATTTTGGTCTGTTCACCACAAATAAATGGATGACAACTAACGGATTAGAGAAGTTGTTAAATAATTATTAAAATTAGGAGTATTGATGATCTTTTTAAATGATAAAAAGTATTTATAAGTATTTCGAACTTTAGAAAAATTCGTAGTAATTTACCGTAATTTAAATAAGAAAATTAAAAACAAGGATAGGTAACAACGTCACGCAATTAGGAAATGAGGGGATATTATATTATTTTATTTGTTGTATTATAAGTATTTATTTTGTCCTTTCACTCGTTATTCGATAAGACGACTTATTTAGATTAGGGATAATTATACTCCTTTTTACTTGAGGTTCGGTATAATTATATGTAAAAAATTACATATAGTATTACAAGTCTTACTTTTATCTAATAAATAAGTTTATCAATTAATCAAAATTTATTAAATTTCAGATTAACAAAAAAAATAAAATGAGAATTGATATTTACCAATGATTGACTGATTACTAAATTACTGCAGGTCCACAATTTTTTTCAAACTAAATTACCCGTATAACAGTGAAGATATATCTTTTTATATGCACTAATGCGTAAAGACATACGAGGGTAATTTGATCATAATTTTTTTTTATTAATCTCTAGTAAGTCAATCAGAGATTAATATAGTTTTTTTTTCTGATTTTTTTGTTAATATTAACAAATTTGATGAACTTTGACTAATAAAGGGACTTATTTTTTAGACGGGACGCAAACTTCAAATGTGATAAATGTAATTTTCGAATCTATAGAAGATTTATGTATAATTATATCAAATTTCAGAGAAGAAGAGTGTAATAATCCCTTTAGATTATATAATCTTAAGACATTTCAATAATTGCACACTTGTTATCTCTTATTTGCCTCTTTCAAGATTGTTGCCTTTAATTATGATTAATAATTATATATATATATATATATATATATATATTTGTGGGGTTAAAAAAAATATTTTTTTTGGTAATGATAAAATTTAGGAATAACTACACTATTCTTCCATAAAGTTTGTAAAAATTATATGTAAACCTTCTGCAGTTTGAAAAAAATTCACACCTAATACCTCTTAAGTTTGTTCTTGTTCAACAACGGCCCGTTAGTGACATCAGTAAAAAAGTTGTATAGAAATTTATATTTATCCTTGATCCCTAATTGACTTATTATATATTTATTGCATGTCAAATATATTTATTTAACTTATTACATCAATCAAGGTAAATATGAAATTTAGTAATTATTAGTATTATTTTTTATTGATGTCAACAAATTTCGTAAACTTTATTAAATGTATTTATTTTTTTGAACGAAAATAAATATCAAAGGTACTAAGTATAGCTTGTTTAAATTTGAAGTGTTTTAAATATAATTACAATAAATATCAGAAAAAGGGTAGTAGAAGTGGGTCGATATTAATTTTAATTTGGGCTTTTGGGCTTTTTCTTTATTTTTATCTTCTCTGCATTTAGATTAAAAGATCTGATCTTCCTGAATAATTTGAAAATATAATAAAATAAAATAAAATTTCAAATGGTGATCCGTAGGCTTATATATTGAGATGGGAGGGGACCTCAAAAAATTCTCCTACCCTGCTCTGCTCTGGTAGCTTTTGGCCAAAAAAAAAATTCAATTTGATTCAAGTGAGAGGAAAAATTTGTTTTTTTATAATTTTACTGAATCAATCTTCTTTTCGTTTTGTACTAGAAAATAAATAAAATTATATTATACTAATATAATTTTAATATATCAAAAATTTAAAAATTTTATTAATAAAAATATTTATAAAAAAAAAAAGAACAGACATATTTTTTATTAAAAGAAACTATAGTTGATTTCGATCAAATAGTTTCTCAATAAATTTTTTTATCTTTTTTCTGGCAATTATGTATCGTATTATCAACAGGAAGCAAAAAGAATTGGGGTGGGTGGGGGAGTTATATAGATATATGTGCAATAGAGTAAATATATACTTTTTTGTCTTATCTTTTCACTTTAGTGTTGGAACAAAACTAAACTCCGAAAGAATTTCATACACATCGAATTTATAAATATTTCTGTAAAAGTGGCTCCACATCTGTTTAACACCTTTACACAAAATTCTTTAATTGTGTTGATAATACCTTACGTTGATTTTTTTTTAGAACATGATTTGTTAGCTTATATATTTTATTTTTATCTATAATATATTTTAAAATATAAAAAAATAATATATTATATGCATAGAGGACGACGTATCACGGTGACTAATATCATACCTCTATGTAATTGAAGGGCACCCTATTAGTACCTTCAATTTATGGCCCCTCATATTTAAACTTTTTTCTAATATTTTACTATTTTTTCTCTTCTCAACTTCCACACCCCTTTTTATTCTCTCTTTTTTTTTTTCCTAATGTTTTCTCATAATTTTTAATATCTTTTTATCTAATAATTATTTTTTATAATTTTAAATTAATTATACATACACATTTGAGTGTACCATATATACTAGTATCTATACCTTTATATTAAAGGAGATTGGTGTCTCTCTCTCTATTAGTTTGTTATTTTTTATTTTTTTCAATTATTTCATCAGGTTTTTTTCTCAAACTCCATTTTTTTTCTCTCTCTGAACTTCTATGTTTTTTCTTCCCACTTTTCTCTAAATAACTACTCACAACTTCTACCTTTTTAATATTTTTATTTATTTAACTAAAATATATAATTTAAAAATATAATAATTATATCTTAATATTTTAAATTAATTGCACACAAATTTTGATGTGTTGCACACACTATACATATATTGTTGGAGAAGGTCCTTTGGGTGTCCAAATCAATTTTTATCTGTCATTTTAAAAAAAAATCTAAATTAATTAATTATGTTTAATTTCTCCACTCATCATGATCTTTTATAACTACATTTTTATAGTTTTTTTTTTCTCATGTATTTTATCTATTTTAGATAATTATATTTAGTACCTTAAAGGTTTGCATTCGTCTAACAAATAAGTCTATTCGTTAATTAAAATTCATCAAATTTGTTAATAGTAACAAAAAAATCTATATTTACTCTCGATTGACCTCATTTTTTACAGGTCACGTAAATTTTTTATGATCAAATTACTCTCATACGTCTTCACATGTTAATACATGTGAAGAGGTATATCTTTATCATTATAAGGATAGTGTAATTGATAAAAAATTATTTGACCTACAATAAGTAATAAAATAATCGAGGGTAAATATCACTTTTTTTTTTTTTACTAATATTAATATATTTAGTGAATTTTTACTAATACAAATAAATAAAGGTAAACTTTTAAAATATTATATATAATTTTTTAAATTATAAAAAAATTATTTATAAGGCAAAATGTCACTTTTGGTCCCACTAGATAGGGTCATTCTCACTTTTGGTCCCGAGCTTTACGGGCTCAACACTTTTGGTCCCAAAACCCTAATTTTTTGACACATTTGGTCATGTGCCGTTAGAATTAACGGAAAATGGGTCACGTGCCGTTAGTCAACAGTTAGTCAATGTTAGTCAACGGTCAGTCAAAAGTCAATTTTTTTTTAGGGAAAAAAAGGCACCAAAAAATATTTTTTGCTATTTATATATGTAAATAACCCACAAACACTACATAACATTTTCATCTTTTTCTCATCACTTTTAAATTGATAGAAATATGCTAAAAGATGTCACAAACATCTCAAAATTCTACAAATATTGAATGCTATTGTCACAAATTGATGGCTTAAATGCATAAAATCCCTCTGTATTTTAAAAATTCAGCAAAAATCCCTTCTTGTTTTTAAAAAAACTGAAAATCCCTCTACAAATTGATCGCCATGCCCTTGCTTATTATATATTTTTTATTATTTTAATAACTATTGGATCTTTTTTGAATGAATAAAAGCTCTGAATTTGATCAATTATTCGTAACTGCTGATTTTAAAAATTTGAAGGGTTAAATTTACCAAATTTATAAATTATAAAAATATTTTTTTTAATATTATAAAATTATTATATTTCAATATAAATTAATAAAATATAAAATAAAAGTATTAAATTATTATTTATTTTAATATAATTACCCTAACCCCCCCACCCCCCCTTCCCCAACTCCATTGCTGCCCCCCCTCCCCCGTGCCACCACCAGCAACCTCCTTCCCCTCCCCCTCCCGTCAGCACCAGCAACAGCGACGCTGCCCCAGTCAAAGCTCGGGCGGCGTCGCCTAGAGGATTTGGGAACGGCGACGTCGCGAGTCTGAGCGCGACGTCGCCGTCCGCCCAAGTTGTTTGGGCGTTGGCGTCGCCGTCGCCCAGAGCTATTCTGGGCAACAGCGACGCCGCGCCCAGATTCGAGGGCGATGGCGATCGCCATCGCCCTTCTCGACGGCAGCGGGGACGGCGGCGATGGCCGTCGTCCCCTAGTTGATTTTTTTTTTTTAAGAATTGATTTAAAAAAAATTAGTTATTAAAATTTTAAATTTAATTAAAAATTAAATATTTCTTCTTAAATTTGAATTAAGAAGAATTAAATTTTTAAAAAGTTTAAAATGATTTTAAAAAAAAATGATTTAAATTTAAAAAATATAAAATTAGCCGTTGACTAACTGTTGACTCAAGTCACGTGCCGTTTCCCGTTAATTCTAACGGCACATGACCAATTGTGTTAAAAAATTAGAGTTTTGGGACCAAAAGTGTTGAGCCCGTAAAGCTCGGGACCAAAAGTGAGAATGTCCCTATCTAGTGGGACCAAAAGTGACATTTTGCCTATTTATAATTATACCAGATGTCAAGGGAGGAAATAATTATCCTTAATAATAGATGTTTGGATATGGAATTGGTGAAGTTGTGGTGGGACCAATGAACCTCCAAATAGACTGGTGGGGGGGGGGGGGGGGAAAATTAGACCACCAACTTGGGGTGTGGTGACGTGGTAACCCAAACAATATTTGATGGCCAATTCTCGACACGTGTCTTCATCGCAACACCGCGAGTCCACCGTTTCTCATGCATTGGCGCCGGACACAACCAATATATATATTCCTTAAGGCTTCGTTTGGGCACATACAATCTCAAAAACAATTAAAACTTTTGTTGTTTAATGAGCCATATTGGTAATCTTACCCGTCAACCAACTCATAATAATAATTATTATTAAGAGCTTATAAATTTTCAAAAATTATGAAAAGTTTTTCTTTTATTTATATTTAAAATTTTAAAACCTCATTTGATTTTAATTATAGAATTATCATATTATTATTCTATGAGTTTTATGATTTTATTTTACCGAAACATTTCACATATTTATTTTTTGTAATAAGATATAATTTTTTAAAATGTACGAATTTATAAGATATTTTAAATAACATCTATATAATTATTTTTCAAATGATGGATATTAATAATTGAACAAAATAGATAGAAATGCATCTAAATAGAGTATATGATACTTTTTGCAATTCTTTATTTTTTTAAAAAGTCAAATTAATTATTATTCCCTACTACAATAAATTAATTTACTCCTAAAAAATAAACATTAATCTTTTTCTCAAACTCTCTCTCTTAGAAAAAAAAAAAAAAGATTAAATCACATTGATACGATTTGGGATTATGTCTAATTACATAAACATCTCATACCTTTTACAAAATTACAAGTATGCCCCTTAAAATTGTAGTTGCAGTTACAATGACACCCCTATTCATTAGCGAAATTTTACACGCAAACTCTATAAGGTACATTACACTAACACCCTCGAGGGTATATCTATAATTTTATAAAGAACAATGAGTGTTTTGTGTAATTAGACTTATTCTGAGGGAGTGTCGGTATAATTTATCTAAAAGGAATTAGAATTATGAATTTTCAAATAGTTTATTCAAACAAAACTTGGGGTAAAATTAATTTTTTACTCTCCGATTTGATTTCAACTTAAAAATAGTTCATATTTTTTCAACTCACTTCAAATTAGTTCATTCGATGAGTGATTTTAACATATTATCTTTATATTAACATTTTTTTTTACAAAAAAAAAATATTTTAGCCCCTCGTTTCTGTTTTCAAATTACAATTTGGTCCCTCCACCATAAATTTGAAAAAAAAAATATCCATTTTAATTAAATTTATAGTAAGAGAGTGTCGATGCAATTTATTCAAAAAAATAATAATTAGAATTAAGAATTTACAAATAGTTTATTCAAACAAAAGTTGAGAAAAAGGTCTTACCCCCCAACTAACACAGCAAAGCCAAACAGGGCCGATGTCCAAAGTTCATTATCCTTAAACATAAAATACTAAGGAATTTGTACTATAATTACATTGTTTTGTTTAATCAACAATTGTTCTTGCATTTCCAACTCCCTCGGTGGTCCTCCTCCTTTCTTTCAGCAAGAGTCTTTCACATACTGCTCATTCAATCCCAAGAGAGAGGTACGCATACGCACACCTATACGTACACTCACTTATGCTGAAGAGGATTCAATTCTTTGATTAGCTTTTCTGTTCTTGATAGTGATTGTTTGTGTGTATTACTAGAGCTGATTGTCTGTTACGAATTTTGTCTGGAAGCTCGATTGAATCCGTGGATAATTCTATTTGTGTTGGGGTTTCTGAGGATTTCTTTGATTGAGTTACTGGTTATACTTTAGTTTCTTATCTTCTTATATGTTCTTGTAGGAGGTTAAGGAAGTGTCTGGCTCTATGTGTCTGTGAGTTTGTGCTTCATGTGCCATGTGGGTTTTTCTCTGAGGTTTATGGGGTGTTTGTTAAAGAGGGTTTTGGGACTAATCTTTCTCTTTTATTTTCTTTGTTAATTCATGTTGTAATTTTGGAGTGCAGTTTTGTAGTTATGTTTGACTGAATTTTGCTGAGTGGTACTGTGGAGTGATTAGATCAGTTTGATCAATCAGGCATTGTGATTCGGTTGTGTTGTGTCTATTGGGGTGATGAGTTTCGAGATGATCTCTTTTTGTTATTCTTTAGTGTTCAAAATGCTTGTGATCCTTTATATACACTTCAAGAATCGATAGGGCTTGTGTTTATGGTGGAATAGTAAAAGGAATATGATGACTTTCTTTGTTATTGAAGAGATAGTAAGAGGAGGAGGATCATTGTGATTGAGGTGATTACTTGTATTTGTGACTTATGACTGAAGGGAATTGTGGATTTACAAGGTATCTGACTGGGCAGACGGTTGACTTCATGCATAAAGTTGGATAATGGGCAAAGATATTGCTAAATTCCTCGAATCTCATTAAACTGGCAACAAGTCATTTGAGGATAAAACCTAGGACATTAAAGAATGAAGACAAAGACACACCATAACTTAAGTTAAATGGGTCCCTTATCCCCTCCATGCAATGTGCTGTAACCACTGTAGTTCTTTTTCTTTAGTAGTGGAGTTTTATGCTAATATAGATTAATCAAACTTTAAATGTATGCTTGTTATCCACTTTCAGCCTCTGAGATGTATATAATGGAAATATTCCAGTTGGTATGTATGCAAGATGACATTTTGTGTGCTCGGTTATTTCACCTTGTCTTTCTTTCTTGTACATATTGGGCCTCTTCTGCTGTATAGTGGTGTAATCTGTAAGAGGAGTTCTTGTAGCTATACCTCGTAAATGACTGTATAATTGTTAAAAGTTATCAAATATGGTTATGGATTTGAAGTTTTGCTCATTATCGCTGACATATGGTTTTATGTTATATTTTGTAGAGAAGGGAAATAATGATAAAAATGCCGGTAGCTTCAGGTGGATGGCAAAAATAATTGTATAGAGATGGGAGGTTGTTGTTGCTGTGCATCTAAGAGTACTGAACTTAATAGGTCACCGACGTACTTTCATGTGAGTGATATATGTTGTCTGAAGTAGTTGAGCTTATGCATTTATTTAACTGTTATCTCTAGCTTGCAAACATGGTCTAAAGATCAAATGTGATTTTTTTTCTTTTTTCCTTTCTGACTGGTGTATTAATGTGCTATCTAGGTGGCCGATTGTTCTTGGGATTACCAGATCTTATAATGGATAAGTTAATATTTTGATAGTAACAACAGTTATTTGGCTGATGTTAAACTGCTCACAAGTATGATCTTCACTGAAGCTTTAAAATGAATCTCAATAACATCATATCTAACTGCCAATAAGTATAATAGCAAGATGCTAAGTTTCATCCATTATATAGAATTTAAGGTGTTGGGTACTGATTGATCCCATTTGAGTTGCTTTGTTTGTGAAAGGATCTTGCCAGTCTTTTAAGCTTTGACCATGCCCCTGTTGCCATTTCATATCTATTTTTATGGGATATTGGTCAAGTGTGGATTTCAAATTTAGTGGGCAAGCTGAGGATAAAAGAACCATCGCAACTGGTGTGTCACGTGTTTGAATGCCAAATAATGATTTCGTGTCTTGTGAACATAAAAAAATAACGTTGGCAAATTCTCGAGGCAATAATTCATAAAAGGAAAATCATAAAATTTGAATCACGTAGTGATTGTCTGCAATAAAGCTCTCATGCAAAATGGACAGAACTCCATTCTTCTATTTAAGTGCCAATCAATCCTTTTCACTATTAACAGAACTTCTTGAGTTTATGTTGTGAAGTTTCCCAAGAACATTATCTGTAGATAAAAATCTAATATGTTTCTGCTTTCTTTTGATTTTCAAGTCCAATTCACGCTTTATTGCCTGAGCAACTGATGTCTCTTTTACCTTTGTCCATTTCAGAATAAGCTTACTTTTTGACTAATACGTTAGGAAGTGAATGAAAATTGCTAAATTCTTTCCAAAAACATGCTTGGTATAACTTAGGAATAGTAATACCATTCCCTTGGGAATGCCCATCCCCATAAGTATGTGATTAGGCATTCCCCCACTTACCCATGGTTTTAGCTGTTCCCAGTAGATTACGAACAGATTATTCTTTTTCATATTGCTAAAATAACTTTTAATAAAATTATTGTTGCAAGATTTAAATCAAAAAATTATATATTATTTGGAATACATTAAATAAAATGAATATCAATATAAAATATGTAAATATGTGTCACCAAAATATTAAATATATAATATAAAAAATTTAAGTTTTTAAGTATTGTATTGAATATAATATAAAGTTATTAATATCTTTATATGCATTTTACCAGATATTACTATAAGTATAAAATATTATATAATAGCATATATATCATATATATTATTGTATTCTATATTTTCGATATGTATGCTAAAGTATGTATATAATAAGTATTTATTAAAAAATTTAGGGTAAATTACAAAGACTTCCCCTAAGGTTTCACAAAATTACGAATACCCCCTCGTTGTTTGAAAAATTACTAATTCCCCCTGATTTTAACGACCGTCTAAAAATTAGCCTAATCCGTTCGGTTTCTATCCATTTTTTTATGTTGAACCGACCAAAATGCCCTTGTGGATTAAAAATTATAATTTTATTTATTTTTAATTTTTTTTTATTTGTTTTGGACTAAGTTGATAATTTTTTTATAGTTTTTAAAATTTTTTCATCCACTCTGTACGATTTTTGTTATAAGTTTTTAATTTTTTTAAAAAACAAAACAGTAAGGGCAAAGTTGATAATTTCACATCTCTATCTAAAGATTACATAGTTTCTTCAAACATTAGGGTGTGTGTTTGTAATTTTTCAAACAACGAGGAGGTATTCATAATTATGGCAAACCTCAAGGGATGATGTTGTAATTTACTAAAAAATTTAAATATATAAATGAGTAATTTGGAAAGTTTGATTTAATTGCTTTTTTCATTCCTTTAGTATACCAAATATAGGAATGATATGTCAAAATCATTCCATTCCTAAGTTTATTCTATTCCCCTCACCCCCTTAGTGATTCTTTGATCCCGGATTAACAGATATCAACTTTTGCTTTTTGTCTCCTACTGAATTTAGAGCTCTTTACTTATGCTATGAGCACCGGATTTGCATATTATCACCTGCTTCAGAGAGATTCATATTGCTGATATTGCTGAAGACATAACTAGACTTTCTTGTGGGGATGCCACTTGCTTGCAGTATCCAGTGTCAGAAGAGCACGAACCCTTATCATCTCACAATGCAACAGTTTCTGCTCTCTCTACTGGGCTTTTGGTAGATACAAATCTAGATACCTCAAGTCCAGATACTTATCGGCCACCTCCTGTGCCGATACCTTATGAAACATATGTAGGACGCCCACCTATGCCATCAGGGGATCGAGAAGGCCCTGGATGTAAGACTGAAGTGGCCTTGGAAACCACTAACCCAGAGGCTGTTGCAGACACTAATGCTGGCAGCACTTTGGAAAGTAAGGTAAAGAACTTCGATTCAGATGAAAAGGCAGAAGTAGATATTGAGCTGGAAGCATCAAAAGAAGACGAGAAGTCAGATGAACTTAAGAAGTCCAGCAAACCTGTCGTTCCACCACTGCAAGATGAGGATGATACTTGTCCCATTTGTCTTGAAGGTGCAACAAAACTTAAATACCTGCTTATCTTTAACTTTATAATGATCTCATCCTGCTTCATTCGAGCTTGACTTCTACTTTCTTTGCAGAATATGATGCAGAGAACCCAAAACTCATCACGAAATGCGACCATCATTTTCACCTTGCCTGTATTCTTGAATGGATGGAAAGGAGTGATACTTGTCCAGTGTGTGATCAGGTTTGGTTAATTGGCGTGCTCAAAATCTGCTTCTATTTCTGATGAAATGTTCTGTTGCCTCAGAAGCGCTGAGAAATTCCGTTTTGTTCCATGGATGCAGGAAATGGTTCTTAGTCCTGCTGAATGAGAGTAGTTATTAGAATGCTGCATTTGGCCTCTTAGCAAGAACTAAGATGACGAATACATCTGCTCAGTGGGTTGTGTCATGTTGCTATTACAGGATTTATTACAGTTTGCTTATGTTGTCTCTTGTGATGCCCCTTTTATTCATTACTTGGAATTTGTGAAGATCGAGAGAAGAAAGAAATCTGAACAAATGATTTTAAGAAATGAATTCTTTTCGGCAAAGACTGCGTAGGGTTTTGAGTTGTTTACATACCATTAGGTGGTGACAACATGAACATCAGGAGCGGGAGACGCTGTTGTAAGAAAAGAAAGTAATAGGACTATGTTGGAAGTGATCTGGGATGCTGCTGCACGTGTTTAGTTATCCTCCTGCAGGTCTATCTATCGTTTGTTTTCTTCCCCTGTAGCAGTTTCCTAGGCTACAATTGTTTTGTCTGTATCTTGCCCTCGATTGAAGTTTAGGTTTCCCTGTTGCTCGGACAATTGTTGGGCGTTAGTGATAAAGGTTTTATGCAGCTTGTGTGTAGTAAATAGTGGTAGGAGGACTTGTTTGAATGGATTCATTTGTACAGAAGTTATAAATTAGAGATTGCAATCTCTTATAGTAGCTGTTTGATGCTAATTTGCACAAATTGTTTACTTCGAGAAGATGTAAAGTAGGTTATATGAAAAATGGTGAGATGAAGATACCACAAAGCGAGTGGAGTACTATGAAAACTCCCATAAGCTCCTTTTCTAGCATAATAAAGTGAAAACTGAGGGAACTAAATATAATCGTATAATCTGAATAGCACCGAGCAAAGTCATTTCTACAGAGCCTACAATGAAATCCCACTGACATATAAGTGTGAAATACATCACCACTGCTGCTGGTGATTCTTGAATCTTGATAGATGGCAAAATAACAGTATAAAACCAACCATAAATGCTTCAATCAAAATGGCCAAAAAATTTAAAAAATCTAACAAAATCTATATCCATGATAAACCAGCCAGGAATCAAGAGAGATGGATCAAACTGAATAAACACACTAACTCTTGAGGAGAGTCTCCACTGCTTCAAAGAAAAGAGGAGCGAATTCTGGGTTTGGAGTTTTTAGCGCACATTTGAGGCCGGGGACACCAATGGCTGCCGTAAGCTCAATTAAGAAGGGGATCCCTCGAGGAATCTTGGCCGAGAGATACAACACGTCTTGATTTGAGTGCTTTCGCTTGGCAATAAAGAACATGTTGAATGCTGCCAGCTGGTCTAAGGTTGCTTCGACACTGTTAATTACAATAGCTGGAAAGTCCCTAGAAACCTCGTTCGAATCAGGCAAAGACTTCCATGTCTGCAAAATTGACAAGTGCAAATGGATCAATTCCCACAAGTTACTGTTGAAGAGCTCATAAAACAGAAGAACTCTAATGGGGACTAGCAGTTGTCATGCCCACTCATGAGCAACTGAATTTGGGTGGGATCTTTAATAAAAATTCAGGGTGTACAGAAATAAAACTTAGGTGGCTATCTTATAACTTCAGATTTCTATAAACGAGAAATATGTGTAAGCACTAAAATCATCTAAATAATTAACTTGTAATCTTAACCACAGTGAATGCAGATTCAATATACTACATACCTCAAGAAATGTGGATCGCTCCATTCTTCCGTCCTCAGAGAAGAGTACATTCAATGGAAGTTTATCATTGAAATACCACACAGGCTGTTGACTATTCTTCACAGCAACTTGCAGAACTGTACTTGGTGGACCGGGAGATATATTCTGGAACAGAACCATAGGCAGAAGAGTGCTCGCAGATGACCCAGGTTGCAATTGGGGAACCTAATTAACATCAGATATCAGCTCAGAAACAGCAAACCAAAAGCTGACATATCTTGCACAAAACCATTACATACCTGGAGAGGTCCACCAGCAGCAAGACCAAACGTATTCTTGTTGAACTGAATCATAAATCCATCAAGTGGAATCTGAGAATTGTTCTCAAATAGCATGCTGTAAAATATCTGGCCATCTCTTCTTATTAGCTGAGCACTGATTTGTAGGCCTTGACCAGTAGGTGCGGGTAATAAAACTGGCAAGGGAGGTCTGCAATCAAAGGCACAATTCCATGAACATCACCCTAGGCACATCTAAATAAGAACTCTAAAACTACTACTTAAAGGAGGAGCTGCAACTAGAATATGGTGAACATACCCAGCAGGGCTTGCAGGCCTATCAGTTGGGACTATGGCACTGTTATTATCCATGCCCATCAGGTCAAGTAAATCAGGCACCGGTGCAGGAGCAGCAGCTGGTTGCCTTGCAGCGGCAGACTGCGCATTACTCGTGGTGGCCGGTGATGATGCACCTATATTAGCTGTATGAGCAGGGGATTCAGAATACCCCCCTTCACTTGCATCAGGATAATCCTCTTCCTCTGTTCTCGAAACGGTTTTGACACGAGTTACAAATGCATCAGGGGGCTTGTGGTAGACAGAGGATAATGTGGCAATGTTGGCAAGAAGCTCATCCAGCAGAGAAGGCTCAAGTTGATTAGAATCATCACTGATTACAGGCTTTTCAGCTAAAACAACATCCTTTGCTGCCTGAAAGATTAGAGAACATCCATTACTTGAGCATACACACAAACCACCTTACTGCTTTAAATGAAGAAATTTATCCTCGCCTAGGTGAAATTCTAGAAGAAAAGATATAGATAACATTAAGACCAGAGATCTGTTCCCTAGGAACAAACACTGATGACCCAACCCATTCCTAGTTCAGTAAGTAAGGTATCTTCAACATGGTCAACTCAAGATGTCCTTGAACCAAACACTCAGTAGCAAGCACTATTTCCAATGTTCCATCAAATGTTAACAACAATACACTGGGCACCCTAATCATACATCCCAAGCAGAAAATACAGGTGACAGGATATAACAACTTCATAATGCTGACAAAGAAATAAAATAATCTTGAGATAATGAAGATCCATGCAAAATATCATGAATAGAGATTCACTGTCTCATCCTCAAATTCAGATGAATTTCATTCATATCCCCCAGGGCAGGTTTAGAAAATTGTTTTATCTTCTTTTTTGTCCGGTTTAAGCCTAGTGCACGTGCACTAACAGACAGATGCAACATGCTAACAACAGAAACTTCATTTTTTCACAAAAGAAGTACGAGATAGTGGAATCTCATGAAGCAATAAAGCAGCGGCAAGTAGAGCATGAGCTATAGCAAAAGTACTTGCATACCTCAGGATCAGTTGAGAGGAGTCGCCAATATATGTATGCACGATCTCTAAGATCTGGATTGTCTGTCTCAACAGTTGCATTATTCAGAACAACCTATTAATATGATTATAGAGCAAGTCACGCTGGGGAGATGTATTTTTAATTAGGAAAAAAAGAAAAAGAAATAAAAAGAAAGGAACTTCCTAGTTCAATGCCCAAATTATGAAAAATTTAAAACTGCCAAAGTACCCATGATTCTCAATGGAAACTCAAATATTATTGGATTGCCCCACCATTATTAATAACGAAAATAAAACTCAAGGCTAATCCTGAAATCATCGATTTGACCAACACTATGCCTTCCATGCTCTGGGGCCTAAAATCTTTAATTTCAAACATCATATTTCTCTGTCATTAGCATAACTGAAAAATGAGAAATCTTGCTAGATATATGTAGACTAAGCAACTGAAATCACGCTCACATATATTGCAAAACTGGGCTGATCAAGAGGAACTACTATGTGCGTTTGAAGGTCATGCATAAGATGCAGGGGAGGCTACAACACGTACCTGGATCATCTGTTGTGGGCCTTCAGTCGGCTTCTTAAGAAAAAGTTTAACTGTCGCTGTTAGCAACTGTAGTTGAACTTGTGGAGGTTCCTCTGGAAAACTCTCCAAAAAGCTCTCCAAGAGCTCATCAGCATTATCAATTCTTTCAGCATATTCACCAATTATCCAGATCATTGATGCCTGTAAAGAATGAAATATGAGGACACTCAAGCTCACATGATTACCTATTAACGAGAACACAAAGATGTGAACCCAAAAGATTCATGCCCTGTGAAATACCTTTGCCTCTGGCTCATCCAAGGTGTCCAAGCTTTCACAAAGTGTAGCAATTATGGATTCATAGCTGAAAGAAAAGAAAATAGTGTTTAAGTTGAAAAGTACAAGAATCAAATTGCACCAATACACTTGACAATGAACAAAAACGTAAAGTAGCAACATACGTGTTTGGGTATCTCCTAAATATATCCTTAATCACAATAATTGCTTCTTGAACAACATAGTTTACTTTGATCTTTATCAACTCTAGTAAGACACTTATACACCGTTCAGCTGCTCTTTCTAACTTGATGGCGCAGCGTCCAATAGCACGAACAGCTTTTCTGACAAAATCTACATCTACTTCCGTAGCATACTCTTTGAATTCTAGTAGAACCTGAAAGTGTAGATGAAGAGGGCATTGCACGGAACCAGATCCAATTAGCACAAAGATCACTAATGCAATCTACTCCAACCAAACCAACTTACCTGGTCAATATTTCTGTCAGAAGCAAGCTTTATCATGATTTCTAACTTTTCCATCTTCACATAAATTGGATCATTGTATTTGCAGAAAAACACCTTGATGGAAAAGAAAGCAATAATTTATGAGTTCACCATTGATAACTTTGTGTATGTGAGGTAATAAGACATTAATCACCTTGATTTCATGGGCAAGAATAGTGGGCCGCTTTTGGACAATAAGGTTTATGTTCCGCAATGCAACATATTGAATCTCTGGTTCTGCAGAAAGCAATGTCACAAGAGGTGGGGCCATTTTCTTGCAAAGGTTTCTCACAACATCAGTGCTGGTGATCAGTTCCATTTGCAAAAGAATCATCTGCAATTGAATTCCACAATGGTTCATTATAATTAATGGTAATGGAAAGAAAAGGTACTATTAATTCTTAAAAACTGATAAATGGTGATAATAAAGAAGAAAAGAACAAGAAAGACAATACAGGTGGAAGTACTTTTTGTCTTCCAAAAATTCCATGAGGGGGCAAAAGAAAAAGAACTACCTTCCATTATTAAACTGCTAATGCTGATGCTAAAAAAGAAGAGAGAATGAAAAACATAACAGGTGGGAAGACTCCCTATAATAATACCGGAAAAATAAAGTCTAAAGGCAGAGATTAACCTTGACAGCTGAAAGAACAACGGCACAATTTGCATGCTGTAACCGTGGAGTAACTCTCTCCACTATATTTTCAGCTTCACGAGCATCAGTTGCTTTATATTTAGAAAGAGCATCCAAAATAAAAACTTGACCCCACCTAGAGTAGGTAAAATATCAGTGCATAATCATTGAGCAATATAAAAGTGAGATCTTATGATAGGAATTAAATGCAAAAGCAATAGTCTCACAGACCATAAGAGAAACACAGTATGGTTAAAGCTTCTATTAGATATGTGATGTGTTCCCGGAGGAATAAACCAGTTCATGTAATAACATCACTCTAAACACCAAAAACTTATCACTCATCTTAGCAATCACTGAGATTGTTCAATTCAACATCATATCAAAAAATGCAGGAAAAAGACAGCATGGAACATTGTCAGGTTCATCTCTTTCTGTTGGGGGGTTAGGCACAGTTAAGATGAAAGTAAGGCATTACATTTACACCTTGAATCTACATCTAGATGCAATTAACAACTCCAAAGTAAATTACACTTCAGCTCAAAAAACATAAGCAATCATAAATATGAGTGATTGAATGTGTGGTGTGTGTATGAGTTTATCCGTGAAGTAAATGCCAACAAGCCATATTTGCTATCGTACTCTGTACACTCGTTCAGAGCGGTGAGAAGCTTTGTGAGAGTGCTACTGGTGATCTCAAAGATGGGTCTGCTGCTGGTCTCTTGAATTTCTGCAAGTGCAGCAACTGCATTTGCAACGACCATTGGGTTGTTGTCAGATATTAAATCCTTAAGGGCATCGAGGAAACCTCTATCCTCCACTAACTCAGCATTAATGTCATAAAGTTTAGCAACACATATAGCTGCTGTCTTGCGAACATATGGGTCATCATCCTGATATGAAGAAAAGCAGCATAAAATTGCAATTGCTTAGTTTGTAATTCACTAAATATCACACATGTTCTGTTATAGTAGAACTAATGTGAGCAAACATATGTTAGATTATAGTATGTTTAAGTTACCTTGAGACACCGCTGCAAGGGATCACATAAATACTCCGTTATTTTATCTACACGAATGCATCCCATTGTCCTAACAGCCAAAGCACGGATCAAAGGATTTGGGTCCTGGGAGTCCTGGAGAGCATGTTCACATTAAATTTTAGCCTTTAACCGTAGCCACCTTCCAATTGCTTCAAATACAGATGTGACTTTTGGTCATTGATCAGAAAATCTTAAGTATATTTTAAAGAGAAGCTGGTTTTATTCACAAATGTCAGTTAATGATACCATTAGCACCAAATCGTATAACCATATGCCAATCATCATATTTCCAAGTTCCAACACAAATGATATGAATAGTTTAAGGTGTCACCCGAAATTTCTGTTTCCACAAAAACATCCTACCTCCTTAAATTAAGCAACCACTCTACTTAACTTACCTCATCCCACATTCCCTCATTCATGCATCTACTAGAAACACCTCTTCTAATGTAAAACTCACTGTATCATGAGGGGACATTAGATGAGTATGATGGCTCAGCAAAGGTAGGTGACAGAAAAAAGTGACGAGTGGTGACAGTATTTCCATTGATGAGATACAAACATATGTAAGGGAGAGGAGGCAAGAGTAATTGAGAAAAAGATTCTAGGAGTGATTCTTTTCTTACTCTCCTTTTGGTGACTATCACTTGATAACCGATAAGTATAAATTTTATATGACTGGAAACTTTTTTCCTTTTTTCCTTTTTCTGTATTTCCTAATTACATCTGTCAATTGTTTACTATAAAATAACTTTTCGGCCATTGCATGTTTAAGGTCAAGAAAGTGCAAGCAACAGTTTCTACTTATCCCCCAAATTTAACTGGACATGTGTATTTTACACGAAATACCAAGTCTACAGTGACAACTCCAGGAAACTCTGGCAATGAGGTAAGTTTAAATCAAGTATCTGCTGAAACTAAATGTAGAGCTAATTTAAAAGAACAACGGCACAGCAAAATGCTAGCTGAAAAATGAGTAAGATGCCATCTTAAAAAGATTAAGCTTATAAACAAACACAAATAATAAATCTTCAAATTCCATCATACTAAATCATCATGAAGTATATTATCCGAAGGCATAAATTAAGGTTCGAAAGAGAACACAGCTGTTTGGCCTGCCCAGATGCGAGATATAAAAAGCATGATCATTTTACTCAACATTGAAGTAATTGTATCTGATATATAGCCTATAACAGGATTTCAACACGAGAAAACCATCGAACAGACAACTCTAACTTCTAAGTAGATTCTTTCCCATATTGCAGCCACCTCAAAGGTTGATGTGAATAAAACACCTACCATAACTTACCACAATCAATAATTTTCCTCTGGCCTTGTCTTCAGCTTTACCAACACAATTTCTCAAAATCTTGAGACCCATTCTCAAAGTTTCTCTGCTGTAACTGATACCTTAGGTTAAAGCAGAACATAAAAGCAAAAGGCTCATTGAAATCGGTTAATCCTAAAATTAGGTTAGTTCCATTTATACTAATTGATATCGAATATCAATAGTTTCTTTTCAAATTATATAAGACTATAACAGTTATGATGTTTGGAAACTGGACCATCACTCAAACTGTAAAATTAACTGCATGACACGTCAATGTTAGCTATGGAACCTCTCTCTCTCTCTCTCTCTCAGACACCCCCCCAAGTGTTGATGTGCATAACTTGTAAGAAAAATTGCTACTACTCTGCCTCTGTTTAAAATTTCTTAAAGCAATTCACTTTCCAGGTTACCTGTTCCAACTCTTAGTAATTCTTAAGCTACTTCTGGGGAGAAACTTTATAGATAACGAAGATTCACTTTTTCAACTGTCACCTAAAACTACTGTCAAATAAATTAGCCATTTCAACCCTAGATGATGGGAACTTTCTCTTGTGATTTGGCAAAAAGGTACAGCCTCCTCTTATTTGTGTTTTGGATCAGTTCTCAGATGAGGGAATAAATTATGAAAGGAATCTTAAGCATCAAAACTGAAAGTCAAAGGTATAAACTCATTATTACAATTAAACTGCACTTTGTCCTTTTATTTCAGTAATTTAAATGTCTGTCAAGAAGTGCCCTGGTTTCTCCAATTCTTGCCGCTCAGGGCACTTCTTGGTGTATGACTGAATTTTCTGGTTGTACTTAAGTGTTCCATCTTGTTTGTTAACCTCAAAGCAAGTTAGACCATTTGACACGAAGGAAGCACTACATGCAAGCAAATTATAAAAAAGTCATCAACTATTTGAATTTTGTAGACCAGAGTATAGAGCATATATCGTAACAACCAACTTAAGAAAGAGAACAGGAGTCTCAAATTGGAAAAATATTCTAAAACCGATGTTAAAAAATTTTCAGAATAAATTAACTGTCTGAAACTGAAGTCATGCTTTACCTTGACAAATGTATTTACGGCGAGAATAGCAAGATCAGGCTGGCTCTTTGCATAGTTGATAAGATACAAATACACAAGCTTCTTGAGCTCCAAATTTTCAGTTTGCATGCAATTTACAACATCTGTAAAGAGTGAGGATACATCCTTCCCTACAGTCATTGCAGCAATCACTTTCTTAACCGCATCTTTTCTCTTGTCCTGCATCCAAAGCAGTCAAAATACAAAGCGGTGTCACAAAATACGAACCAAAGGCTTGTGTTTCACATGAGAAAAAACCAAATGTATAAAATCAATTAACTATGCTTTATTTATTAAGTATGTATACAGTTCAATGGTTATACAAGTCAAATTAGGGTAGGTCATACAATCACGTCACTAAACCTCGCGGATCAGATACAACAATGAAAGTTCCACACGATACAAATCACAAATCAAACTGAAAAATCAGTAGATCTAACATTGATTCATTCCAAATCCACGGAGAAATTATCGATACTAACCAAATAATAAAGCCATCAACAGGCAGATCATGCAAGCAGTATTGAAAAATCTTTCACAAAGAGAAAATTTAAGCAGCAAGTCATTAATTCTGCGTAATTTAAATGGACACACACAAAAATGAAATTGAACAGCGGAGAGGAACCTTATACTGAGAATTGAGTTCTTCCTTGAGCTCGGGAATTTCACCCTTTTTGGTAGTGGAGAAATATTTCGAATCGTGCCCACTCATTTCTTTTCACTTCGGACGACCCCCGCCCAAGCTATGTTTCCGGCGCAGTGGACAGAAGGAATTGGAGAGAGAAAGGGAGAGAGAGAAATGGCGACTAAAAGCCAAAGGGGGAAAGAATGGGAACTGTAGACAGTGGTGGGCTGGACCGGCTGATAATGAACCGGGGTGCAACTGAGTTGGCTTTCTTCATTTTTTTAAAAAATAAAATATATATTTTTGATACTATACTAGACGGAAATTGTAAAGTTGATACCGTACTTTTTAAGAATAGAACAGTAGGTACCATGCAAAGTTAGTATTTTCATTGAGGTAAATTACAACAAATTTTTCTAAAATTTATCATAATTATAAATATTCAAATATTATTTAAAAAATTATAAATATTTTTCTGGAATTATCGATTGAATAATAAATGCCCCTCGTAATAACCCACTGACAAGGGATATTTGTTATAAAATAGTTAATTTCAAGGAGTATTTATAATTTTTTAAATAATGAGGGAGTATTTATAATTATGAAATATTTTAGGAAACCCCATTATGATATATCCTATTTGTTAAATTTTTGAACGAAAATGCCACGTGCGGAGCACATGAGTTGTTAAGGGTGAGTATTTTGTGCCCAAAATGCCACGTGAAATGCATGTGGAAGTGCTATAACTTTGGAAATGGGGATTGGTGCGTGCAAAAGCAGCACATATGGTATGATCTGTGGAGTTGAGATCTTGTGGCCAAATTCCTTCACAAGCTTGAAACAGGGAACTGCAGAAGAAGTATTAGTAATTCGACGCCTAAGTCAGTACACGATTGTGAAATGAAAAAATTAAAAGAAAAATATATAGAAACAAGACAACAAGCTGTAATGAGAGAATGATCAAGATTAGAGATTGTGATAGAAAGATTACTTAGGTGAATCAGAAAAATGTTACCCTTGGGTGGGGGATCAAACCTATTTTTATAGCCGAAGTCCCCTAGAGAGTGAGGACTCTCGTCCTATAGGGAGTCCGAGAGGTGGTTGTCATGGGTAACCCTCCTTCGAATCCGACATTAGTTGGAGAAGTCCAAGGGAATCTATCTTGGCTGAAGATGATCTAGGCAGGATAGGAGTATTGCTCGTCATATTCCAGTTTTCTAAGGGTAGTTGGTCACTTGTGCGTTCTTTGTCATCTTTCTATTCAAATAGTTTCTCGCCAACTAGGCGAACGTCCTTCTAGAAGACAAGGTGGCATTAGGCCGTATGACCCATTATGTACATGAACCCCCTCCTTAAGCTTCATCTTCCTTGGGCCTCAGTTGAGGGGGAGCTCATGGAGTCTTCTTAGGGCGTCCTGCTTCATTTGGTTTCTTTGATTTATGTTGGACTCTTGTATGTGGGCCGTGAATTAGGTTAAATCACTTTTGGTCATATTATTCAATTCCCCCCACTTTGAAAAAGATGAGGTTCACTCAATTCTCCTTACAATAAAGATCTCTGGTGGGTATACCTCTACCCCCTTATCAGAAAAGATCCTTTGCAAGAGCACATTCCTCCTAAAGAAAAAGAGAAACATAACCCTCGAATTTTGGTAACAACCTTGACAGACAGGATTTGATGGCTAGAGCCTAACTTGCCTTTGTGCGTACGCATGTGTCCTCCACCTTTATGCTTCTGATGGGCAGTTAATGGTAGCCTCCCCCACGAGTGACCTCCTTTTTAGGTGCGGTTACTTGGCATAAATGTGGGTAACCACCTTCCCTCTCTTCATCTTTCTTCTTAAGAGCATCTCTTTCTCTTTTTTCTTCAGTCCCCCTCACGACTTAGAGAGATCTTAAATTTGAGGCTTTGCATTTTGTCTACTTCTTTCCTTATTTGTGTAAGTTTTTTCTCTTTCTCACTTATTATCGTCATCTTATTCTTCATTTTCTTCGACTTCCCAGCTCTAGTTTATTTATGGTTTTTTTCGGACGACTCCATGCGATATGTGGGTGAACGGGCAGCCAATGACGATTCTTCTTAGGCCACTCTAGGGGGACGAGCCCTAGCTCGTTTCCCATGTAGGGGGTTAGGAGATGGAGTCTAAGACAAGCCATCGTTGCTTGACATCGTCTGTTATATGAACTACTAGAGGAAGATGTTGGGTAGAATGAGGAGGAAGGCTCCTCTCCAGGGGAAGAGGAAAGGAAGGAGCTAAGCAAGTGGTGACGAGGAGAATGCGACTGGTCCTGTGGGGGATTGAGTCCCCTCCTCCCTAAAAAATTTTGATGTTTGCCGTTTGATGGAGGAATATGGGATTCCTCCAAGCTATACTATTTATGTTTTTCTTTTGATAGCTAGCCGGACTCTTCGCCCCCCAATTGTTTGTGCTTTTTCACCACCTAACTCAGGGTGTGTTTTTGCTTTCCCATCCCTTGTTTTTTCTAGGAGGTTGCTCAGTTATTCCAGATCCCCCTTAATAAGTTGGCCCCTAATTCCTTCCGCCTCTTAGCTAGTTTTTTTGTGGTCTTTTTGTACAATAGTGCTATCCTAATGGGAAAATCTTTTTTCAATGTTTTCAGTTAAAAAAAGTCTTAGTTAATGTTTTTCATTTCTCGACCCATCATAGGTTGCTTTTCTTGCCCGCCTCCAATGCACCTACATGTAGAGGAAATTTCTTCTTCTTCTTCATTCCTCCTACTAGATGGAACTTCACTCACAGGTGTATTTATGATCTTCATCTTGTCACATTTTTTGTTGTAAGGAACAGGTCCGTAGCCTTCTCTCTTTTGTTGGAGGAGCTAAATGCCCTTTTCCCTACATTATCGTCTCACACTCAACTGGAGCCTTTTCACATGCCAATCTCCTGAGAGTGATAGGGAATGAGAAAAATGTCTCATCACTGAATTCCTACGGGGGTGTCTACTCCTGGAGACAAACGTTCCCTATTTTCCATTACTAAGGAGGATCTGGATAGTATGTTGTCTCACCATATTGCTAAGATAAGACATTATAGCTTCATCCTCATATTTTGAGGTTGACCATGTTTATTTGTAACTCTTTATTTTTTTTTATGTTGCTCAAGGCAATGGCAGTGCTAGGGGAGCTCTTGTCCCGCCCACAAGCCACACATCCCCCCCTCAACGGATGGGCACAGAAGAAAATTGGTGGACTAGATAGAACTTTTGTTGTCTGAAAACCCCAAAATAAAAGAGGCTAAGAAAAAAGTTGTAGGAAAGTATCAACAGTCTGAGAGGGAGGCCAAGAAGCTTTAGAGGGAGTTCTTAGCCTTCACTGAGACTCAGTCAGAAGCACTGCTGAAAATGACCAACTAGGCCCGCCTAGAATTTCCCAATTTTGATGAGGGTCAAAGGTATTTGGAGTCATATCGATAAAGCCGTCTCCCTAAATATAAGAAATTTGAGGATTTTTAGGGGGAGGTGGCAAAAGTAACTGATCCGTTTTTGAGGTACGGCTTCCAAGCATTCCAGGAATAGTTTGCAGCACATGGATATCCCACGGCAGGTGATGAGATATCATTTTTTAACTTTGAGGATACCTTAAGTGGCGTCCCCAATCTTATTACAGGTCAAACTGCTCCTGCTATTAAGCCCCCTAGTGGATTTAGGTAATAGGGTTGCTCAGCTTTTGTCCATCTTTAATGAGATTTTTCACATGCTGAATGATATAGTAGGAAAATTCTTTTCAGATGATGACTTGGAAGAACTTATGGGGACAATCGCAACAAAGGTGCGGACTCTCTTTCTGCCAACGTGCTTGTGGCTATGGAGGTAGATGCGTATGGGGGAGGATCTCCCAAAGCCTATCCTTGCTCCTAAGAATGCCCCTTCCCCCTTAGAGGAGCTAACAATTGAGGAAACCACCCCCTTCAGAGCAAGAGCGTGCCAGGAGCAAAGAGAAGACCCCATTTGTGGAGCAAAAAAAATGATCTATCCCTCTTTCCCCTTGCATTTCAAAGATAATTTTCTATTTTGGTTATTCCCCTACCCAAGGTTGGGAATGAGACAATTTCCTTTTACTTGGTTTTGTAATACTTTTCCGCCTTTTCCCAACTGGTTTGGCTAGGAAACTTATATGCATTCTATCCTTATTTTTGTATATTTGTCCTGAAGGTTTGCCGCCTACTTAGTTTGTTAGATCAGTTGTGAGTGGGGCTTGCTGCCTCCGCCTTAGTTGACGATGCTTCTTTTCTTTTGCTCCTTGTGTATAATTGGTTATCCTGTTTAGGGATGAAAGATTTAGGTAAATTTTTATGGTAAATGAGACAGAGTTACTTATTCCTGCGTATTGCTTCTAAAGCATAGGTTCCCCTTAAATTTTGATTGACTCTCTGCATTAAGGAAGTAAGGATGCCTAACAAAAAGAATGAATGTGGATGTCTATTTGAGAATAGGGCTTTGATATGATGATCGTGCCTGTTTAGATCCAGGACTTTTTGAGAGATAATGTGTCTACTTTCTGCCAGGGTTTATTTTTTAGGCGATGCCTGTTAAGCAACAGGGCCTTAATTTGCTAGTATGTAGTAAGAATTTCTGAATTTTGAGTAGAGAATATTAAACTTTCCAGGAGGATTACTTGTTTGTAGGGCATCGCTTGTTTACAAAGAAGTGGGTGGCTCGAGTTTTGAGTGGGGCCGCCTCTTAACGATATATTGGGAGGAAACCCCTCCTCTAACCAAGACAGGATACGTGCTCTCTAGGCCCCCTCCCCCAAGGATAGCCTGAGTTTATAGAAGCCCTCCGGTCCCGACGGATGTTGTATAGTAATTATTCAGTTCTGCAATCTTCTAAAGCACTAGCTAGTTTAGATAAATAATCAAATTTAGAATTTTCTTCCTAAGGGATTTGCACAAGGTGGAAGATTTCAGATTTCATTTTTAATTATTCTGTTCACTTTAGGTATTGCATCATGCTATCCTTATTGGCTTCATATATTCCTTTTATCTGCTTGACTATTAGTTGGGAATCTGAGTAAGCTATTAAGTGTTTGGCCCCAGGTTCATAGGTCATTCTCATATACATTGCAAGGGCCTCATATTTAACCTCATTATTTGAGGCTTTAAAATCAAAATTTACATTGAATTGCATATCCTCCCCCAAGGAGAAGTGATAACTATTCCAACTCCACTTCTTTGGGAGACAATTGACCCATCCACATGAAATAACCATACCTCCCTGCTAGGATACTCGCTGGGAGAGGGGTGTGCCATTTTAGAGACAAAATCGTCTAAGGCTTGAGCTTGACAGTCGTTCAAGGTAAACCAAATGCAAACAAGGCTTATCTGTGTCACATGCTCTAAGCATATAATAAATAGGCTCAATGAAATCAATAATATAATCATCCAATAACTTATTGCTTTGTTAATATCATCATCAAGATAGCAAGACCATTGCTCACTAATAACCATCATCTTGAATTGTTTCTTTATGAGTTTAAACATTTTCAATATAACAATGACAGAAGCAAAATGTGTCTCAGCAATAAAAAGCGATTTTAATTTTGAGAATTCATTAAACATAGTAAGCTTCATAGAATGATTCATGATAAAATTTCTAATCATCAAAGTTGAAGCGGCAATCTCAGTTATTTAATGGCATTCTTCACATGCAATTTCATATGCCACAATATTCTTTGCAGCACATGAAATCATGAGGATATGTTTATTCAACCAATAAACCTGTCGCTTTACAAAAAGTTCTTCCTCCAAATTAGATAGACGTGAAGAACCTATCTTTGCTGCTGTTGGAAAAACTTTTGGACAAGGAGTTGCACCTCGTGAAAATTATTACCCGGGTGTGCAAATTCCATTTTTCCAATTTCGTTTTATCATATTTTGTAAAATGCATTGTTTTACTCATTTTTTTAAATCAATTTCCTATTTGTTAAAATGCATTAATTTAAACACCAATTTTTCATATTAGTTAACGCCAAGAGCTTTCCAACTCATAGTATTTTAATTAAATTTTTTTTTAAATTTTTCTTTCCATAATTTAAAGGGTAAAGAATTCATCGTATATATGCCACCTCGTCCAAAGTCCTAATACACTCGGAAACCACTAATGAATTTTTGTTAGGTTAATGTTCCTATAATTTCTCCTATATAAATCAACCCTGTTATTAATCAAGAAAATCACAAATTCCTCCAAAAACCCTGATTAAACTCTCCTATTCTTAATGTTTTTTTTCCTAACAATTTCATGGATTCTGATGAACAAGATTTCTACTATGGTAGCGGCGACGATGTGGTTTCTGAAGACGAAGATGTCTACAATTCATCAGCAGCGGTGATGTGGTAGGAGCCGACGAGCCTGACTGTACCACATTCCCATGACAGAGTACTTACACAATCATATGAGAGGAAGACACGAAGAAACGTGCAAACAACGATATTGCACAAGTCTCCACCCTTCTCGCAAACAAAAGTTTTTTGTAAAATTCATTGCTAAGGTACCCTGATCTAAAGAAAAAAAAATATATCAAACACACATTATGTATTTTATGATGGTGCTGAAAAATATTAAAAATGAGTGTCTAAAGAACATCAAAGTGTAGATATTGCATTTCTTAAAACTAGAAGACGATTTTTTAAAGCAAAACAAAAAAATGGACAAAATATGAAGAAACTACCGTCGGTAAGCGTAGAACAAAAGAAGGAAAAAGCTGTTGTGAGGTGAGCTACTGAAATGTGCTTGGAGAGAACTTTTTGACCTCATGTATTAAGGAGGATTATTTTAGGTACATGAAAAAAAGAGCCCACTTGTATTAAAATTATCACACCCCTTGATGTGAAACAAGTTATACAACTCAAACAGTAAATAGTACCGAATTTTCTATTTGTACAGAGCCCCCATTCTATGAACTAAACATTTTACTGACCTATACTAATTTTTTAATACAGGCTAATACATCAAAATAAATGGGGCCTTAAAAAATTATAACCCGGTGGATCAAAATCACACTAGTACAATATGAATATTTTGAGGCTATTTTATGTGCCTTTACAACTTTGAAAATTGACTACATATGTATTGAAGTCAATTTTCATAATTATAGAGGCACATAAAATAGCCTCAAAAAATTCATATTGTACTAGTGTCAACAATATGGTTGTTTGCAGCAAAGGAAAAAGCCTTGACATAGTATGAATTTCGAGCAAGGATAAAAGGAAGGCCCCTTGAATGAAACATTCTTACTATTTCACCATCTAGTTGCTCTCTAACTTGAAAGTTAAATGATTTTTCTAAGGCATTATCACTACCAACCTTTCTTTTTTAGGTTCATATCTTTCTTGCTTAAAAGATGAGGAGTTGATTGCATACACTGACACAGAGTGAGAAGATGATTAAAATATATAACGAAAATGTGTCATGAGATCAAAAGTGCTATTTTTTAGAAGTTATAAGATCAAAAGTGAGAATCTCAAAACCAATGAGACCAAAAGTGAAAAGACCCTGGAAAAATGATATTTTTCCTAATTCTAATATTCAAGGAGACAAGTTCTAAAGCTTATGTTTTCTATCCATGATTGTATAGCTCCAATCAATATTGGCAAGAAGGTAGTCAAACACATAAAAAATCAGAGTCTCAGACATGCTATTCCATCAGTAGCTATCAAATTTTTGATCTTCTAAATTTTTTGTAATCCACAACACTAAATTTCCAAAGAGGGGACATTGAGATGGAAGATAAATCCAACCAAAAGTAAAGGGTACCCATATCTTGTTCCAATTACAGAATAATAATAAAAAAGCAAATCCAATTTCAAAATGATGCATTGAATAGAGAAAAAATAAAGTCAAAAGTAGAAGTACACACACAGAGAGATGCACAGTCACACACAAAAGATGAAAGTTGAAACAAGTAGAAAGTTAGAAACCCACAACCGGTGAGATAGTCGTCAGGTGGTCTTCCTATTGTACGGTGCGCCGGCGCCTCTCTCCACTCTCTAGCCACAACTAGCAATGTTTGAGATTGAGAGAGAAAAGAAACAATAAAAGAGAGAAAAAGATAAAGAAATAAATTAAATGGAGAGAAAAAGAATTGGGGAAGAGACAAGTAAGTGAATTATTTTTTTATTAATTTTACCTTAAATCTTTTTGAAATTATTAAAGGACCTTAGGCATGTCCAACATAGTGTCTATTTTTTTATTTTCTTTTTTAATTTTTGGACACGTTGAAGCGTCGAACATGTGTTTGAGGCGTGTCTGTGTTTGATATTGCACCAAATAATTTTTTTGAAATATCCATGTATTATAGCATATTCTCTCAGCTTCACAACCCATCTTCTCGAGAGGAGTGTAACGTCTTTCCACTCCATTTAGTAATTTTACTCACATTGTATATGGGCATTTATCTCCATGCTTCTCCTCGAAGAAGGATCAAACTTACAGCCTGAGGGTTCGCATATAGAGGAATAAAGTATCCCTTGGGGAAGGTTTGATTGATAACGGGAGCTCTGCCAGGTAATATTTAAACTCTTGAAATACTTTTTGGTAGTTTTAGCCCCATTCAAAGTTCTTGTTTGCTCAATACCTTGAAAAAGGGCAAGTGAATTTAGAGATAAAGCTACTGAGAGCCGTTATCCTTCCCGTTATACTTCATGAGCACTAGCTGGGGCTTTCATATCTAGGATTGCTTTGATTTTGAGGAGGTTTGCCTTGGATCCCTCTTTCCATTTTTATAAATTCCAAAAACTGTCCACCTCAGACTCCAAAAGCACACTTGGCTGGGTTAAGCTTCAGTTTATACTTTCGAAAGATCTCGAATGTTTATTTCAAGTCTGGGACATGATCACTAATTCTCTTGCTCTTTATTAGAATATCACTTCTACATTTCTCCCAGTGGCAGATATCTTATTTGCCAAGCGTTGACAAGTGGCCCCTGCATTTTTTATCCCAAAAAGCGTGGACACATAACAGAAGGTCCTGTCGAAGGTAATGAAGTTGACCATCTTGTGATCTTTGGTAGCTAACATATTTTGACGGTACCTTTTGGGATGAGTCCATCATGCTCAATAACTCGCACCCAAAGGTGGAATCTATCAATCGATCAATTCTTGAGAGAGGGTAAAAATCTTTTGGATAAGCCCTGTTGAGATCTAGAAAATCCACATACGCCCTCGATTTGCCCCCTAGTTTGAGGACTAACACCATGTTGGATGACCATTCAGGGAATTGAATTTCTTTAATGTGTCCAGTTTCTAGGACCTTATAATGCTTACTTCGACTTGAATAATTTTATTTTTCTTGGGCTGAAAGTCTCTCTCTCTCTCTCTCTTTACTAGATTTATGGAATGTTGAGATGGTGTGAGATGACCTCAAGGTTTATCCCTCTATGTCCTAAGGAGTCCAAGAAAATATATTAGCATTTTGCTAAAGACATTGAATAAAATCTTCCTTGATTTGTCCTTGCATTTGAGACCTAATACGAGTTATCTTTTCGGGGTCCCCTAATATTAAATCCAAAGTGAGGAGTTCCGCAGCAGGCTATACTTTAGTGTGATCCTTCCCCTCGAAACTTGCCCTTTCTAGGAGCGCCAGGTCATTTCCTTACAGTTTGTGGGACTCATCTTTAGGTAGATTTTTAGGGCCTTGCTTTTTCTCTTTCATACTGTTTCCACATAACACTTGCCAGATTGTAATTGGTCACCTTTGACTTCGCCTATTCCTTTGCGTACAGGAAATTTGATCTTCATGTGAAAAGTAGACACCATTACCTGAAAAGTGTTAAGGGTAGGCCTGTCCAAAATTACATTGTATGCCAAGGGGATATCCACCATTAAGAATTTTATTAGGCAAGTCCTTTTGAGAGATTCCGTCCCTAGGGACAGTGAAAGTGATATCATAGCCCAAGGGTGGACCACCTCCCCCGCAAAGTCGTACAAAGAGGTGTCTACTGATTACTAGGAGGTATCCCCTAGCTCAATTTGGTCGTATGCTTCTCCAAATAAAATGTCAGTTGAACTATCAAAATCAATAAAAGTTCGGCTTGCTTCATATTGTCCAAGGTGACTATGATAACTTTAAGCGTCATTGTGGAGCATTGCTAGTGTAGCCCTTTCAGCAGACCCAAATTGAATGATCGGGATGTCCTCGACTGCCTCTATATCTAAATTGGAGTCTTCTTTGCTCTATGGGAGTTTTCTCCTATAGGTCCCCCCAAACAATTATGTGGATCACTCCCTTTCTAGGGGGATTGGGATCACTGGGGTGCCTAGATATCGAGGATGTTAGAATATTGATTCTTTCAGATGATTTATGGGTATTATTCTTGGGGGATCCAAACAAGATTATTCCAGAGCTTTCCCCTTAGCGCTCACGCTTTTGGTTGGAGCTTATGCACTGAGCCTTTTTCTAGCACTCAAATTCTACAAGTATCCATTTTGAATGAGTCGTTCTATTTCATTCTTCAAATGCCGACATTCCTCTGTACTGTGCCCATAATTATTATGGAAAATGACATTATTTATCAAAATTGGGTCTAGTTGGCCCGTTGCTAATATCATGGGCCAGACTAATGCATTCGACTATTATCAACGCTTAGGTAATTGGGGCATCCAATAGAGTATATATAGGACTTGATCTCAACTTCTTGGAAGATCCCTTCTCCTTGGAATCCTTCATTTTTTTTCTCATCCTTCCATCTTGGAAGCTTGCACATTCTTCATATTAATATACTTTGTCAGTGGCCACCAAACCTTGGGAGGGCTTCTTAGCCAGAGATTTAAAGAAATCTCCATCCAGTAGTCCTTGGGATAATGTCCTGATAAGTGCACAATTTGTCATGTTTTTATGGTAGTAATGCCTTATTTTGGGACTAAAATACTTCTAAATCATATTACTTTATTGCATTTTCAGCACATAAGGTATGGTAGGAAGTAAAGATGGCAAATTAAAGTTAAAAAGGGCATTTGAAGACAATTGAAGAAAAAAAGATGAATTGTGACAGTCTTACAGATACGAGTAAGTGTGCCCACACTTAGCGCCGTGGTCAACCTTACAAAAAATAAAGAAAGACGGATTTTGCTAGAAGGAAAGACTGTTTGCTGACTTTATACTGATTGATTTTGATAGAATTTTAGAATGGAAAGTTAGCATAAATGTAAGGGATTGGTCAAACGTTAACCTTTTTGGGAATGATCTTGAACCTACCCTTTTTTATGTCCAGGTTCGTGAGGTGCTATTAGTATAAATAGGATGCGCCCCACACCTCTAAAGACTATCTTATGCTTTAATCTAATATTTTATTTTATGTTCATCTTTTCTTAGTTCTAATTATTCTTTTCCTTCTACTTTCTTTTACTTGTGCCGAATTGCTAATGGAATACCACTTCTAGTGTGTTCTTCCATTAGCATGTTAGGCTAAGTCTTTTATTTTTCGGTTAAAATCATGTGATTGCTTGATTCCTAAAGTAGTTGTGAGATCTAATTTACGTTTAATACATTCGTTAAAATTAGTATTCATGCTATTCTCTGTACTTTAATTACAAACATCTGATTTATGATTGATGTGGCCGATTATTCGTTGTCAAGATAGTTTGCTTAGCTAATCGAACTTCATAAATCCGTAATTGTTTGTTTAGTTTGATAACTAGTAGCAACGTAGCATAATTAGCCATGTGGAAGTGGTTAATTATGTTATGGGGAATGCATGATCTAATCTAAATAAATCCTCGTAGGAATTTGTTGGTTAGGATTAGGCCTTTCTAAATTCTAATGCTGTTGATAAATTAAATCCTATGGACGTTCCTAGGGTTGTTTATTGATTAGAGAATTAGCCAAAGGACGTTCCTTAGCTAACGACAAGGTAAGGAAAGGTAAGGTCGTTAGGTCGTACCTATGACCATAACTAATCTATTCAATTTAACGATTGTCATATTTGCATCGATGATCGACTAATGGAATCAAGCATGAACTAGACTTTAATCGAAAAAGCCCCTTTCCATATTAATTAACTCTACTTTACTCTGTGTTTTTATTGTTCAACAAAATCCAAACTCCCCCCATTTTTCGTTTCATAGTTCGAGGAAATAAATTTAAACCCAGTCCCTGAGGATTCGATCCTACTCACCACTCCTACAAGAGTGCCAGTAGGAATTCATTATTTTTGGTGGTCTCGACACCCATCAAACTTTGGCGCCGTTGCTGGGGACTGGCGTTTTATTAGTTAATTTCGTCTTTGTTATCTTTCATTATTGATGCCAAGGTCTTCTCGTATAGGTGAACTTACATTCGACCCCGAGATCGAAAAAACAGCATGAAGATTTCGTTGGGAAACCAAGCAACATACTGAGGAGGCATCAACTTTATACAAGGACGGAAAAGATATAACGTTGGAATTCGAAGAGTCCTTGGGAGAATCCGAAGAAGAAGTCATGGCTATAGTTCCCGAAAGAATGATCAATGATATGACTTCGTCCGATCTGAACCAGCAGCCGTTGTGCATTGAGTACCCGGATTTAGAGGTAAATTTCGAACTAAAGCCTGGTTTGGTTCACTTCCCACTTTTCGCGGTCTTGCAGGTGAAGATCCGCATAAGCATTTGAAGGAATTTCATGTGGTCTGCTTCGGTATGCGACCACAAGGGATCACCGAAGAACAAATCAAACTAAGAGCCTTCCTTTTCTCCCTTGCCGATCAAGCGAAAGACTGGCTATATTTCCTGCCTTCGGGATCCATCACAACTTGGAACGACCTCAAGAGACAGTTCCTCGAGAAATACTTCCCTGTCTCACGAGCTACGACAATCCGCAAGGAGATAAGCGAAATTCACCAATTTGCAGGAGAAAGTCTCTTTGAATATTGGGGAAGATTCAACGAGTTGGTCAAAAGTTGCCCTCACCATCAGATTCCAGACCATTTGTTGATCCAGTACTTCTATGAAGGTCTGTCAAGTATGGACAGGAAATTGATCGATGCCGCCAGCAGAGGAGCACTATTCAACAAGACTCCAACCGAGGCACGAAATTTGATTTCCATCATGGCATCCAATACACAGCAGTTTGGAACTAGATACAATGATCCACCAAGGAAAAGTAACGAGGTAAGTATCGCTGCTTTTGATGATCGATTAAATGAGTTCACTTCTCTTGTTAAAAAGCTTGCAGTAGAAAGAACTCAACATGTGAAAGCATGTGGTATATGCACTTCACCGGAGCACGTCACTGATATGTGCCCAACACTTCAAGAGCCGCCTACTGAACATGCTGACGCTGTAGGGGGATTTTCCGGACAGCAGCAAAGGAGGTATGATCCCTTCTCCAACACCTACAACCCCGGGTGGAAGGATCACCCGAACTTGAGTTATGGTGCACAATCGCAGAATTTTCAGAGGTCTCAATACAGACCACCTATGCCGCCACCATATAATCCTAAGCAAGGTACGCATCTTGAAGATATGATGAAATTACTCATTTCTAACACTCAGCAAATTCAGCAGAACACTCAACAGCAAATCCAGCAATTGCAACAGAATACTGAGCAACAATTCCAGCAATTCCAACAGAGTGTTCAGCAATTTCAACTAAGCACTCAAACGAGTATTCAGAATTTGAGTCTCAAATGAGCCAGCTGGCATCATCCGTCAGTAAGTTGGAATCCCAAGGTAAGCTGCCTCTCTCAAACTGTTATTAATCCTAAATAGAATGCTAGTGCTATGTCCTTCGCAGTGGAAAAGAATTGCAAGAACACACAGACAAAAATAGCACTAAGCGCGGGCACGCTCAGAAGAGAAAACTAGAAAAAGAGGTTGAGATACAACGAGATCAAGATGAAGAAACCAAGGAGGACAATCCAAAAGTGTTGGTGACTAGACCCCCCTTTCTGGAAAGGTTCACCATATCCAAGAAGGATGAGGAAGCAAAAGAGATCCTTGAAACTTTTCGCAAGGTAGAAGTCAACATCCCTTTACTCGACGCTATCAAGCAGGTACCCCGCTACACAAGGTTTCTCAAGGAACTATGCACCAGCAAAGGTAAGCTCAAATGGAACGAACGGGTAAGCATGGAATAAAATGTGTCTGCAATCCTCCAACGAAAACTACCTCCCAAATGTAAGGATCCAGGTACTTTTACCATTCCATGTAAAATTGGTCTGATTGGTATAAAAAGGGCTATGTGCGATTTAGGAGCTTCATTAACGTAATGCCCCTCTCCATTTTTGAGTCTTTACATATTGGTCATTTAAAAGAAATGGGGGTTGTCATTCAGCTCGCAAACCGATCAGTTGTCTACCCCGAAGGAGTCCTAGAAGACGTTCTAGTACAGGTAAACGAGCTAGTTTTCCCGGCAGATTTCTACGTGTTGGACATGAGGGAAGACAATTCCCCAAGTTCCACATCTATCCTACTAGGGAGACTATTTCTCAAAATGGCTAGAACGAAAATTGATGTACACAGCGATACCCTCTCTATGGAGTTTGATGGCAAAATCACTAAATTTAACATTTATGATTCCATGAGGTACCCTTCTGATATACCAACAGCCCTTCTTGTAGATATTGTTGATCCCTTTGTGCAGGCACTTTCGTCAACAAATAGCGAGGATCATGTGAAGTTTGTGTTGGAAGAAAGCCTCACACCCATGCTAGTACAGATTTTAGAAAAGATCACTTCCCGCTCCCCTTCATAGACCAAATGTTAGAAAGACTAGCGGGTCGTTCTCACTACTGTTGCCTTGATGGTACTCAGGATTCCATCAAATTCCAGTGGCCCCCGCAGATCAAGACAAGACGACGTTCACATGTCCCTTTGGAACTTTTGCTTATAGAAGGATGTCGTTTGGATTGTGCAATGCGCCCGCAACCTTCCAAAGATGTATGGTCAGTATTTTTTCCGATTTTGTTGAATAATTCATAGAAGTTTTTATGGACGATTTCACCGTTTATGGAAATTCATTTGATGACTGTTTAGAAAAATTGACCAAAGTTCTTGAAAGATGCATAGAAAAAACCTCGTACTTAATTATGAAAAATGTCATTTCATGGTAGATAAAGGTTTGATCCTAGGGCATATTGTTTCATCTAAAGGGATAGAAGTAGATAAGTCCAAGATTGATGTCATAAAATCTTTGCCTTACCCCGCCAGTGTGCGGGAGATTCGTTCTTTTCTTAGTCACGCAGGATTCTATCGACGATTCATCAAGGACTTCTCGAAAATTGCCCAACCACTGTGCACGTTGTTACAAAAAGATGCAAATTTTGAATTTGATGGTGCATGTGCGACAGCTTTCGATAAACTAAAAGAGTCCTTAACTTCTGCACCGGTAATCCGATCCCCTGATTGGAACCAACCGTTTGAAATAATGTGTGATGCAAGCAATCACGCCATTGAAGCTATGCTAGGACAAAGGATTGGAAATGATCCCCATGTGATTTACTATGCTTCGCGAATGTTGGACAACACCCAAAGCAATTACACTACGACGGAAAAAGAACTTTTAGCTGTCGTTTTTGCTTTAGAAAAATTTTGTCACTATTTGCTTAGGACTAATGTTGTTGTATTTTATGATCATGCAGCATTAAAGTACTCGCTATCGAAGAAAGAAGCAAAGCCCCGACTCATAAGATGGATACTCTTACTACAAGAGTTTGACTTGACAATTAAAGACAAAAAGAGCGTAGAAAATCTCGTGGCTGACCACCTCAGTAGATTGGTCACCAACAATGATCCTTCCCCACTAAACGATGAGTTTCCGGATGAACACCTTCACATCGTTAGAGGAATCACCCCATGGTATGCTGATTTAGTTAATTTATTAGTTATCGGTACTTTGCCACGTGACTTGTCTAGGGCAAGAAAAGATAAAATCAGAAGTGAGCAAAGTACTTTGTGTGGGACGATCCTTATCTTTAGAAATTTTGTTTAGACCAAATCATACGAAAGTGCATACTGAAACTAAAATTCCCTCTATCCTTGAATTCTGTCATTCATATGCATGTGGAGGACACTTTGGTCCCAAATGAACTGCAAGAAAAATATTGGAATGTGGGTTATTCTGGCCAAACATGTTTAGAGATGCTTATTCGTTCTGTAAATCATGTGAAAACTGCCAAAAGGTAGGAAACATTAACCCCCGTAATCAAATGCCCCTTTCCCCACTTGTGTGTGAAGTGTTTGACGTATGGGGAATCGATTTTATGGGTCCATTTCCTTCCTCCTTTGGCAAGTCTTACATTATTTTAGGAGTTGATTATGTGTCTAAATGGGTAGAGGCGAAAGCCACACGAACTGATGATGCTAAAACTGTTGTGGAATTTGTTAAAACTAACATCTTCTCTAGATTCGGAATGCCGAGAGCAATAATAAGTGAACGAGGAACACATTTCTGCAACAAGTTGGTCGATGCGTTGTTGAAAAAGTACAATGTCACTCATATGGTCTCAACCGCTTACCACCCCCAAACAAATGGCCAAGCCGAGATTTCTAATTAAGAGATCAAGTCCATACTCGAGAAGACAGTGAATCCCAACATAAAAGATTGGAGTACTCGTCTAGATGACGCGTTGTGGGCTTACCGTACAGCGTACAAAACCCCCATAGGTATGTCTCCATATCGTTTGGTTTACGGTAAATCTTGTCATCTCCCTGTCGAACTTGAGCATAGGGCATATTGGGCGATCAAACAATTCAACTTGGCAATGGATGAAGCGGGAGGACAAAGAAAGTTGGAACTAGAAGAGCTCGAAGAGATACGGAATGACGCCTATGAGAATTCAAAGATCTACAAAGAAAAGGCAAAAGCATTCCACGATCGTATCATCTCCCGGAAGGAATTCAATATTGGGCAAAAAGTTCTACTCTTTCACTCCAAGCTAAAGCTCTTTCCGGATAAGTTGCGTTCTAGATGGATTGGACCTTTTATCGTCACTAATGTTTTTCCTCATGGTGCAGTGGAAATAAAAAGTCCAACTACACAAAAGGTGTTTAAAGTGAATGGACATCGACTCAAGCCATTTTATGAAGATTTTCAAGGAACCAGCATGGAAAGAATTCAGCTCATGGAACCCACCATCACTTAAGCCACCACCAAAGTCTAGCCAAAGACGTTGAAGAAAGGCGCTGCATGGGAGGCAACCCATGATTTTTCTATCCCTTAGTTTATTCCATTTTAGTATTATAGCAATTTCGTGTTGAGTATCATGAAGCGTGCCCATGTCTAAGGATTCGTCCAAATCTATCAAAACCTCCAGTTTTAACAGATTTGTCTTCCCCTTTAAGCGTGTCCACGCTTAGTGACCGTCCTAATCTGTTAAATCATCCTGCTTAGAACAGATTTGTTGCTTCCACTAAGCGTGACCACGCTTAGTGGAACAAAGTAATATGTTTTTGGTACCACTCTTGCCTATATACATATATATATATATATATATATATGTATATATATATATATATAAAAAAAATAAAAAATTCAAAAATTCAAAATTCAAAAAAGGAAAGTAGGTCAAAATTGTTTCCTAAATAACCCTAATCCTCTTCATTTTCTAGGTGAAGAACCTACCACTCCCATCCTCTAATCGGCCGACCACCCACCACCACAACCCACCAGTTTCCGCCGCTGACCCGCGCTTGAGCAGCCGCCGCCGCTTCCACCAGTTTCGACTTCCGCCGTTGACTCGCGCTCGAGCAGCCGCCGCCGCCTCCGACACAGCTGATTTCCGCCGCCCACTCCGCTTCTACCAGTTTTCGCCGCCGTTACTGTCCGCCGCTCTCCGCCATCCTCCGCCACGGTGATTGGTAATATCTCTCTCACCCTCACTTGATTTCTTTTCAACTTTACCTTGTGGACTGTCGAGGATGAGCAGCCAAAAAAGAAACCGGGAGGAAGGTTCCTCCTCCAGATCGGGACCACATTCACGGAGTAATAGATGCCCAAGTGTACTGCCCCCATCTTCGGGAACTCTCGGCAGTAACCTCAACTTTAAAACTCGAGCTGCCAAAGACAGGTATCTCTCTATTTCTGCTCGTAACATCCTTCCTTGGAAAATATTTCATACTGACACATTGAAGGAATTACATGCTTTAGAGAGTTGTACTTTATTGATTGAAAATATTGGTTGGCAATGTTTCTTTCATTGCACTGAGGATATTTACATTGAACTTACTCGCGAGTTTTACACCACTTTTGAATTTACCACTCCACAATCACTCACATTGGACACTCCGAACGTGGTAAAATTTTGCTTGATGGGTAAAGATTTTTCAATGACACTCACTGAATTTAATATTGCACTTGGGTTCACCACTGTTGATCTTGCACGCACACACGAGTACCAAAATTCCTTATGTGATTATCATGACGATTTTAATGCAATTAAGGAATGGAAGGACCTCGTAATAGACCCACTAATTTACCACCCTAGTAGGTCTAAAGCTCATAAATTGAAAAATCCTGTACTCAAGTATGTGCATCGTTTTCTTGCATTCAACTTCTCTGGTCGAAAAGACACGTCTGGTATTTGCTCAAAAGCTGAATTTTTTTTTTTTGTGGTGCATGAAACGTAGCATTAAGGTTAACTTAGGATTTTGGCTTGCAACACAAATTCAATCCAGTTTGAACTGAAATCGAGCACTAATCTTAGGTTCATGCATCACACTTTTAGCTATTAAACTCAGTGTTTTTTATCCTGACTGTCATAACCTTCATCTCGCATGCAACCTTGAGCCGTTGGATATGGCCTGCTTATCACGAATGGGCCTTGTCACACAACGGAAATTTCTTTGAGTTTGTCAATGCAGAAAAATCGTCAACCACACATTTGAGAAGATCATTGGTTGATGAAAGTGATGACACCGAGGAAGAAACAGAAAACAACCAAACCGAAAACGATGAAGAAGAGGAAAGCGATGCAAGTGAAGCAAGCCAAGAAGAAACCGAGGATGATAGCAAAGAGGAAGCCAAGGAAAGGAATGACACAAACATGGAGGACGTGGCTGGAACTGCAACACACCAACAAACCACATTGGACGACATTGCAAGGCGCATAGCAAGAATGGGAGCCAACCTCATTGACCTATTTGAACACGTCGGGCTGACGCCTAGGCCCCAGCGATGCCTTGACCACTCCAAGACATGCACTCAGGGACGTTTTCTTAACCTTCTTGCTTTTAATTCCGTCTTTGGGTTGCATGTTGACATCCACATTGAGGGCAATGTGGACTTTTAAGTGTAGGGGTGTGTTTATGTGTTCATAACTTGTTGGTCTTGTTTACTGAATTTGGGTACTCTTTGATGGAGGTGTTGGATGGATGTGGATAATCTTTTTTGGGATTTGTGAAAAATTGTGATTGACTTGATGAACCTCGAGAAAATTTTGAAATTTGTTTTGGCTCGAAAAATTCTTTCTTATTTTTGAACCGCTCTTGACTTGAAGGCATTGTGTGTGATAAGAATGCACTTTCGTGTTATAGATGATTCATAGCTTGAAAACCTGTTTTTGCTACAAAAAACTCGAGTCGAAAATCTTTTTGTATGAAAGTAGTGGACTAAAACAACCCTTGTGAGATTTTGAACCTAAAACATTTGTGAAATATTCCATTCTTTCTTGAGAGTAAAATGCTTCTGTGACTTTGTCTTCCTAGAACTTTCTTTGAACCACGTCGAGGTCACATAAATGTGCATGCATTTGGACATGATAAAGGCAATAGGATTAAAACCACTTTTAGCCTAATTTGACCTTAGTAAAACCACTTGAGCCTTTTTAGCCTTATTTTGTTGATAAAACCATCAAATATGAACCTATTCCGTCGTTCTTTAAACTCCTCCTTTTGACCTTTCCAAAGATCATTAGAGCATCAAAGAAAAAAAGGTGTTTATTCCAAAAGAACAAGGCAAATTGTTTGAAAATTATGGTCTTTTGTACTCAAAAGGGTATACCTCAAAATGAGTGTGGGGGTATTGTTGTGGTTTTATACTATTTGGGAGCTAGCACTACTACCTTGTCCTATGCCTATTGCGAAAAAGAGAGAAAGAAAAAAAAAAAAAGAAAAATATGGCAAAAGAAAGCAATATTCTTGCCAAAAAAAAAAATGTGATGAAAGAAAAAAAGAAAAAAAAAGAAGGAAAGAAAGAAAAATCTCTCCAAAAAAAAGAAAGCAATATGGCATAGTTCAAGAAGTTATCAAAAGGCGTTTGGGGATTGGGAATGTTACTCTTAAAAGCTTTAATTTGACATTCACTTGATTTTCTTGGTGCTCTAATTGAGATTTGGAACTTAACCTCATTATCTATAGATTCCTACCCCTAAACCAAAGCTCCATTACAACCAAAATAAAAGACCTTTTGATCCTTATGTGTGCATATTTCAAAGTGATGGAGATATGGTGTATAAGCAAGCTTATGGTGAAGCAGTGTTGTAGCAAGCATCGAGGGAAACACGTGAACCATATACACTTGAGAGTTTGGAAAGATGAGAGGAATAGTCCATTAGTTTTGTATGATTGATTTTTGATGATAGTCATTGTGTGGAAACTCGTTCTAAGGCATATTGAGTCATCTTTTTCAGGGATATGTCATTTGCTTTGCACATAATTCCAACTTGTTTTGAGTGTGTTTGATCATGAAGAGAATTTTAGATGATAAAATAATTCTGATTTTGCTCGAGGACTAGCAAAAGTCTAAGTGTGGGGGTATTTGATAAGTGCACAATTTATCATGTTTTTATGGTAGTAATGCCTTATTTTGGGACTAAAATACTTCTAAATCATATTACTTTATTGCATTTTCAGCACATAAGGTATGGTAGGAAGTAAAGATGGCAAATTAAAGCTAAAAAGGGCATTTTTTTGAAGACAATTGTGACAGTCTTGCAGATACGAGTAAGCGTGCCCACACTTTGCGCCGCGGTCAACCTTACCAAAAATAAAGAAAGGCGGATTTTGCTAGAAGGAAAGAATGTTTGCTGACTTATACTGATTGATTTTGATAGAATTTTAGAATGGAAAGTTAGCATAAATGTAAGGGATTGGTCAAACGTTAACCTTTTTGGGAATGATCTTGAACCTACCCTTTTTTGTGTCCAGGTTCGTGAGGTGCTATTAGTATAATAGGAGGCGCCTCACACCTCTAAAAACTATCTTATGCTTTAATCTAATATTTTATTTTATGTTCATCTTTTCTTAGTTCTAATTTATTCTTCTCCTTCTACTTTCTTTTACTTGTGCTGAATTGCTAATGGAATACCACTTTTTAGTATGTTCTTCCATTAGCATGTTAAGCTAAGTCTTTTATTTTTCGGTTAAAGTCATGTGATTGCTTGATTCCTAAAGTAGTTGTGAGATCTAATTTACGTTTAATACATTAGTTAAAATTAGTATTCATGCTATTCTCTGTACTTTAATTACAAATATCTTATTTATGAATGATATGGCCGATTATTCATTGTCAAGAAAGTTTACTTTGCTAATCGAACTTCACAAATCCGTAATTGTTTGTTTAGTTTGATAACTAGATGCAACGTAGCATGATTAGCCATGTGGAAGTGGTTAAGTTATGTTATGGGGAATGCATGATCTAATCTAAATAAATCCTCGTAGGAATTTATTGGTTAGGATTAGGCATTTCTAAATTCTAATGCTGTTGATAAATTAAATCATATGGACGTTCCTAGGGTTGTTTATTGATTAGAGAATTAGCCAACGGACGTTCCTTAGCTAACGACAAGGTAAGGAAAGGTAAGGTTGTTAGGTCGTACCTATGACCATAACTAATCTATTCATTTTAACGATTGTCATATTTGCATCGATGATCGACTAATAGAATCAAATATGAACTAGACTTTAACCGAAAAAGTCCCTTTCCATATTAATTCACTCTACTTTACTCTGTGTTTTTATTGTTCAACAAAATCCAAACTCCCCCCATTTTTCGTTTCATATTTCGAGGAAATAAACTTAAATCCAGTCCCTGAGGATTCGACCCTACTCACCACTCCTACAAGAGTGCCAGTAGGAATTCTTTATTTTTTGTGGTCTCGACACCCATCATGTCCTAACCTTGACATCCTAAGTAGCTAAAGGTACTTCTAGGGTCGCCATGTTGAAAAGGTGAAGAGAGTCCTTTAGGGACTCCCCCTCCTGACAAACTGTGAGAAAGCTAGGTTTTGTTCTTCGATGTTTTTTATTGTTGACAAATTAATACAAGAATAAAGACAGAAATTCTTGAAAGCTCCCAATCATGCTAGCATACAATTAGTTGAATCATTGCTGGGCAACCCTAGCAAAAGTGGTACCTAAGGCTCGACGATTGATCCCCTAAGTGTAACAGTGTAAGAGGGTTGCATTATTGAAACAAGACAAATGCTTATGGGGGTCTGTGGTGCCATCATACTCTGCGATGACTGGGGTTTGACAGTCCAAGGAAAACTCATACATCATGACCCCCTCGGTGAGGGGATGTCTCTTTGTGCCTCAATCAGTACTCCCATCACTTCGTATTGGACATCGTGAAACCTTTTATGCAGGTACTCCATGTGAGCAATCCATTGAGGGGGAGACCCCCTTTGGGATTTGTGGGGCTAACCTTGTTCCCCTAGGGTAGCTGCTGGCCCTCGGTCCGGGGAAGGAATGCAGGTGCTCTATGCGAATGAGCCAATGAAGGCAGACCCGCTTTGGGGGTTGTGAGACTAACCTTGTTCCCCTAGGGAAGTTGCTGGCCTTCAGGCGGCCCTCGGGCCAGGGGCTCCTTCCCCTTACTTGGTACTTCGACGGCTACAAGAGCCACCACAGGTATCTGAGTTACAACCATAAATTGCCCCAGGCTATTGAAATGATCATTTATTGCATAGTCTCCAAAAGACCCGATGACAACCTTTTATATGAGGTGTCTGATGACGTACTATTACGTAAGGGATCCACTATGGTGTCGCTGAGCTTAGAAGATCTTGTGGTTGTTGGTCTAGCGAGGGCCAAAGGTGTCCCTGCCACCACCTGGACAGCTTGAGTGTCCCCGAATGCTTCCACAGTCTTTTGCTTGCTCATATTGTTGTTTGGTGTCTCACTAATCATCACGTCTTAGTTTTGTGTTCCCTTAAATGACGCCACTTGATGTGTGCAAAAAACACACGTATGGAACAATCCATGGACTTGAGATCTTGTGGGCCAAATTCCTTCGCAAACTTGATAGTAATCCGATGCCTAAGTCAGTACACGATTGTATAATGATAAAATTAAAAAAAAAATGTGTAGAAATAGGATAACAAGCTATAATGAGATAATGATCAAGATTAGAGTGTGTGATAGAAAAATTTCTTAGGTGAATCAGAAAAATATTACCCTTGGCTGGGGGGCAAAACATGTTTTTATAGCCGAAGTCCCCCATTGAGTGAGTCTCGTCCCCTAGGGAGTTGGAGAGGCGGTTGTTGTGGATAGGCCTCATCAGAATCTAACATTAGTTGGAGAAGTCCAAGGGAGTCCGTCTAGATTGAGGTTAATCGAAGCGGGGATATGAATCTTGCTGGTCATATCCCAATTTCCTAGGGGTAGTTGGGCACGTGTGCGTCCTCGTCATCTTTTTATCCAAATAGTTTACCGCCACCTGGGCGAACATCCTTCTGGCGAATAGGGTGGCATTGGCCCTTTGATCCTTTAGGTCAATGGACCCCCTTCTTGGGAATTGAAATTCATCCTCCTTGGGCTTTAGTCAAGGGGGGAGCTTTTAGGGCCTTCTTAGAGCTTCCTATTTTATTGGGGTTCTTTGATTTGTATTGGGCTCTTATATGTGAATCCTGTATTGGGCTAGCCTCTCTTTTTCATATTAGAGACGTTTTTACGGTATCGGTAATATTATTTTGAAAAAGCTTTATACCAATTTTACGGTAGTATGATACTACAAATGAAAATTTCTCCCAAATTGAACAAGAATAAATAACATCAGGGGGAAAAAAAATTAAACAACAAAAATTATAAATCAAACAACAATAAACTATAGAGATAAGAAAACAAATAAAATAAAATAAAAATAAAAATAAACTTTAAATACTACCCTTTGTGCAAAGAAAGTCATAGCCAAGGCAAATCCAATATAAGACTAAGAGAAATTTTGGTTTTTTTGTACCATATTATAGGGATATTGCAGAATTGGTACCAATACCATGCCATTACAAAGTAGTGTAATTAATACTATGTAAATAGTTTATTTGGTAAAGTTAGTACTTGCATTAATTTTGAATGAAAAAATCACGTGCAGAGCATATAGACGTTTAATGGGTGATTTTCTTGGCGTCCAAATACCATATATGCACTTTTTTTTTATAATTTAGAAAAATACATCTAATACATTGAGGTTTGTTCGTTTCTATCAAATAAGTTATTTTGTTAGTTAGAATACACCGAATTTAATGATATTAATAAAAAATAAAAAAAATGTATATTTACCCCCGATTAACTTATTACTGATTTATTATAGGTTAAATACATTTTTTTATAATCAAATTACCTTTATACATCTCACAGGTTAATGCATGAGAAAATGTTTATATTCACCGTTATAAGAGTAGATTAGTCACAAAATTTGTTTGACTTATAATAAGTAAGTAATAAATCAGTAAATGTTACTTTTTGTTCAGTGTTTTTGTTAATATCAATAAATTCATTGAATTTTGACTCACGAAAAGATCTATTTATTAGACAAAAGGAAATTTTAGGAGTATTAGATGGAATTTTTCAAATCACATAATGTCTAAATATAATTACATAAAATCTACAAAAGAAAAGTGTAATTATCCCAATCTTATAAGTTATACCCGACTTACCTATTCGGATGACAAAATATTTTTTAGTATATATTTATACTATTATAAAAAAAAAATGCTTTTATCGTACTAACTTTTGAATACCGAAATTTATCCTTTACTTCATTTATTTCTTTAAATTTTTTTGATCAGAATAATAATTTTATTTTCTTAATAATTTCATAATTATAATTTTTTTCTCTCACCTAGTACTCTATTTTTTCTACACATCAAACTTCTCCTTATTTTTTCTTATAAATTTATTTATTTTTATTAAATCTATAATTATAATATTTTTTTTTCTTACCTCACCTTTTTCTTTTTCATTCTAACGCCATGATTATTATTTTTTAAAAAGAAATTCTCTTTGTCTCACATTATAAATATTTTTATAGGGTAAATTACAATAATTTTTCTTGAGATTTAACATAATTATGAATACTCACTTGTTGTTTGAAAAATAATAAATATTCCCTGATATGTTTGATAAAATTATGTAATCATTGGATGGAGGTATCAAATTGTCAACTTTGCCCTTTCAGTATTTTCTTTTATTTTTTTTAAAATTTAAAACTTATTAAAAAAATCAAATGGGATGGATGGAAAAATTTTAAAAATTATAAAAAAAAATTATCCATTCCGTCCATAAAAAAAATTAAAATTTTAAAAAATAAATAAAATTATAATTTTTAATATACAAGGATATTTTGATCAATTTACCATAAAAAATAATTGTAAATCTAACGGATTGGGTTAATTGTTAGATGACCGTTAAAATCAGAGGAGTATTAATAATTTTTTAAATAATAAAAAAAATTTATAATTATACCAAATATCAGAAAATGTAGTTGTAATTTACTTTTTTTTATGTACTCATGGAAATATCGTACAACACCACTAGTTACTGCATACATGAAGGTCCGAACACCATGATCCGAGACCCGCTCTCATTTGTTGTTAATGGGTCGGGTTGGACCCGATCAACTAGCATCTAGGCTGGTGTAGGCGGTGCCGCTTGAGGCATCTCCCCTCTCCTCTCTCCCCTCTGTATATATAATGGCTGAACGGGATACAGTCCAACACATCTTTCCTGAAACTAAGCTCAAGGCCCTACTCACGAAGCATGAACGGTATTTCTACTGGAACAACTGTCATCAAGTAGAGTTAGCAAACTAATCCAATATTATGACTGTAATTTTCACGCAAATACAACACGCACACACATACACAGTAATACTGATTGCTGAGGTTGATTGGGATACTCTAAACGTTGATACGCGTAATTTGATATGAATTTGCTCTGAATTTTAGGCGATAAAGGTCGGCCCAGCAAGAAGTTCAAGTTCTCGAAGGTTCTCACAGTTTTCTACTGCTAGTTTTACTCCCCTCAAGTTGTTTCTATTGTAGGAGAATTTGTTGTTTTATGGTTTCGAAGTGCAGGAGGAGTATAGGGCTTCAGTTGTCGAGGATGACTCTCATTTCATGGAGGATTTGGATGATGATCAACGCGATGGTATTAATAAACAATACTGTAGTTCAGTACGGGAATTTCCCATGTTGCTCCATCTTCCTGAATTGCCGTAATTTGGACGCTGTGAATTGATTGCATTATTTGGTTCCTTCTTTTAGGTGAAGGGAAAAAGAGGGATTTCTCGAAGTTGGAGCTTAAACCCGACCATGCAAATCGGCCTCTTTGGGCTTGCGCGGATGGTCGGATATTCCTTGAGACGTTCTCCCCATTGTATAAACAGGCCTATGATTTCCTCATTGCAATTGCTGAACCCGTTTGCAGGTATAATCTTGGGGCACTTTGATACAGTTATGCGGTTATGTGTAGTTTTTATATTATGAAAGTTTGCAGTTAATGGTAATAGAAAGATAAAGTCGTAAAGATGCACGTGGACTAGCAAACTATATAAAATACCTTGATCGGTTAATCGAAATTTTGGTACACCATTTCGAACATCGAAGTGATTGGTTCAGTAAAAACCAAACTTATTTTGGTTCAATTTTGTACCGTTTTAACCGGAAATTAAAAGAAATATATATATGGTGATAATTTGTTTGTTATAATAATTATATAAATTAACTATGTATTAATCGTAGATTTTTTATTTTTTGTTATAGATACATATATTAATATATTTATTATTCATATATTATTTTTTATTATATGTTATATATATATTTATAATATAATATATACTTTTTAAAGTTCGGTATTTGGTTCGTTAACTGCCATAAAAATTGAAACTGAACCGAATACCGGAATTTAAAAAAAAAAAAGTAACTGAATTTCCGATTCGGTCAGTTAACGAAAATTGCACACCCCTAATTTTACCATGATGCATCCCTTTGTCAGAAAGGATACTGCTAATGACACTAGACAATTTGTCTGATAATGTGGAAACAAACATTTCTAGTCTTCAAAGAGTATAAAAATTGACACGTTTTCTCTTCAACATGAAACTTTTGCCTGTAGTGTGCATCATATCTGGGAAGTATGTTTCTAGAATACTTTACAATGCTAACTTTGGATTGACATTTTCAGAGCACATTATTGAACTTGCTTTAACTTAATCAATACTATGGTTGCATGTCAATTTTTTGAATCCATATCCATCAGTTACATTTAGCTAATTCCACAAATAGTTCTGTAGAATTTTGAAAATTCGAGAACAGTGTTCGATGGGAAAGAGACAGACTAAACTCTCTTGACCTGCTTGGACTATACATAATTCCCCCAGCAAAATAAACAACAGTTAATAATAATCTTAATTTTTCCCTCCTATGCATTTTTTAGCCTTTTTTTTTTTCTTTTCTGGTGCAGTTAAATGTTACTAGAATGGTTTGATGTTCTATTATCGAACAGGCCAGAGTCTATGCACGAGTACAACTTGACCCCACATTCTTTATACGCTGCGGTATCAGTGGGACTTGAAACAGAGACCATTATTTCTGTTTTGAATAAACTATCAAAGACCAAGCTTCCAAAAGAGATGATTGATTTCATACACAGTTCTACAGCTAATTATGGCAAAGTGAAGCTTGTGCTCAAGAAGAATAGATACTTTGTGGAGTCCCCATTTCCTGAGGCAAGATATTTTTATCTTGTCTATTCTTGTATTTGATGGTTGCTACAGATAGATTATTGAAATTATGGTTATTTTCAGGTTTTAAAAAGGTTGCTTGAAGATGAAGTCATAGGACGAGCTAGAATATCCCCTGAGGTACGTGCTTAGTGAGATTTCTTCACTATAATAAGCATCTTATAGTTGATTAAGTTTTGCAAGTCAGAGAATAGAATTTTTCTTATATGTTTCGCTGACACATCAAAATCAAAACACTTCTGTTGCTGTTTTAGGGAATTCATGGAAGTGATGGGTTTACAGTTGGTAAATCAGCAGGTGAAATAGAAGGGGCTCATGATGAATTGCTAAATGAAGCTGAGTTGGCAGCTGCAGCTGAAGAAAAAGAAACTCATTCTTTTGAAATTGACCCTGCTCAGGTTGGTTGGTGCATGTCTTTTAGGTTGGACTGTGGTTGCCAGATAATGAGCATCTTTACAATTTCTATTGCTTCTAATTCATGTTTCATCTGGCAGCTATTGTTGGGTGATTTATCATATATTGCATGTGTTTCTCTTTTTTCTTGGTCCAGTATAATTTTTTGATGCCTGTATGGTGTTGTGCTTGTATTATAAGCTTTTCATGGAAACATAGTGAACCATTTATCTAGTTTAATTATGTAGGTTATCTGTAGGAAATCATAATAAATGCAGTTACTTTTTGGCAAACAATTGCAATCGTATTTTGTTGTGCGGATGGTACTTATTGAAATTGACAGCACCTCCTTAGGGTTGGGAAACAACTTACCAAACTTTTGCCCGTAACTTTTGTGAAGGTAGTCTAGACTTCTTGTTACCTTCTGTATGTCGATAATGCAAGCATATTCATCTTTCTAAAATATTATAGCAGGTAATTTTAGTGAGGAGCTGAAAACAGTACTCTTGTTCCTAATATACATGATTAAGACTTCTGGTAGAACTGCAGCAATAATGGTCGCCCTAGTTTCTTTGGTGAATTTCTAATAATGCTTCTTGAATCTGGTTGAAAATGTCTGCTCCGATTAACTATAAAATCATGTCTGTTTTTGTCATTCCATCTTATAAAAAAATCAGGTTTATTTATTAAATGTGGCAAGAGTTTGGATGACATCATTGCCTTCAAATTGAATGATCTCATTGCATTAACAGTTTATCTACTCTCACAGGTCGAGAATGTAAAGCAACGTTGTTTGCCTAATGCTCTAAATTATCCCATGTTGGAGGAGTATGACTTTAGAAACGACACTGTGAGTGCCTCCATTTTCTTCCCACAATCAGAACTTATGGTGAAGACGGAGCTTGACTTCAGAAATTACAGCTGGAGAAGCTCCACTTATGATTCATGTAGTACTGAACAGTTGGTTATCCGAAAGCTCCATTGATAATGGTGGGTATTGCAGGTTAATCCTGATCTCGAGGTGGAATTGAAGCCTCATGCACAACCACGACCTTATCAAGAAAAGAGTCTGAGTAAGATGTTTGGAAATGGTAACGACCTTCCGTCCACACTGTTTCCGTTTCATTGTCTGCATTTACAGTGCAGTACATTTGTGTGCCATCACTTAATATATACATGCAAAGCCAATCATAAAATTCAGGCTTGTAACTGACAAGTCCTTTGGGAGAGAGCTGATCCCTGGAGGAAAAATAAATGCCAGTTTGGCATTTGTGCTAGTAGATATTTAATTTCTGAGAGTGTTTTTAGGAGATTGCCATGTCTGCGTACCATTGGTATATTATACACATTTATACAATCTATGCAAGTGGATTTTCTTTTATTCAGTTTGGAATTCATAAGAGTAGATTAGAACTTTTTGCCTTCACTTAGCACCTAGTTTTTGGACCTATGGGATTTTCATGTATTTCTTGTGCTTCTCCCACTCTAATAGGCTTTGTTCTCTGCCCCTTTCTTCATTCTTTCCTTTCCTTCTATGGGTCGTGTTGTTATGTGTTGCTGAGGGAGGGTTGAGGACTAGGTAGTGAAGACATTTACCCCCAACATCACCTTGCTTCCTGTTTTCTCTTTCCTGGGTCATGGCGCTTTATCATCCCAACTTCACATAGAGTTCTTTTAACGCATCCACATACATTTTCCTCTTTCTTTTTTTTTTTTTTTTTGGTGGATATAATTTTTGTTATTGGGAGATCTATGTTGAACTGCTGGAGGCGTAATTATGGATGGAGGACCGTAATCTATGCCTCAAAGAGGTATAGACCTGTCCATGAATGTCTTCAGCAGCAATAAGTATACATTAGTTTATGGAAGTAGTTAGTTTGTTTTTCCGGCTTTCTGATGTCTTATATGACAGTTCAGATAGGATCTTTTATGTTGCTGCTAATTCAAAATTCTGTCATTTAGGAGAGCACGTTCTGGAATCATTGTGCTACCATGTGGTGCCGGAAAGTCTTTAGTTGGCGTTTCTGCAGCCTGCAGAATAAGAAAGAGTTGTCTTTGTTTGGCTACAAATGCTGTATCTGTAGATCAGTGGGCTTTCCAGTTCAAGTTGTGGTCAACCATTAAAGAGGAGCAAATCTGTCGTTTCACATCAGATAGCAAAGAGAGATTCCGTGGAAATGCTGGGGTGGTGGTGACAACATATAATATGATTGCATTTGGTGGAAAACGTTCTGAGGAAGCTGAAAGATCATCGAAGAAAATCGAAGAAACCGTGAGTGGGATTGCTTCTCATGGACATCCTTTTTGTAAATGGCTGAAAGTTTTATCCTTGTATTGCATTCAGATCCTGTGCTGATGCATAAATGTTTATTTTTCTTTCAGGTGCACGTGGTCCCAGCTCACATGTTCAGGAAGGTCATCAGTCTTACAAAATCTCACTGTAAACTTGGGCTTACTGGTACGTCTTCAACAAGGTTATAAAAATATTCCTTCATGTATATCTGCTGCCACATCAAGCACAGTTGTTGACCTCCCACTGAATTTGCAGCAACCCTTGTGAGAGAGGAGAAAAGGATTACAGATTTGAACTTCCTTATTGGTCCAAAGTTGTATGAAGCAAATTGGTTGGATTTAGTGAAAGGAGATTCATTGCGAACGTTCAATGTGCAGAAGTCTGGTGTCCAATGACAAAAGAGTTCTTTTTTGCTGAATTCTGAAGAAGGAAAATTCGAAGAAGAAACAGGTTAATTTTGTCAAGGAGAATATATGGTTCTCGTTGTCCACTCTTATATGATGATAATCATTCTTTCAAATTTATGTTTTTGTATCTCTTTTCAGAGGAGGAGATTTGATTTCTTTATGTCATGGAATCTTATTGAGATATTTTTAGTTATAGATTGTGAGACTGTGTTACCTCGCAACATGGATTTCTTCTTACCTTGTTCGCCCCTTGAACTCTGCCGCTCCTGACACTTGTTTTCTGTCTACCCCTAGGCTCTTTATGTAATGAATCCTAATAAATTCAGGGCCTGTGAGTTCCTCATCCGGTTCCATGAACAACAGCGGGGTGATAAGATAATAGTGTTTGCCGATAATCTTTTTGCACTGACAGAGTATGCAATGAAGCTTCGGAAACCTATGATTTATGGTGCCCCAGGTTTGTGTGTATCTGTTATTGTGTGAGATTTGATGTACTGATGCTATTTGAAATCAGATATACTGGACTCATTCCTTAATTTGCAGCCATCCTGAAAGAACAAAATTCTTGAGGCATTCAAAACCAGTCGAGATGTGAACACCATTTTCCTTTCGAAGGTATGGTGCACATTATTTGTTAACCATACCTCTGTTTCCTGGAAGCCTGTGTAACCAATTTATGCTTTTCATGGTGTCATTATGGTGGCTGTATGTGCAATTGTGGTGGATAGTTAAGGATTATTGTTCATGATGTTCACTGGCAACATCATCAACATGATTGGTTCTGTTTTGATGTTGATCCAAAAAAGTTCCGGCCTTATAATGGATTTCAGTTTCTTGGAATTCTGTCTGTGGAAGCAATGATAGACAGGCCTTGGATAAGCATTATGACCTGAATTACAAGCCAAGACATGTGACACCAATGATGTAGCCTTGATTTACATAACCAAGTACTGATGCATATGTGTAAACAGCAGCAGCCATCATGTTACTGTATGTGTCTTATGCTTGCAGCTGACTCATGTGATGGATTATGCACTAGATATTGGTCACTGATTATATGAAATATGAATCTTTGTTTGCACAATCAGAATCATTTTATAGGATGCAGTATAAAGCTTCGGCAATGTCGTTGGCTTAGGATCATTGACTTGTGTGTTCTGTGTTCCTCTCGAAGTGTATAATGGTTGTATGGTATAATCTAGGAAGGTAATTGCTCGCAATTTGTTTACAGGTTGGTGATAATTCTATAGATATTCCTGAGGCAAATGTGATAATACAGATTTCATCACATGCTGGTTCAAGGCGACAAGAGGCTCAACGTCTTGGGCGTATTCTCAGGGCTAAGGTACATTCTTTGATTGTATATACCCTACGAACTTAATTTCATCATTTGTATGTTATTCGAAAGAGTGATCTCAATATGAAACTTTGACATCCATGTTCATGCCCATTTTCTATTCTCCATTTCTTATGCTAAAAAATATTAGCTGGTTTCTTCAGCCAAAAGAAGCGAAAACCCCTATATACTTCAAGTTGCCCTCTAGTGGTTAAATTCTCATCTGCCCAGTTTGTTAGCCGGATATTCCATAGGCATGGGATATACTACATTATACTTATTTGAATTACACACCTTACCGTTGGAAATGGGTGTCAACCCTGAAAATGTGCGGCTTATTCAGTTTCTGTGTCTTGACATGGTTTTGGTATATTCTGTTGTTGTGACACTCTCAGCTTTCACTTTTCTTCTCTATGGATTTACTTTTAAAACTCCAGAGTAGTGTTTTTAGCTTCTCAGCTTTTGCTTGTCTGCCTTGTTGGTTTACTACTATCAGTTAAATATACATCATCCTTTTACATGACAATAGTTCTTCACATCAGATCTGCTTTTTAGTCGAGAAGAGTTACTCTTACTCTCTCACTGTTCTTGGTTGTCAGGGGAAGCCTCAGGATAGGGTGGCGGGAGGGAAGGAAGAGTACAATGCATTTTTCTACTCTCTTGTATCCACCGACACTCAGGTTTAATTGGTCTTCTAACGTCTAGATCCTGTTGCGTTGTGTTTCTGTTCAGTTTATTGGTGATTTTCTGCTTATTTGATGCAGGAGATGTATTATTCAACCAAAAGGCAGCAGTTTTTGATTGATCAAGGATATAGTTTTAAGGTACAATGATATTCTGCTTTTTTGTATTGCTTGCCCGTTACAGTAAATTATCTGTTTCTCTTGAAGCCTCTCTTTTTCAATGATTTTTCATGCAATTGTACATCTAAGATTCAGTAATAGCTCATGAAGGTTTGGACATGATTCCAGTATTGTTCTTTTGACTGTTGAAACTGGTTTCCAGTAATCACGAGCTTGCCCCTCCTGATTCAGGACCTGACTTGAGTTACTATCGCCTTGAAGATCAGCTCGCACTTCTTGCAAAGGTTTTATTGGCATATTTTGTAGCTTTAGTCGGTTTCTACTTAATTAGAAGAGAAAAATTTGGTAATGCAATGCTAATGTAATCCTCATTTTTTTCTCTAAAAGGTGCTAAACGCGGGAGATGATGCAGTCGGCTTGGAGCAGCTAGAAGAAGATGCAGATGACATTGCACTTCAAAAAGCCCGTCGCTCAGCCGGATCAATGAGCGCAATGTCCGGAGCCAAGGGAATGGTTTACATGGAATACAGGTACAAGTGATCCGTTATCCGTTAGCTCTCTGCTAATATTTACTATGTGTATGGGTCGAATCAGTTCAAGAGATCTGGACATGGTATAACCTCGAGATTGGGAGGAATCCTTTCAACTTGAGTTTTGAGACTGCACAGAATTGATTTTGGTCAAAGATCACTACTATAGAACCATATGTGAACACGATAATGTATTTTTTTAGGTTCCTGATGTGGAAACCTTCTGTCTTCCTGCTCCTACTTATTGGATGCTATCACTTGTGGTTTGTCAATTGCCTACATGTTTATGTGACCGTGTCTCCTATCTTTATTGCAGTACCGGGCAGAAAAAGCTACAGGGCCAGGCAAAGAGCAAGCCGAAGGACCCGTCCAAGAGACATCACTTATTCAAGAAACGTTTTGGCTGATCAATACAATGCATGTGTTCCTCTGCCTGGTGAAATGGAGAAAAAGCAAGCGGGCGGGCGAGTATTGTATAGTAAAGCTTCGAGATCATAGTTACAACAACTAATGGTCAGTGTGTACATAAGAGATGCTTTGGTACTGGACATGTTAATCATGAAGTGCACTAAGTACAGTTTGTGACGAAGATTAGTGGATGCAAAGAGTTAAATGCGTGGTAGAGTTGAAAATTTGCCTCTTGTGCATAAATTTTGCGGAAAGGGAAAGTGTTGTTGCAACTCCATGTGCTTCATTGTGATATCGACCCTTTTTTGTTAAACTTTAAAGTCAAACATTAGTTGCAACTGAAGGAGGGGAATACGTCCATTGAATAATTAGGATTAAATGTAATTTTTTTTTTTTTTTTTTTTTTGTCAGTGAAAACGTGCAAAAAAATTCCTTGAGAAAAAATAAAGTGCAATATTCTCTTATAATTTAAAAAATGATACAATTCACCTCTTGTGAAAATTTATGAGGGAGATAATATAATTTTTTAAATCATAAGGGGTTAAATTGTATTTTGATTTTTCACAAGAATTTTTATCAAAATTGTGTTTAAACCCCCGAATATTTATGAAGTGGGCAATGAATGCCAATATAGAGGTTGAATGCACAACAGCGATGAGCAGAGTTTATGCCGACAGATCCAAGTGCAGTTGTCACCTCATTTGGTATTTGGTAAAAGACGTCAGAGTCACCCTAAACCTAATGCACTCAGCTGAATTCTGTGTCTCTCTCTATATATATGTCTTTATGTAAATGTGTTGACCCTTGAAATAAAGGTATATACTAAATACTATTAATTTAATCAATGACCAATGACAAGTCATTTTTCATTTGAGTATATGGTGCAGTGTCAAAATTGTAGATAAATGAAAAGTAAACATATGGCGAGGATTTATGTGGTTAGATCCAGCTGTGTCCACCTGATAAATGTTCAACCGTTATGATGCCAACCTATTTATATGTTAGTAATGATAATGTAGGGAATTAGTTAAATTATACAAAAAAAAAAATCACATATGAGGTGAAGAGCTTTTTGTTGACTTCTATAAAAGAAATAATAATAATCGATATAAATGGGAGAACTCTAGCAAACAGGATATGGTGTTGTATTGGAGATGCTGTTGGTATTTTGTATAGTTTGTGTGTAAAGAAGAAAAAGGTATTATTAGAAGAAACGCTTGCGATAAAATCTATGCAATATATTAGTAGTTCTTTAAAGAATAGTAGTGTATAAGTTGGGGCCTGGCTTAACGTCAATTTTGAATTGCATGCATGGTGCTAGACTAATATATATTAGTTGAGGAGCTATCCAATGCAAAAAGTTGAGCAAAATTGCCTTGCTAAAATAGATAACTAGCTTTTTTAGGCTGAGTCTTATATATTTCTTACTCTTCAAGTGTGGGCAATAGGAAGAAAGTTGTAACACGAAGCTTCATTGTCCTCCTTATTTTAAAGTTGAGGTCGCCACACTAATACTCTAATTTTCCATGTATTTTTTTTTACTTTGGAAAAAAAATTATTATTATGAATGAAGAATTTTGGTCCACATGATATTACTATATCTTAGATGAGGCCAAGGCACATAATCCCTAACAATCACCAAATATTTCAATTGGCCAACACTCTAATATGTATTCATAGCCTCCCAAACAACTTACACCTTTATGGTGTATACTTACATATCGGTGATAAATATATTTGAATCCTTTTTTATTCGTAATTTTTCACTACGTTCCAATATAGTTCATGTTCTAACAAATATGTAAAAAATGATTTCGTAGGGGTTCTTTACCAACCTCCAATCCAAATCTCTCAAGTAAGAACAAACAGCCATTCCTGATAAAAATGCATGACAAACTTACTAATTATAATTTCTTGTTTTCTTTCTGGTTCCCTTAGAAGTGGCAGGCAAAGGTTTTCCTGGACCTTCTGGCGGAGCTTTGAGGACTACTTACAAGTACAAGTAGAAGAAGTGGTTGATGGAAAATCTGAAAATCAGAAATGTGCCCAAGGATGCACATTATAAAACTGAGACAATTTTTATTGTGAAAAACAGATGGCGCCCTAGAAACTGCCATACCTTTTCCTTCTCGATTTAAAGTAGGCAGCTGTTACACTTCAGGACATAATGCATATCTGGGCAGCTCGAGTGTGAGAGTATCTTACTAGCTGGAGAGTAAAATATAAAAAGTGATTAATTCACACTGGCAAAATTATTGTTCCATGCCATGGGTTGGAGGGTTCTTATTCAGCTGCGCGTGGGAACAAGGTGTCTTGTATGTGGATGCATTTGTGCTGTTTGGAGATGGGGGTCTGATGATACTCAGGTCAAACAAATTAAATGTCCTACTTCTTTCATAAATCTAACTAACATATCCATTGCTACCTGCTTTCAAATCTTATACAATTAATTTCAGGCCTTTGTGGATGCATGGAAACAAGCTTGTTCCATGCCAAAATCAGTTCTCTTGGTTCCTCAAGGGCGTCGTTATTTAGTCAATGCAACAAGATTTAAAGGCCTTGTGCAGACAAGTTGGTAATCCAGGTAATGCTAATTATTCACATCTTCTCTCGCTGCCCTTAAGATTGAATACCACACAACACACCAACATTTCATAATTAATCTTACAAGCTTTTTTATATCCAAATCCAATGATTTCATAATTAATGCTTTTTATACCAAATCAATGACAAATGATAATTAATCTTATGTTTATGCAGATTGAAGGGACTATTGTAGCGCCTGATGAGCCAAAAGATTGGGATCCCAAGAGCATGCGGAGTTGGCTTAGTTTTTACAATTTAACAAAGGCCCTTTTCCAAGGGAATGGTGTTATCGATGGCTCAGGCCAGAAATGGTGGGCAGCATCTTGCAAGAAGAACAAATCCAATGTAAACTTTGCTTTACATAACATCATTGTTTCATAGTTTAATCAAGAAATTACCATTTGGTTGCTAACCACTACTGTTTTTGCCTTGTGCCCTCTCCCTCAGCCATGCAAAGGAGCCCCATCGGTGAGCTTAATTCTTTTCTCTGCTAATTTACACTTATCATCATGTAATATATATATATATATAATATCGGAAAATAATTGTGTATAAGCAGGCAGTAACCATAGATTCAAGCTCAGCTATAAGAGTGAAAGGCCTCACATTTCAAAATAGCCAACAGATGAACTTTGTCATTGCCCGGTCTAACTCAGTTCGTGTGATGGATGTTAAAGTCTCATCACCAGAGGACAGTCCCAATACTGATGGGATCCATATCACTGATTCAACAAATGTTGTTCTTCAGAACTGCAAAATTGGAACAGGTTTTTCCAACCAGTACCCTCTTTTCATATTGAAAATTGGGTTAAATGCAAATTACCTCCCTGTGTTATACGAAATGTGCAAATTACCCCCCTGTGAAAAAAAAAATAGCAAATTACCCCCCTGTGTTTTTCATAATAAAGCAAAGAAGTCCATCACGCGATTTCGTGCTTTTCACGCGCGATTTTATATATTTTATTTTTTTTTTAATTTTTAATTATAAAATTACATTTATATCCTTATTAATAGCCGTTAGATTTGATTGAATCTAAGGCTCAAATTTAACTAATAAGATCAATGGTCCAGATTTTATTAAATTTGATCACGATCAAAATTAAATGAATATATTTATAATATTATATTACATAAATTTAATTAAAAATATATGTATGATATATTATATTAAATATTAATTAAAGTTATATATGTATATATATATGTATATATAAAGAGAGAGAGAGAGCGCTCTGAAGCGGCGCCGGCGACGGTGGAAGGTGGGGGCGGACGACGGGGAAGGTGGAGAAGGGTGGGCTGCGACAGGGGGACGGGCTGGGGCGGCAACGGGGAAGGGGGGGGGACGGCGACGAGAAGGAGGGAAGTTGGGGAGCCGCGACGGGGAAGGGGGAAGGGGGGAAGGTGGGGGGCCGCGACGGGGAAGGGAGGAAGGTTGGGGGGCCGCGACGGGAGGGGGGGGAGGCGGGCGACAAGAAGGTGGGGGTGCCGGCGACGGGGGAGGGGGGCTGGGGCGGGCGACGGTTGGGGGGGGGAAGGTGGGGACCGCGACCGAGGAAGGGGGGAAGACGGCGACAAGAAGGGGGGAGGTGGGGGTGCCGGTGAACGGGGGAGGGGGGGCTGGGGCGGGCGACAGGTTGGGGGGAAGGTGGGGGGGCGCCGCGACGGGGGGGTGGGTTACGGAACGGCTGACGGGTGTGGGGTGGGGGGGGGGGGGGGGGGAGGCGATGGGTTGGTGGGGTGGGGGGGGGGGGCGATGGGGAAGAGGGAGGGTTTTTTCTTTTTCTTTTTTTAAATAAAATATATATATTATAAATATATATATAACATTATTTTTTATAAAATTATAAATATATATATATATTTTATATAATAAATATTAGTATATATTGTATTTAAATATAAATAGCATTTATTCTTAAAAAATTAATAAAAATCGCACATATGGTGCTGTTATACACTTTCAGGGTCAGGGGGGTAATTTTGCTTTATTCTTAACAACACAGGGAGGTAATTTGATATTTTTTTTTCACAGGGGAGTATCTTGCACATTCGGTATATCACAGGGGGGTAGGATGCATTTTCCCTTTGAAAATTTCCAGGACGAGGATTCTGATACTAGGAAATTGAGTTATCAAAACTCCAAATTCTTTGCAGTTTTGTTCTGAGTTCCCAGGTTGAATAGGTTTTCCCTAAATTTTGATATAACGTTCAAACGTGATGATTTCATTTCTGGATTGTAGGTGATGACTGCATCTCAATTGTTAATGGTAGCTCTAGTATCAAGATGAAGAACATCTACTGTGGACCGGGCCATGGAATCAGGTATAATATAACAATTGTTCAGGTACATTTTTCCATAATGAGATAATTATGTCCTGGACCTGAAATTCAACATTTAAGCAAACAAACCATACCTCAACAACAGGGGTTGATTACTGAAGTTGACAATTTTTGTTGTAAAAAAGAAAGCAAAAAACAGTTAGGTCACTTGGTTTCTTGCATTGCTCATTTCATGGTTATGATGCAACAGCATAGGTAGCCTCGGTAAGGACAACTCCACCGGCATAGTTGAGAAGGTTGTACTGGATAAAGCATTCCTTATAGGTACTACAATGGCCTCAGAATCAAGACTTGGCAGGTAAACATGAAATTCCACATGAATCTCTAGTAAGTTTAGCGGGGAAGCAACATGGAAAAGGAAAATAACATTGGTTGGACTTACCCATGCATCATCAATGGCTTTGCAGGGAGGATCTGGCTATGTGAGGGCAGTACGCTATCAAGACGTAAGGATGGATGATGTCTCCAACCCAATTATCATAGACCAATTCTATTGTGATTCCCCCAAAACTTGTCAAAATCAGGTATACATATAGCACCAAACTATTTCTTCACCTCTTAGATAATGCTTTAATCCATGCGTTGCAACTATGTTTGCTTTGAGATACATTGTTTACACTAATCAATAATATGAAGCTTGTTCTTTTACTGGAATATCTTAGACTTCAGCTGTGGAAATAAGCCAAATCATGTACCGGAACATAAGTGGGACTTCAAAAAGCGAAAAGGCCATGAAATTTGCATGCAGTGACACTGTGCCCTGTACCCGCATAATTCTCAACGATATCAACTTACAGAGGAGTGATGGCACCGTGGAGACCTTCTGCAACTCTGCTGCGGGCATCGGTTATGGTTACATTCAACCTTCAGCAGAGTGTCTATCATCTTCTGACAAGGACAAAATTATCATAGAGAAAGAAGAAGAAGAAGAAGAAATTGGTCAAAGTAGCACAGAACATCTCATACACACAGATCTCTGAGCCAGAGCCAGCCTCCTTATAAGGTTACTTGTGTATTAGCAGTAGATTAGTATGAGATGATATTGCTTTTTGGAGCCCATACTAATAATAATATTCTGGTTTGAGTGATTTATACCATATAGACTTGTTATTTAAAAGGATATGTCATACTAAAAAAAACATACATATTGTGAAGAAGGTCAAAGAAAACAATTTATATGAATTTTCATCCTCCATTCCACCCTCATATTCCAATTACCACTTCACTACATCTTTATTACAATCTTCTTGTTTTCAGTGCGTCTTATCAATCTGTTTCAGTTTGGATACCCCCTGCGCATAACCAGCGTCTTATCAATCTCATCATACCTCAATTTTAGACTATCATAGAATATCGTTTTCAGTTTCACGCCCAAATGTTTATAAAAAAAATTAATAAATTAAAGAATATAATATTTATACATATAACATGTATTTATTAATTGGAATAATATATATATATATATATATTTATATTTTACAATATAAAATTCAATCTGATAAGAAAAAGTAATGGAAAAAAGAACATTTTCATGTAGAAAGAATTATGGAGGAACCATCTTGTTATCCACACAAAAATGATGTTAGAAAAAGGTGGAACGCAGTTCAAAACAAGAATAAGAGGCACTGCCTATGAGTTAAATTTGAATTAAACTGAGCTATTTAAAATGTATTTAATGAAATTGTTTGGGGGCGGGGGCCAACCAAAATTACTAATCCGCTTCACCTTGCACATCAATCAAATTCAATCCTCAGCCTCAGCCTCAATAATCGCTCCCTCTAACTGATAGATATTTCATGTGGATATTTTGGTGCACCTTCTCTACTTCTGCTTCGCCCTCCTCCTCCTTTCAGTTCCTCCGCCGAAGATGGGTTGGAGTTCTTCAGCCTCCCCTGTTTTCTCAGCTCCACCATTTATGAGCCCCCCACCACAAACACAAACGCCCACACCCCTCCTATGCTTATGCTTCACTTCCCTGTAAGTCTTTACTTGTTTGATTCCCCTTCTTTTCTCCAAAATTGAAACCCCACCTTCCCAACTTTATTTTACTTGCTTTGTTAATCCTGAAATTGGATGAAACATAAAATGTTGTAGCTGCTAAAATTCAGATGGCTGCAAAAACTGCTTACAGTAGAAAAAATTCAGCTGTGGTGCAGAAAAGCAATTTGGAGAGATGGAATATGCAAAGGCAGTGGTCTTCTGCAGTGTGCAAAAGCAACAAGTTGAGAGTATGCTGCAGAGAAGTGAAGGTAGAGGAGAGCACAAGCGTCCGCGATGATGAAGCCTGTGAGTTAGTGAATGGGACAGAAGTGAGCATTGGAGATGGTATCCGGGCTTATCTGTTCACCGCAGTTAAGAACAACAATGCAACTGGGATATTGCTATTGTCAGATATTTTTGGTTTTGAAGACTCGGCCACCAGAGATTTTGCCTATCGCGTTGCTTGCACTGGATACAAGTAAGCTCCTGTCTTTAACCTAAGCATTTAAGTAATGCAGGCAGTTGTAACTAAATTATAAGTTTCTACAATCTAGCATGAACAGGTGAACCTTTCTCTCCTCAACTCATACTCCAGCGTATATTGTTCAACTGTAATGAGTGTAAAGTTTATGCACTGCCCTTATGGTAGTTACAGAAGGAGACTCATCATTGCATTTATGCATTCTCTGGTTCCTATTGATGGCAATGCAGCGTTCTTGTCCCTGACTTGTTTAATGGGGATCCCTGGACAAAGGACAGACCTAATGCTTTGCTTCAACAGTGGATCACTAAGCATCAATCAGAACGCATAGCAAAAACTATATTTGCATCAGCAAATTGGATGGTAAATGAATTGGCAGCTGTAGGCATCTCCAGGAAGGTTGGGATCATCGGATTTTGCTATGGAGGTGGTCGAGTAATAGATATTCTTGCACAAGATGAGGGTAACTATTTTGGATCTGGAGTCTCCTTCTACGGCACGAGGATTGACTCTTCTGTTGCTACCAACATAAACGTACCTCTGCTACTGATCACAGGCGATAATGATGCACTTTGCCCCATTAGTCTTTTCGAAGACATAACAAAGAGGAATAAGCAGTCTAAGATGGTGGTTTTCCCGGGCCGGGGTCATAGCTTTGCTCATAGGCCCCAGACTCCAGAAGAAGATGAAGATGCAGAAGAAGCATTTATGATAATGAGAAATTGGCTCTATAATGACTTACTTACAAACACTTGAGATGGTTTTGTCATTAAAAAGCCGTATGAGCATGTACCAAGTAGTTCTATCACAAAATACTCTGTATAAAGAGGCTGCTTCTTAACTCTCTTTTTTATTAGAAAAAAACTTAAAGAAATACACTATAAGCTTCTCTACAGTCAATTGGTAAGCACATTTAAGATGGTGGTTATAAACTAGAGCATGCAAAAATTCCATAACTGTGTTGTATTGTCGGCTCAGAAATCATACAAAAGTTGGAAAATATTCCAAAAAAAAAGTATCTCATACTCTCATCAAAACCATATGAAAGATTCACAATCTGCCAGCAAAACTTAGGTGTTTATACCAAATGGAATTAGATTCCCGTACAACCTCCTATGTCAGGTTTAAGGCACAAGGCAAATAAAAGTAACAAAATCAAATCTAACAATTCAAAAACTCCTCTTTTATCTAAAACACCAATTCATGAGGTTTCATGCCATCCTTGAGTGTGAACCTTGCACCCAAATAGGCCTTCAGTCTGCAACAGCCTCAATAGCCTTCAACAAAGGTGCATCAACAGCCTTCTGATCATCTTTCTTCTCTGCCGGGAGTGCATTTTTATCCTACATATATTTAACCACACCATTAGAATCAATCTAAAATAATCTAACATGGCTAATCATACAAAACTAACCTGTTTCTCTGCCTCAAAGAATTCACTCTCCCCTTCTCTTTTTCTTCTCGACTTGCTTGGCGAAGTACTTATCATCAAACTTCTCCACATTCACACCGGAAATGTCAACCTTCGTTGATGTTCCAATAACATAGGCCTGGTTGACTCGTCTTAGCGGAACACCATTGATCTTGTACGGACCTGTAGCAGCAGTAAAACAAGAAATAAATAAACAAATTCAGAAAAACTAGCTGGGTCATCATTTTATACCGTCTTGAACATGGATGGAAGAGTACTCAATTAAAGACAGATCAAATGCTAAAAATCAAGATCATGATAAATTCAAGCATAATCCCAATTCAACAGTATAGTTCCCTTTTTCAAGATATGTACAAAGTAGACCACCTAAAATTATGGCGCAACAGAGTGCTCAAATTGGATACATGCCTAACTACTCACAGTTATAAAACAATTTTAATTGTGATATGCCAAGAGGTCCGGCAACTCGCAGCATTGCCAATAACTCAACACCCATATAACAAGAAAGATGTTAACAACAGTCTGTCATATTGACTATTCATTTATGATGTTTTATTTACCCTCATGGCCAATAAAGGGATAAGAAATTAGATATTCAGAAGACCAAGTGGCAACCAATGAAATAGGATGCCTCAAACACATCATTGCCCAAGGGACTCTTTCTTTGATGAATTACAATTACTTGGGTAATAGAACAATTGTGTGCATATCTTCACAAACAATGAATAAACAGAGAGGATATAACGGCATTAAATAAGAAATGAAACAACCGTAAAGTTCAACCGCCCACCGCCCATCATCGCTAAAGATAATTTAATTGAATGGGACATGTTAATATCCCACCAAAGGTTCTGAATGATCCTGCACTTCGGTTTCAAAATAACGTCCAATACTAACTAAAGGCATCAAACACAAAAGAAAATTCAAAAAATTGTTAATTTGTAATTGCAAAATACTTTCAGCTAATTCAACTACCACAGGTAAATCACAGCCTTTAAAACCTTCAAAAGATCCAAAGAATCACATAGCAACATTCAGAAATTGAAAACAAAATAAAATGTCACCTGTGACAAGAAGCAATCCAGATGACAGCTGCTTCAAGAAAACAACTCTCTTCCCCTTAAACCTCCCTGCCAATAGTATTAAGACTGTTCCTGGGATAATGCTGGCCCTATAAACAAAATCCCAAAAATAAATAAGATATATATATATATATATATCAACAAACACAAAAGAGAAGCTTAACTTGGCCTTGCGCTTATGGAAAATAATATAACCTGAGCTTGGTAGGCTTGGGCTTGCGCTTGTTGGAGAGCGGCTTCTTGATGTCATCAGCCGGGTAAAACTTGGGCGGCTTCTCTACCACCGGGGCGGAGGCGGGAGCCTTTTCGTGGTGGGGAAATTTTCCTCCGTTTTTGGCCTTGATAGCCCAAAGGCCGCGCTTGTGGTACATCTTGGAACGGGAGATTTTTCGAACTCCGGGAACAAGCTCCGGATTACGGGTAATTCTCGCCGTCTTGGGCGCCATTTCAGTGGTATCGCTGTATGCTCTGTGTGTTGGTTCTTGTGTGACAGAGCAGGCAACGGAAAATGGGAATTAAACCCTAGGAAGAATATATACAGAAATGAGTTAAACCTAATTAAGCCCAAACTCAGCCCACTTCTGAACATGGGCTTACTTGTTCCTGAGGCCCAATAACTTTTTGGAAAATAATATAACCGAGGCCCAGGTTCCTTTTATGACAAGCTAATCTATTTCTAAAAATAAAAAAAAATGATTCCTTGAGAGCTGGCAACAAAGTACTGTAACCCCTCAGATTGAATATTTTGAGCCTGGTCGGTAGCACCTTACACTTCAAAATCCCTTGTCAAATGACCAACATATATATATATATATATACCCTTCAGGTGGCATTTGTTCAATTCACATCTCATGCCATGAAAAAAGTCAATTACTTAAATCAATACCTCGTCCTAAAGATTGTTCTCCCACCAATTCTATGACACCAGCTACTTCAAAACACACTGCATTTGATTTTGAGAAGTTGATCACTAAAAAATATTACAAATAGGTTTTGATATTGAAGGGAAAGGCATCCCTTCCTTCGATCATGAAGAAACGCACCAACTCCACTTGTTAATCGTCAACATGTGCAAATTTTCAAGACTTATTCCCGTATGATTACATCTCAAATTTGCTCTAGGAATTCTCAGACTTTTGGTGAAATTTAACACACATTGTAAACTTCATTACAAATGGGAATACGCGGTCAGTCATCTCCAACCAAAGCAATTATTATCTGCTATCTTTCCTATTTAGCTCCAGTAGGATATAGAGATACAAAACCAAGTGACAGCATTCCCAAATGTTACGCAATACATCTTTTTTGTGATTAAAAAGTTGAAAGCAATCCTGGCAATACATCCAGAGCGAACAACCAAAGAAATGGAAGTCCCAAGTCAATGGAAAACCTGTCCAGCCATGATAACTTCATTCCTCAGCCTGCATTTAATCAAAATATACTCATCAACACATGTTTCGTGTATATATACAACAAATATGAGGGTGGGGATTACATTACTGCCTAAAAGAGAACAGAACAAGGTGTGTTGTCAAGAAAATAAGTGACGTAAATGGTTAACAAGAATCCTAAGAAGCCATAACCCACCCAAGGTAAATGTATGCCCTATAACCAATCTGTTGCAGATGTAGTCCAAAAGGTCACATACCAGAATTTTTCCAGACGTAAAGCCTTAAACTGTTTTCACCTAAACTCAGAATACTAACCACAGATAGAACAATAATTTCCGGGTTGTTTGCCACAAATTCAGAACATTATACTCAAATATAGAATAAACTCAAATCTCACTGATTATATTTCACACATGACTACAAAGTTCAAAGATCATTTCAAAATCACCAGCTATATTAAAAAACAGGGATAGAGAAATAAGACTGAAGTAAGAACTAAGAACAAACATCTGCCACTATGATATATTTACCTTAGAAAGAGGGGCATCAGAAATGTTAGGAGCCAATATGGGTGAAGATCTGTCAAATTTATAGGAGCACTCTGAGTATGCAGAACCAATTCCCACTCCAGCACCAAAAGCTACAGATGCCCAGCGTGTTACAGGACTCCTGATGCAACCATCAACACAACAATCAGTCAAATAATTCAATAAAACTGGAGAAACCTTCAGATGCCTAGAGCCAGAGCATGCATCATAATAAATATCACAGCTACTTCTACTCAACACAAACAAAGTATCAAACAAAATTGATGCTAAATTAAGATTGTAAATATGCTAAGACAGCAGACTTCTTGCCAGCATGTCAGGGAACTCATGGGTTTACTGATTCTGCAATATTTTGTAAATTTAGCAAAAACAAAAAAAAATGCATTCTTTGCTGATCAAGAGGAAAAGGCTGAATAACCACTTGACAGGGAAAACAAATACAAGGGCCCCCAAAACTTTTGCCTAAATTAAAACTTTAAACCATCCCATAGTACCCATACAGCATCATTAATCCAATTATGCAAGTAAAAAACAAGCTGTATTTCTTCTCACAAGTCGGCCATCCAATATGATTCCTTCAGATGATAACAATATCATAGTTATAAAGAATACCTAATCCAAAGAAATTCCAGAGAAGTGGAGAAAAGAAACAATGATAAATATAGGCTACAATGCCACAAGAATTGCAGCTAGCACAATTAAATCTAGCCCCCATTGAAAAGAAACGAAAAAGAAAAAAGAAAAGATCCAAATAGGTGAAAAGAGAGTAATGGAGATATTAAAGAAGTTGATAATCGTGTGCATTACTCACATTTTCCTTTCTAAATTGAGGTTCTAACATACCAAAACAGTAATGGCACAGAAAAAGGCAGTATAGTGTCACCAGAAAACACGATCTACACGACTCGCAATCACTATTTGAGGATAAGTAATAGCATTTCAAATCCTAAAATTTCAGAAATTTTAATCGCATTGAAATCAACAAAATGATTTAAAGCAGCCATGGGAAAATACACTGAATTAAGAAGAAGAAGAAATGAAAAAGACGAATTGGAGGAATAGTTACGGAAGAGAAGAAGGGCGGAGACAGCGCCGGCGAAGGAAGAGTAAACAAAACGACGAACTCCTAAATCGAGGCAGGCATCCCATTTAGCATTCAAATCGTATTTGGCAGGTCCTCCGGCTTTGCTTTCTTCTGCCATTTGTTGTTATGTTTCGAAATTTGAACCAATTGTTTGGTTATTGGGTTGGTATTGAATCGGCTGTCTCTCCAGAAATTTTTGATGTTGAATCGTTGTGTTCTGGAAGCCGAGGGTTTCGTTTTGTGTCTGTAATTCTGTATTGTATCGACATTTTGCGATTGTGTTGCGCGTTCAGTAATTTGGATTGGATGGGCTACCTGCAGTAGTAGAGTAGTCTGTAGTCATGTCCCAGACAGCCCATAATTTATTAAAACCATTCCAGTTCCAGGCCCATCAATGAACCCTCTTCCATGCATTTATACATAAATTTATTATTATATCCATATTATCAACACTTTATATTTTCAGTGGGAACCAAAAATTGTGTCAACTTTCATTTTCTTTGTTTCAGTGGATTGAATTAGGGAAAGCAGCTGCTTAATGCTTTTGGTTGCCTGATTGATTTAACAAGTTATATATAGAAAAGCAGTAGGTTTGGTGGGTTAATTTTGTATGAGCTTCAGGTTACTATGCTTCCATTTGGCTATGGCTTTGCCTTTTTGATAAACAGAAAAATGAAATATTGTTTGTATTTTTATTTTATTTTTTAGTGAAGGCAATCCACAACAACTAATTTTTTGCATCAATATTTTAGCTGCAAGAATTTGACAGATTGGCATTTCCAGACATGCCAGAAACAGAAACACAGAATAATTCAGTACAATGGACAAACTTATCGATGAAGCTGCTGGCTATAATATTTCCAGGTCTGAAGAATCCAATAAACATCACCATCCATCCATGAATACCCAACATAAACAATGACAAACATTCTCAAATTTACACTAAATTTACAGCCCCAAAATATCAGCAACTAGACACAAATGTTTCTATCCATATTTCACAAATTTTCTTCCTCTCCCTCCCCGTCCCCTACCCACCCACATCATTTCTCCACTCACTTAAATAACCCCACTTTTAAAAGAGGTGAAAAACAACCACAACAATAACAAACTGTAGAAACAATAACTCCCACCTTTAACAATTCAGAACTAAGTTTTACATATCAATCAGACAAAAAGAATATGTGAATGAACAAATGGAGGAAGCCTTCATATACTGTCAGAGGAATCTCATTCAGAGGGCTTGGTCTTGGACCTGTAGAGAAGCTTCTTCTTCTTAGAAGTTTGGTTGTCAAATGTGAGCACAACCTTGCCTGCTTCACCAATCTTGAAGGTGCAGCTTACAACTTGCTCATCCGCTGCTCCGATCTTCCTCGATTTCTGTACAATCCAAGTGTAACCTTCTTCGTTACTTGGTACGAACTCAGCTCCATACGAAACATCCCAGCCTGCCACCCTCACCTCCCAAACCAATGTGCCAGCCTGCAGTCCACAGGTCACCATTAGAATATAACTCCATTTGTTAGAGATGAATACCAAATTTCAGTTTATTTAGAAATGTTTGCCCACCTCTGTGATTGGCAATTCAATTGTGTGTTTGCTTGTTGGCTTAATAGTTTCCTCTGTTGCAGCATCAGCAGTGGTGAATTCGTGTTCGCCCTCCTTGCTAAGCCCACCGTATTGAACAGGTACTTGCTCAGGTGCTATGTATCTGTCACAGATTAACCCTCCAATTAAAATCATTCAAACACCCATGAACCAAAAGGTATCATCAATCATATTGACAATGAAAATTGAGGAATCAAATTTACTGACTTGAAGAGGGTCTCAGCAGTCCTGGTAGGGCCAGCAAACACAAATTTGCTCTTGGTCCTTTGTGTCAAGAATGGACTGATCATCCTATTGTAAGCCACATACCACCATGGAACATTGATGAACACCTTTGCACCACCAATAACCAACATATCAATTACTACAATTTAAGTGCCGCACAATCAACTTATATGAAACGCACAAGATTGACACCAATCCCCTCGATAAGACTAAATCGCTCAACAGAACATAACCAAACTCGAAAACTCAAAGCAGAAGCGATGGGATACATATCTAGATAAACAGATAAACGTCTGTGAAAATCTTAATCATCTCCAAAACCGGTAAGAGGGGGATCTTTTCTTGTGGGCGTACCTGTTTGGCAACAAATTCAGGGTAGTTGTCCTGGAGCAACTGAAGAGCCTGGTTAGTAGCTTGGCGGAGTTCTTTCTTGAACAAGATAAGTCCAGGGGAATTCTTGAGATGGTAACTTGAACAATAGTGCAGGTGCCGTCAGGACTAAAGTCAAGCTTCCTGATATTCTTCTCCAGGAACTGAATATACCACCTCAAAAACTTGGCTCTCTTCTCAGCATCAGAAAAGGTGTTGCTATACAACTCCTTGTCCTGAAATTCACCAAAAGCATTGTAGCAAACAGGGTGCCCCTCTTTGTCCACTCCATGAATATACACGACTTTTTCAAGACCCTCACCGGTTCCTTCCTCTTCCAACAACTCATCAATCTTGAACTCTTTTCTCCATGCCACAACACTTTTCAGCATGGCAAAAGCTTCCTTTACTTTAAAATCCCTAGCCCTCAAGAACTTGAGGAGGATCACGTCACTCCTCTCGTCAGCAAGAAGTGGGACGCCCCAGATGGAAACCTCCTCCGGTGCTAGTGGTGTAGCTGTTTCTTCCTCCGCCTCCTTGGGCTTCTCCTCCTCAGCCGGAGCACCTGCCGGATCCTCGCATGGTGGTGGAGCAGGGGCGGCAACTTCATGAACTATAGTTCCTTTGATTTCTTCCACCGCGTCAACTTTTTCTTCAACCTTCTCAACCACCACTGTTTCGGATGGCTCTTCTTTCTTCTCTTCAGCAGGTGCTTCGGACTTTGTCTCTTCTTCTTTCTTCTCTTCAGGTTTTGGTTCTTCCTCGTCCTTCTTCTCCTCAGGTTTTGGTTCTTCATCTTCCTTCTTGTCTTCAGGTTTTGGGTCTTCCTCCTTTTTATCCTCGTCCTTAGGGGTGGAGAGGTGAATTCATGCTTGTTAAGCGCCTCACGAATCAACAATTTGAACTCATCCAAGGCTTTCTTTTCTGGGTCGATGAGATCATCGACCTTGTTGCTTTCCTCCTTGAAGGAAGCAGATTCAGCAATCTTGTTGTCTTGAGATGCTTCATCTTTCTCCTTCTCTCCTTGCACCACTTCCTCGGTGCAGGTTCCTCAGACTTGTCCGGATGTGGAGGGGGCTCCTTATCTAGGAGGGTGGTTACAGGGTTGTCAAGGACAGGAACATCAGATGGCACAACCACTTGGGGTTCAGGAGGAGTTGTGGTGTTCTTGGTTTCCTCAGCCATGATAAAACTCTTTTCACTTTCCCTCAAAGCAAATAACAAAGGTTAAGGACACAGAAACAAAAGGAATTCAAAAGACGGACCCTTTTGGCTGTGGTGAGAGAGAGAGAGAGAGAGATGGGAGAGAGATGGGATTGGGGGGAGGTATTAATATAAGAGAAATCAAATTCAAATGGGGAGTGTGTGTGTAAAGAGAGGAGGAGGAGGAACAGTCTGTCAAAGGAGGGTTGAGAAATTTGCCAGCTTCTTACAGTCTTGTTATGGGGTCCATTTCAACCATAGCCCAATAAGGCAATAACAATTCTTCTTTAATTTTAATTTTGATACAAAATCAAAGCTACTACTAATATTTACTTAAATTTTAAGTACCGAATCTTTTTCTTAGTTGCCATATCCAATTATTTTTTCAACTATGAATTATCAAACCTACCTTTTATGCTCTGATTTGACTATTTATTTATGTGCAGTAGCAGTACCCAAAATCCTCATCATTTTCGCTCCTCTGTGTGGTGTGGGTGTGTTTTTCTTTACAACATACAAATTTAGGACTCAAATTATAATTAATAATTTTATTTTTATTCTACACAGGCAGCATCATACATCCGTTTTCTATCCAACGGCATTATTATTATGATTATACATAAAATTACATTAGTGCAACAATCCATAACAATGACATGGTGGGAAAAGAACAATCTATTATTAGCAGGTTGTGAAATATATACAACAATTAGTTGGCATTACCGCCTTATGAATAATAAGAATATAATTCCTTTGTCATAATCGTAATCATGGATTTGATCCTTGTGGAGGTGAGATGAGCTCATCAAAGTATTAAGAAATTATATTTGCCACCTTTAATTATCATTTATAGTGAATATGAATATGGAGTGATGGGTAGCGACTAAGGGGTGTTGGTGTCAGTTGGCAAGGGAAGGGGGTCCATCATCATCATCATTTAACACCCTCTGTTGCTCTGCTTTCCTCTTTCCTTGAGTTAATTACTGTAGAGTAGTGCCAGGTTTGTCTGAATCCGTTGGGGATCAATTATTAAAGTTAGCAATCAATCAATCATTTCATCTAACATCAAAAATAGACATAGCGCTATCATTTGCACATTCTAAGACCTCTCTGCACATTTGCACACAATTTCTTGATTTCATTTTGAATTCTAAAAAAGCATCATTAATTAAAAAGAAAATTGAGATTATAATCAATGCTAAAATGCATAAAACCCCTGTGTTTTAAAAAATCCGTTGAAAACCCCCCTCTATTTTAAAAATAAGCTAAAAGCCCCCCTGTGTTTTCTTAAATATAACTCAATCGCCCATTTCCGTTAAATGTAACTAACGGCGTTAACTTTTTTATAAAATGACCGTTATACCCTTATTTAATATATATTATCTTTTATTTTAGTAACCGTTTGATTTTTTTGATCAAATAATGACCATTAGATCTAATGAATTAATATCAACCGTTATATTTCAAAAAAATGAAAGGTTTGGATTCAACTAATTATTTAATTTATATTATATATAAATAATTTAAAATTATAAAAAAATATATTTTTAATAAAAAAAAAAAACTATCTACCCAACCCCCACGCCCACCCCCTGCTACCTACCCCTCCCCAATCTCCCCACCCGCCGTCCACCCACCTCGCCGCCCACCCCCCCTGCCGCCTGCCTCCTGCCTCCCTCCTCTCCCGCGCCACCCCCCGACTGCGCCGTACCCGCAGATGGGGCGACGAAGCGTGCCCCGCAGATGGGCGACGGCCAATCTGGACGACGACGTCGCCCAGATAATGACAAAGGGCGACGGCGACGTCGTCGCCCTACTGTGCGACATTTTTTTTTTTAATTTTTAGAATTAATTTAAATTATATATTAAATATTTTAGTTAATTAAGAATAATTTAAATTATATTTTAATATATAATTAATTAAGAATAATTATTCTTGTATTTAAATTTATTTAAATACATAGTTTACTTAATTAAAAGAATTTAAACATATAATTAATTAAGAATAAATTTTTTAATTTTAAAATAACTAAAACATCATATTAATTATAAAAGTAATTCATTGAAATATGTTTAAATATAATTAAAGGAAAGTTTTAATTTTTAGTTTTAATAATTATAATAATTATTTTAAATTTAAGTATAAATTTATTTAAATATTTTAATTAAATAATAATTTAAATTATTAATATTATATTATTTTATAATTATTAATATTTGTATTTTTAGAGGATAGAAAAATGCAAAAAAAAATTAAATTTAAAAGTCAGTTTGACTATAGTAATTTTAGATACAATATAAAGGTATTTTAGTCAATTAAAGACTATAAAAATGTCAAAATCCACAAAAAAAGCCCAAACGCACTTCAGGCGCGTGTATCTCACCTTCCGTTAATTTCTAACAGAATAGGGATTTTTTGCTGAGTTTATTAAAACAAAGGAGATTTTTAGCTATTTTTAAAATATAGGAGGCTTTTAGCTTTTTCAACAAAACACTGAGGTAAAATGCATTTTAGCCTATAATCAAAGTGGTAGGGTGGTGGTAGGTATATAGTATGTAGTAGAGTATGGATGTCTTAAATGAGGAGGCGATAATTAAGGAGCCGCTTTGCTTTTGCATTACTTTACTAATGTGTCCACATTCCAGTTGTGATGATGAATGATTAGACAGGCTTAGACTCAGACTCCTCCATCCACCCTCATACTCCAATATTTCAACAAAAATCCTATTATCCTACTAATATTTGAATTTTTCTTTTCCTTGTGTTACCAAAACACGAAAATTCAAATACTATTCAACTCTATATATGAAAAGAAATACTCAATAACTCAATAACAAGCCAATACACACATAGGCACTCAATTCAAACTATGTCCCCACACGATTACTACCACTAGAATTCAAAGCATTATTTGTTTTGGCTGAATACAAGAAGGCCAGAAAACCTATTGCATTTAGCCCAGCAAGCAACCAGTAGAAGTAATCCAAATGTGCTCCATTGGTATTGTCAGAGAACCAACCACCTTCCCCACCATCTTCACTAGTCACTCTCTGAATCATGTATATCAGCAAACTGCTCTCAAAATTCCCCATCCCTAATATGCTCAGATATATAGATAGCCCCACACTCTTTAAACCACTAGGAACCTTCTCGTAGAACAGCTCTTGCAGTCCGATCAATGCGAATACATCTGCCATCCCATATAGTATGCACTGAGGGATTAGCCACCAGAAGCTCATCATCCCTACCTTCCCCTTCCCCAATCCGTATGCTGAAGCAGTTTTTTTAAGTCTCTGTTTCTCAACTAGAGCTGCCGTCACCATTGAAACACTGCATATAAACATACCCGTTCCAATCCTCTCCACTTGCGTTATTCCGCAGGGCTTTCCGGTTATAACTCTGGCCAATGGAACAAATCCACGGTCATAAATGGGGACCACAAGTATGATGGTGAGACCAATTATGTATTGGAGTGAAGCAGCAGGTACTTCAAAACTCGAACCTACGGATCGGTCCATTGTAATTCCTTGCTTGGTAAAGAGAGTTGAGGGTTGAGCTAAGACAATGGCAAATGCCAAAGATGTAGCCCATATTGGGATCAATTTGACAAGTTCCTTTGCCTCTTCCGCCTCCTCTGTGCGGCAAACTTCCTCGTACTCAGCCGAAAGCAAAGCTCTGTTAAGAAACCTGTTTTGCATGCATGCATATGAAAAAATGCGCATTGGGGATGAGGGACCGTACATGTCCTGTTGAATAATTACTAGTAATTATTCTTACTTGAATTGCTGATCAGAAGGCGGTAGATCACGAGGCACTATGTTCTGTTGTGCTTCAGGGGATTGTTCTCCAATTCATTGCTGCTTTGTTAAGGACCTGAGTGAGCCTGGAAAGGGCACATTTCTCATCTACTGTGATGCTATTATATCGGTAGGACTTGGTGCCCAGCAGAATATGGTTAGTGAAATAAGCATAGAAATGCAAGGGATGCCAAACCCAATGCCCCAACTAATGTTATCCTGAATGTAGTTTAAGACCAATAGAGCTGCCAAAGGACCTGCACAAATACTAAAATACCACCAATTGAAAAACGAGCTCCTGCTTCTCAACTCTTTGGGATGTTGGGCGTCAAATTGATCTGCACCGAAGGCCAGAATGCAAGGTTTATGAGCCCCTTGTGCGAGCGCCATTAGATATAGAGACATGAAGAAGAAGAAGAAAACATGATTATCCAGCTCATTAGGGGGCTGCTGCGGATTCATGAATATGGAATCTCCTCCTCCTCCACGTTGGCGGCAATTAAGAAATGCCGATGTAGTCAACAATCCAAGTGCCTAATTAATTAAGAGATGCATTTGGATATATTACATGATTTCTTCATTTACATAAAAATGCTAATTAATTAGTTAATAATGAAACTATATATATATATATATATATAGGAAATAGTACGCACGTAAATTAATATAATTACTACCGTGTTTCCAGCAGAATCAAGTACATGCTGCTATCTGTGCTGCCTAAATACCAAGGTTATATATCATTTTAAAGCTTAATTTCTCATGATATTGACATAATTATAAATAAATTAATCAATGATTTAAAACTCTACACATTGAACTACCTATATATACCAGAAGCTGGTGCAGGTAGAGGTAGGTAGCTAACATATGTATATATATAGAATCAAAAAGTGATTACATTATGCTATATATATTGGATTGGGTGAGTAATTAAGTGAGCAAAACCCTCGAACTAAACTGACCAAGATATAGAGCAGGGACGAAAAGACAATGGTCCAGTATCGGCCGAGGAAGGAGTCCGCCACAAGAGCTCCTAAAAGTGGGAGCAGTAAACCTGTGCCAGCCCATATATTTATGCTGGCGGCCGCGGCGGCTGTCGACTGTCCCAGCGGGCCCGTGAGATACGTTATCAGATTAGAACTTATGCCATAATATGCAAACCTGTCCGCCGCTCCAACCCCTGCTGCATGCACCCATTCAATTAATGATCTATTAAAGTATGTATATACATGCAATCTTGATTTGAGGTGGGAAATTCATGAATGGATGAAAAAACAGTGTTAATTACCTATGATGAAAGATGCAGATCGCCAGTAGCCGGATTGACGTCTTTTGGCAGGCCTGCCAGCGTAATCCACCATTCCATCAACAGTAGTACTGTCGTCGTCGTCGTCGTCAGGATTAATTTCATAAGTGATGACATGATTAATGGTGGTATCCGAAGACATTTTTGTAAGTGCAGTGCAGACTAGTACTAGAGCTGTGAATCTGACGGAGAGCTGCTGCTGCAAATATTAAACTGAAATTCCCAGAAAATGTGGAGATGGTAAAGCAAAGGCTTGTATTACGGCATGGGCTTTTGAGTTGTCCTCACTCACATTTTGCATGTATACGTGGAGACGGAGTGGGGTTCATGCAAACCAACAGCTTAACACCTGGTTACATTTATTCTTATTTTAACTTCCATTTTTCTATTTATTAATTCAACAACTTCAATTAATTTGGGCCTCTAACTTCCTCTGCTGCTACACATTTTAGGGTCTTAATTATATACGGAACCGGCCTGCTTGGCTTGGACTTGGACTTGGACTTAGACACACAAACTCAATGGATATCATGATATTGGGTGGGTCTTAATTATAATAAGAATTAAATTTATTTTTTTCTATAATTGAAAAAAAATAAATAATCTTTTATGAATAATTAAATATAAAAAATAATTCTTATGTTATGAATAATGACTCACATAGCCCCTTGATCAAAACTTATCTCAGGGTTTTTGAATTTTTTTTTATATCACAAATATTGTAATTGATACTTTATTTTTTTCAATTTTTTTTAATATTATAAGGGGAGTCCTTGGATTTTTTTAATATAATAGTAATAAATTAGGGTGTTGGTAGCTTAATTGCATTCCTCCTCACCTCATGTCCACCGGCGGCCCCATTTTTTCTTCTTCTCCGGATCATGCCGTTGCTATACAAGGAAATGTAGAAAGTCAGGCGATCGAGGAACAAAGGCAAGTGATGGGGTTACACTGCCCTCTTAAGTCAAATAGACAAGAATGCCCTTTAAAAAGAAATAAACGAATATTTAAGGATCTGCGCACTTTTTCTAGGTCAGGTGTGTGACCCGACCCACGTCAGAAATTCGGAATTTGGATAGTAGATCTTCTAACGATACCTCTCATGAGATGTTGCCATGTGGACTAGTTATGTATGGATACTTGAGCGTATAAATATCATTGTTTACAAAGATTTTATGGTATGTTGTATTCACTACTTTTTCGACCTCATTTACTTCATTAGATCGCCTGCGACCATCTCTTAAACGCCACTGACTTAGGCATTAGAGGATTTTAGCTAGGGACCTCTCAACTAGCCTAACAATATACTATTTTCTCAGGAACCACTCTTCTGGTTGATTAGGGACGAGCACGATACAACTATCATAAGGCTCTGATCCATCCCAATCAGGATAAGTAAGATTCTTTGTTGTGAATTTTGAGTTGGAAGCAGTTTCACTTAACATATATATATATATATCATGTATATGCAGTTATAGCGCATGCAGGGTGCGTCTTTCTATCCTAATTTGATGTGGAAGTGATTTTGAGTAATGGGATGAAAGGAAAAATTACTTTCAATACACTTATACTTCCCAGTTCCCACATATAGTTTTTCTAGAGAGAGAATTTTTGGATGATATATTATCAAATTATGAATGGGAAGTTACTTTTAAAAAATAATATATGGGGTATTTATAGTAGTATTAAAAGTTTTAAAATATGATATAGCGTATGTATTTATTGTATGATTTGCATGTAAAAAATGATTTTCTTACTCTTATAAATAAAAACATATATATTATATTTCGTTCTTAAAATATGAAATAGTGTATGTATTTATTGTATGATTTACATATAAAAAACATATTATATATATATATATTATATATATATATATATATATATGTTAATTTTTTTAGAATGTAGGTTGTTAGATAGTAACGCTTTTTTCTTTATCTAAATATATTCAATCATTTTATTGCTAGCTCAAAAATTAAAAAGAATATATTTGTTTTTCTTTATGATAAATTAATTAATGTTTAATTTTCTTAATCAACTTGTCAATATTATTTTTATATTCTCAAGATAATAAAAAAATGATTAAAAGAAAATATGAATTTCTTATTTTATATATATATATACTCCATTGTTATTGAGGGAGAGAGGGACAGTAAGTAGGTGAAGAAGGAAGGAAGCCATAACCCAGTCCCAGTCCCAGTCCCAGTCCCAGATTTGCACTTCTCTACTATTTCTCCTCTCCTCCCAACTCCCACTTCCACCCAACACCAATCCTCTCCCTCTCCTCTCCATCTCTACTCACTCCAAATCCTACCCCTTTCCATTTCCTTCCTGAGAGATCTGAATAAATTCCCCTACAAACCTTCATTAATACCCAAACCTCCTACTTTATATTTTCCCATTCTCTTCAATTTTCAATCTTCTGAGTGTTTCTTGTTTCAGATCTGACTGGCCTTCTCAACAACGAAGCGATGCGCTCCGCCCTCCCATTTCTCTGCGTCTTCATCTTCTTCTTCGCCTTCCTCTTCTCTTCCACTCTCGCCAAGGTCAGAATTTAGTGATTTACCCCGCCTGCTTTCTCAATTTCGCCTCTTCCTTCCTTTATTGTTCTCAGATCTTGTTTCATTCTGCCTTTTTTAATAGCTGCTGCTTTCGATCCGTTTGATGCATATTTTGATTCTCGTTTGAGATTTGGATTTTGGTTAATTGTTTTTTTTAATGTCTTTTGCCAAATTGGTTGTGTAAATGGCAACAAGACTTCTTCTTGATTTACATTAGGTCTAGGTAATGACAGGGAAGAACAAACAGGTCATTTTATGTATGCATTTAGGTTGATGCGAGTTATAGGGTGTTTCCTTTCTCTCATGTACTCTTGCCGTTGAATTACCCAAAGTTGGATAACAAGTTTAGAAAGCTTAGGAAAAAAAGATTGAAACGATAAAGCAGCAGCTTGTGTTTTTCCTTGTTTTGGTCATTACGTTGTATTCATTTGGAGGATCAAAGAGCGTGCTAGACACTTTAATTTGCACTACTTCTCCTCTCACGGCTAACAAATATGTCCGGATCCACCTCTATGAAATCGTGTGTCTTTTTTGGTGTCTATTGTTCAATTATGCGGTGCTGTCTAAATGGAAAAACAGTTAACTTTTTAGACAATCTTCATGATGCAGTTGATGCATTAAAAATGTCTACTTTTCCATGTTAACCATGGATAAGAGATTTCGGCTTTCTGGTTGTCTAGTGCAGAAAGAATTGTTTGCATGCTGTTGATGCCATCTAATTAGTTGACATGTTTCTAATTAATCTGCAGTATCAAGCTGATGAGACTGTCACTCTTTGGGTAAACAAGGTTGGCCCATATAACAATCCCCAAGAAACCTACAACTACTACAGCCTCCCGTTTTGCCACCCACCTGGTAATGCTGCGCACAAGTGGGGTGGGCTTGGTGAGGTTCTTGGAGGCAATGAACTTATTGATAGCCAAATCGAAATAAAATTTAAGCGTAATGTCTTGTTTCTGCTTTTCTTTAGTAAATACCCTTTTTATTTCCTACAATTTTGGGCATTCTGTCTAGTTCATTGCTTTTGCAGGAGATGTGGAGAAGACTAAAATTTGTGAAATTGAACTGGATGCTGCAAAGGCTAAACAGTTTAAGGATGCAATTGACAATTCATACTGGTTTGAATTTTTTATGGGTACGGTTATCATGACTTTGTCCTTAGTCCTTACACTACTGTTGAGTAAGCTTCTTATGATTTTTTTGAATTATGCCTTCATGTTCCTCTCTAACTTTTGTTTCTTTTTCTGTGTACCCTCACGGGTTGCTTGTGATCAGATGATCTGCCATTGTGGGGTATGTTTTCATCTGTATATATCAGTTTAGTTCACCATTGGGCTATGTTTAATTGTGATGGATTGCTAATTCTTTTATGAAGGTTTTGTTGGTGAGGTTCTTCCCGATAGAAACCGTGATAATAAGCATGTGCTTTGGACGCACAAGAATCTTGTTATTAACTACAACGGAAACCAGGTTGGCTTGAATGCCTATTATTTTCTTCAACACCCCCCCACCCACCCACCCACCCACATTAATTCATTCCTGCAACCAGATGAAAGTGGCTTATTTATTTGAACTGATGATTTGGACTTACAGATTATTCATGTCAATCTCACTCAAGAAAACCCTAAGCCACTTGAGGAGGGGCGAGTATTGGACATGACTTACTCTGTGAAATGGGTACCAACTAACATTACGTTTGCACGCCGTTTTGATGTTTATCTGGATTATCCTTTTTTTGAGCACCAGGTACATATTTGTTAATATTGAAAGGTTTTCCTGTTAATATATGTGCTTCGAAGTCATCCTGTATTTTGGACATTTCTCCAAGGATGGTGATAATGCGTTGTTGAAAAGCTTGATATTTCCTCTAAGTAGTTTCCGAAATGTCTATCGTGTGATTATTTCTCCCAGCCAGCTCATCCAAGTTTTCTCATTTTGCAGATCCACTGGTTTTCTGTCTTTAATTCTTTCATGATGGTAATTTTCCTCACTGGTTTGGTATCTATGATATTAATGCGCACCCTCCGCAATGATTATGCAAAATATGCTCGGGAAGATGACGATCTTGAGACTCTGGTAATGTTTTCTGATCATGTGCTTGTCGTTTTATCAAATATTTGGTATGTGTTTACCTTTCAGTAGTTTGTGCATCATGCTTCTGACATGATGAACTTTGGAGTTTGTGTTAATTCAGAGTGTGTTTAGTAGTTGTCTCAATGATCAGAGGACTTGTGTTTTTTTTAAAAGACTGCTTGTACTTGAATTTTTCCTGTCAGGAACGAGATGTAAGTGAAGAATCTGGTTGGAAACTTGTCCACGGTGATGTGTTTCGGCCTCCTCAAAGTTTGGCTCTACTATCAGCTGTCGTCGGCACTGGTGCTCAACTGGCAACACTTGTTCTGCTTGTCATCATTTTAGCAATTGTTGGAATGCTGTACATAGGGTATGCACAACCAGTTTGAGATGTCCATTTATTAGTGTATATGAACTAAGCAGCTTGCATAACCTTTGAAGTCTAAATGATGCTTGTCATTCACCCCGGATTAAAGAGTTCTTGATTGTTAGGAAGTAAGATTTTGCTCAATAACATGCATCTGCCATGAGTGGCACTTGGACTGTTGGACATGTTCCTTTTTCTGACATTTCGCTGTAGAGTATGACTTTTTCCTCGTAGTGCTTGCTTGACTAATTGTTTTAACTACTTACCTGCTGCAATGTTATGTGACTCAGGAGAGGAGCAATTGTCACGACCTTTATTGTATGCTATGCTTTTACCTCATTTATTGCTGGTTATGTCAGCGGTGGCATGTACTCCCGTAATGGCGGTATGTGTTGTTTCAACGATCCCTTCCCCCATCAAGAAAGAATGTTTCTTACTTTTTCCGTTCTTTATTGTTTTATGCTTATATGACCACAGATTATTATTCCTTTCGCTTGTGAGGTTACTAGTTCTTACTTCTGGTCTCTCTTGTTAGGCAAAAAATGGATAAAGTCAATGATCCTCACGGCATCACTTTTCCCATTCTTGTGCTTTGGTATTGGCTTCATCCTGAACACAGTTGCCATATTTTATGGTTCTCTAGCTGCAATTCCCTTTGGTACCATGGTGGTTGTGTTTGTCATATGGGCCTTTATCTCCTTCCCCTTGGCTCTCCTTGGCACTGTTATCGGGAGAAACTGGAGTGGCGCACCAAACAATCCTTGCCGGGTGAAGACCATCCCTCGTCCCATTCCCGAGAAGAAATGGTATCTGACGCCATCTGTTATCTCTCTCATGGGAGGACTGCTTCCATTTGGGAGTATCTTTATTGAAATGTATTTTGTCTTCACTTCCTTCTGGAATTACAAGGTAATTTTATTTGAGTTATCTCTTCCTTAATTTATATTATGAAAATTTTGGCCGCCGTATCTGGTCGAAGTATGCTGCATTTTTAGTTTCTCGAGATTTCTTGTGAAGTATCATGTACATTTTCCTCTTTTCTCCGAAAGTGAGTTGAAGAGCCTTGGTGTGATCATTTTAAGTTATGGCTGTTTTGAGACCCTTTGGTTGGTACATTTCGCTTCCTCTTCCTTCAGCTCGATGTCATTCAGCGTGAATTTAGTTTATAGTACTGCAAGTCTTATTTAAAGGCCCCCTCTCCCTCCCCACCATTTATTTCTGACACTGTTCATATTTTGGTTTTCTTGTTGATATAGGTTTACTACGTGTATGGCTTCATGCTGCTTGTTTTTGTAATTCTGATCATTGTCACCATTTGCGTGACAATTGTGGGCACATATTTCTTGCTGAATGCCGAGAACTATCACTGGCAGTGGACTTCATTCTTCTCTGCCGCCTCAACTGCTCTTTATGTGTACTTCTACTCAATATATTACTATCATGTCAAGACAAAGATGTCAGGCTTCTTCCAGACCAGCTTTTATTTTGGATACACTTTGATGTTCTGCCTTGGTTTGGGGATACTATGTGGTAAGTTTCTTTGAGTAGGCATAAACTCGTAGTAAGTATTATTATCAGAAAAAAGATTCATATGATAATATTGATTTTGGTGCCCCTAATTTGGTACAAAAATTTCAGGTGCTGTTGGATACCTTGGCTCCAACTTGTTTGTGAGGAGAATTTACAGAAACATCAAATGTGACTAGTTGTAGAATATACAGGGTAGTTTTGGTTTGATTGTGGGATGATAAGTTAATGGTGCGGATGAGGGAGATAAGGAAAGCAGAGGGGTGCAGACTCTGAGAAAAGTTGATGATTTTGTAGCGGTGAAGTGAATTGATGGACTCTGTTAATGAGAAAACTCTATTTTGCTTGCTCCCAATTTACATGGAAAATGATTGTAGTTGTAAATGTTTTGCCTGGGTAGGCATTTGTTACCTGACTCTGTTTTCATTTATGTAGACACTTGGATTTTTGTTCCAATATAGTTAACTAGTGTTTAAATTTGAAAGAATCATATATTTTGTTTAGAGAGAGAGAGAGAGAGAGAGAGAGTGAGAGATTTGAGGTCAATGTCCAGAGCTCGGAGGAACAAGAAGATTGCTGCTGCTGCTACTTATATCTTTTCTCCAAAACCGCAACTTCCAATTTCAACATGAAAGTAAGTGTGCAATGTGGGTGTGGGCATTATTATTATTATTGTTATTGTTATTATTATGATTATGTGCGTGCTAAGAAATATAGAAGACCACACCTCAAACTCAACTCAATCCCATTCTGCAACAAACTCTCAAAGCTCAGAAAATACTCTTACATGAATTTAGTTACTCAATAAAGGATACCTTTTTTTTTAATCGTCTAAAGTTGTCACTCAAGAGTCCGTCCCATAACTTTCATTAGACGGACCTCATTAAGGAACTGCAAAGAACTGCAGGAAATCCAACTTGAGGTGAAGTCCCTTCACTTCACTTCACTCACCAATCCATTCATTATCTGGTCTAGATTATTACTATTATTATATATATATATATGTGTGTGTGTGTGTGTGTTCTTTTCCCTGTTGCAGTCTGAAAGTGGAAACTCCGCTCCGCATTCCACAACACAAATCACCTGAAAATCCAGATAAGGAAAATATTTAAACCATTTCTCTCAACAAAAACACACACACATAATATATACATATAATAATAATAATAATAATAATAATAATTACCAAAAAAGAAGCACAAACAAAGTAGTGTCTTGGTTTGGTTTAGCAGATGCAACCGCCGCGTGGCAGTGGTAGTACTGAGCTGAGTCGAAGCAGCGGCGGCGGACTCGCCAGATACCGATCAGCTCCCGCCACCTGGTTGGAAGCCTTACTCGAATCCGACGACGACCAATCTGAGGTCGTCTTGGATATCCCCAAACCACCCCCCACTGCTGCTCCCTCCGACCTCGATCTAGACTTCTTGGAATCCACTACTGCCGCCGGGTTGACCAATTTCCTCAGGCAGAACAGTTCTCCCGCTGAATTTTTGTCTCTGCTTAATGACTCCGATGGCTACTTCTCCAACCTTGGGATTCCGGCTACTTGTGATTACGTTTCTTCGTCTTCGGCTAAGCGCGCCCGCGAGGCTGAGGATTTGGATAAGCTGTCCCCGAAATTATCGTCATCTTCCTCTACACCGTTGGTATGTATTAGTTGAATGCTATTTTAGTCACAATTGTGTATTTCTTCAGCAATGAACCACCAATATTTGCTTCTGTTTTGGCGTACACTTCCTACTTTTGTATTTAAACAGTCTGAATAGCTAATATTGTGCATTAGGACAGACAAGGTTTTAATCATAATAAAAATTCTTACTATCGAACTGTGCAAATTCAGATATACTCAGAGAAATTTTAAAGAATCAAGTCGATCATAAAAATTAAGAAAACATCATGCTGTTTCTTTTTTGTGTAAAATGAAGCTAGAGAGCCAAAAGGGAAAAAATGCTACATCTTTTTGTATCGTTTCTTTGAACGGACAGTGTATTTTGTCCCCTTTTAGGAAATATTTGTATGGCCTAAATTGAAATTATAAGCTTGGTTGCTGCTCTGTGATGATGCCTTTTTGGGATTTTTTACTGATTACATATGGTTGTATACAATGGATATGTATTACTGCTTTGTGAAACTTGACGTTCCATGCTGATAACTTGCTCTTGTTTGTGGTGCATATGTTTGTCCATCTTGGATTTGAATAAATTTATTATGGTTTTGTTGGTAAAGAAAGGAGAGAAAGGTGGGCAATTACAAGGTGGAATTGGTGGATCATTGGATGCTGAAATGGAGAAGCTTTTAGGGGACTCAGTTATGTGTAGGGTTCGAGCAAAACGTGGGTGTGCTACTCATCCTCGCAGCATTGCCGAGAGGGTAATGAAGTTTTTTTCTTTTTGGTTGCTTTTGTTTTGTATCTTATATCTGGTAATTCGTGGCACTCAAACTAGGGTTAAGCCTTTCTACCAATCTCACTCCTTATTCTAATGACAGGTGCGAAGAACACGAATCAGTGATAGAATACGGAAACTACAGGAACTAGTCCCCAATATGGATAAGGTAAATTAATTACTTAAACTTGCTGTATCCCATTTCACTTTGAATTTTATACACTAATCTTTGTGACAGAAGGAACATATGCCTCTTTAATGTATCATGAACTTCAGTCTATTTCTTTGCACATGCATCCACCTTTCGATCCTAATAGTATGTATACTCATGATAATCAATCATTACAAGCCTATATCATTTATCAGGTCCAGCAAGTGACAGGTGTAACATCTTCAAGAGTTCATTGCAATTTTAGTCCCATAGTATATGGTGTTTTGTATAATTAGTCCAGTGCTTTTCATTATAGCCAATTTTAGTCGCATGACTCAAGGGTGGGTGCAAAAAGTGTCCACCGAAATTTTTAATAGAATAGCCACATATGCAAATCCAATTAGTTAAATATTGATCCTACCATTAATTTGCAATTTTAGTCTCACATGATAGGGGATTATGCTATGTTAGTGTCATGCTTTCCAAAATAGCCAAAAATAGTCCAATCACTCAAAAAAATCTCACAACAAATGAAAATATCCCATAATATAAGGATATACTTTTCATGCATTAATACACAACTAACAATATAGCAAGAAGGAAACATGTAGAATACATCTGAAATTTTGGTGCCATTTAAAATGCAAGAATTCAGAATATCTGCAATCTTTGTTTTCCTCCAAGGCAGGGCACCAATATCATCATGTTTCAATTTGGAGTTATGGACAATCCTTTTATGTCATTAAACCAACAATTTCAAAAGTACTGGAAGTCAAGAAATCATCAACACCACAAAGTGAATATTCCTCTTTCATAGGTGTGCAATTTTGGACTCAATATTCTTGATTTTTTCATTCAACAATGGGATTTCGTTTTCCATGCAATTTATTCAATGCAATTTCGTTTACATTGCACATATGGGTTTGTGTTAAAAAAAACAGTATCAGTTTGAGTCATAACTTTCTCACATGAGAGAACCTTTTCCCTCAATTTCCGGTTCTCCAAGAAGTCCAACCGAGCCACTTTCCACCAATAGCACATCACCCCTGAGTATTTTTCTGTTGAGAATTTCTAGCAAATAAGAAGAAAAGCAAGAAAGAAGAACTACTTACATGTTGACTAAAAACAATGGTGAGTAATGAGGTAAGTTCCCTAAGGTTGCATTTGGATTGAAATCCTTAATAATAAATCCTTTGAATATGTTTGGATAATTCTAAATTTAAAGAATTTCATATCCTTCCATTTTAATTTTGAACTAAGTTTTGACTAATGTGGATGGATTTCAAATTCTTTTCAATGGAGTCACTTGAAATCATTTCTCTAAATCCTTCTTCAAAGCCAAATCCATCAATCCAAATCCACCCTAAAAACATATTTTGCTGAAAATTTCCCTCTATTCTCATTGGAGTTAACGGCTTGCATGTGACTTTTCCGGTCAAAACTTAACAATGTGATGCTTTTTGCACATCTCTATTAAGTTACGGGACTATTTTTTGCTATTTTCATAAGTGTAGGACCAAATATTGCAGAACTCCCTATAATGTGGCACTAAAATTGAAATTTAATCGTGGGAGTAATATTTGATGAGCGGGAGTGCTTAACAGCCACGTGCCCAACACATGGCTTTTCTGTAAAACACTAACGGCGGTACGTATTTTTCACATTAGTGTTAAGTTAGGGACTAAAATTGACTATTATGAAAAACATGGAATTAATTGTGCAAAACACCCTATACTATGGCACTAAAATTGCAATTAAGTTTTTTCAATGTTTTTCCTAGTAGTTTTAGATGTGGTTAGATACAATGAAGCTTTTGATGGCTAATAATGTCATAATATAGAATTATTGAACCTCATTGAAACAGGTGATGCTTTGTGCAAAGCAATCGTATTAATAGTATTGTTTTATCCCTTTTTACCTCTTTATAAGAATTTGTCGTGTGCATGCATTCTAGATCTTTATGCATTTAACATACATCCATATTGCTAAATGTTGTATGCAGTTTTCATGCACTTTAAAACTTTTGTGATGCAATCTGTTGATTTGTTACATGCAGCAAACAAACACAGCAGACATGTTAGACGAAGCTGTAGCCTACGTCAAGTTCCTCCAGAAACAGATCCAGGTTTTCTATTTATGGTTACAAGTTCAATTTTAATCTTTCTTGTAACTGTCTAAGGTTTGAATAATTATGAGTTGATGGACGGACTGCTTTCTCATTTCTCTGATATTTTTATATTTGATGAGATATGCTATTCAAAATTTTTTGCTGAAAATATATCGAGTAAGAACAAAGAATTGATGGTCTCTAATAAAGGATCGCAAATTAGAGGATTTCACAATGAGCCTGCGTTCAACTTTGGCATACAGGAGACATAAATGGACATCTGTACCTTAGCTCACATTGTATTAAAATTCAGATATGGAAGAATGCTTTCCGCAGGTTGATGGGGAAAAAGCTGGCGATGATATGATAGATTTTTTTGTTTGGCTAAGGTCATTTCTATCTGTCCCAAGAAATGACACTGAGTCATTTGCAATCATACACAAAATTACGCAAGGAAATTCAAATAGTATCTACACAAAATCCCATCAAAAGGAAGCTACAGATGTTTATGTGTTTATTGTCTAAAAATGAAAGTAACTGTGGGTTTGTAGAACTTTTGTGTCTGAAGCATGTCCATTGTGTACGTCGGTGGGTACACCTGCTGTTCGCCATAGGTTGCTTGGCCACTGCCAACTGTAGGTGCTATAGAAACTCTAAAAAAGTGCCCCATCAAGAATTGACTGTTGACTTTGAGAAGTTTTTTTTTCTTCTTTTATGATTTGGCTCTTGGGAGTTACTGTTTGGTTTCGAATTTAATTCTGATTAAAAGAACCATCTGCATGCGGCAGGAACTCACTGAGCATCAGAGGAACTGCAAATGCATAATAAATGATTGAAGGGTGGATTTGCTTGCATATTGTGATATCATAGGCAACAACTTGACGGTAATTTTCCCAAAAACCTACCTGCAAAGGCTAATGTACTAATTCATTATTCTAATTGGTTGCTTTTGCATGCAGGATGTTGTAGCTGGAAATACTTTCTGGGGTCCAATCCCCCAACATTAGCTGCTACTCCGTCTACTGCCTTCAAGTGTCTGTACTATATTTCTGAGAACTGTAAAATGTTGTATGAACAAGTTGTGTATTAGGCACATGCACCTGCTGCTAGGAAATAATTATCTTCATCCACAATATGATGCTAGCACATCAGATCAGTAGAAAATTTTTTGTGGTTTGGTTGTATCTTATGGTCCTGAAAGGGGAAAACGCGTTTTGTGACCTTGTTTCCAGCTCTTCTTTTAACCTTACCTCTCTCTGTCCCTCTCTGTTTTGGCAATTGGTTCATATATTGCTTGGAGCTTTGAATAGAGACTTGGCCTCCCTGAGATTGACAGAGTTCAAATAGAATGTCCGAAGTTGATCACAAGCATGAGTTGGGCCGGTCAACTTTGTATTGGGCATTTGGCTTGTTCATATCCACTATGATACTCGGGGCGGACTCTTCTTAAGAGACACAACTGTCGAACTAAATCCTGGAAATCCAGAGTGAGTTTGCTGGGAGTTGGGTGGACGCGGCTTCTGTTTGCGATGGCGAATTTTCCGCACCTTTTGTGATTTTGAAAGTTTGATCATGGGCATCTAAATATACCTGACGGGCAGAAGAGAAAATCAATATGATAATACCTTACATATCTTCTTTCTTGTATTTAGGCGTCTTGTGTTTGTCAGTAGTCGCGCAGAGTTTTGATCACACATCCCATTGCTCACTAGAAATCAACATTCATAATATACAATATAGACAGCAAGTTCACAACCTTATGCACAGAAACCACATAAAATTCCCTGTACGCCATTCTTAACAGCCGGTATGCAGACGCTAGCCTAAGCAAACTAGGTGCCCAGTGAGCGACATGAGAGTTACAACATTGAGCAAAGACGAATAAGAATTAAGCCGCCGGAGCAGGATTTCACTTGATTTCGTCCTAATTTCAGGCTTTGCCACTAAATCATCCAGTTTTTGTTGAGTAGCTTCCTCGGTGGTAGTTGCCCCACCTCCACCTGGACCTCTGCCTGCTGCCGTCTCAGTGGTGGATTCCACGACTCTGCCGCTTGGTTCGGTGGCTTGGCCTTCTTTTCCCCTGCCCCTGCTGCCTTCTTCCTTTTCTTTCTTCATTCTTTCAAACATCACCTACAAAATTCAAATACATGACAACCCATCATGTTAGTATCCCCACGCAAACAGACCGTTACCTACCAGAACCACTTTAGACATCTACGAAGCATAATTCACAAACCTTGGTTGCGCGAGGCTCCAAGTAGAGCAGATTCACTAAAGTCATCACAAACGATGCCATAAGATTGAATGCGGGAAGGAGCATCCCCATACTAAGTGGTGAAAGTTTTTTCCTCTGACTCATCAGATGTCCCAGCAAAGCCGCCCCAACACTATAAGCCATGGCCTTGAAATACACGGGATATATCTTGCTCTGCACCATCGCAAACTGGTACCTGGGCAATGCCCCAGCCAGAACATAATTAGAAGCAAATGTAACCCACAAACCCATCCCATAAGCCGCAGCAAATCCCAGCAAATGCAACACACCTCCCACGGAATCCATCCTCACCGGAGAGCCTACGTACCCCAAAACTCCACCAGCATGCTGGAAAATTCCCTTCAATCCCTTCCGCCCTTCTTTCTTCGCCATATGCTTAACTCTATCTGAGGCACTTCCCACCAATTCTTGTGCTTCTTTTGCCTTTTCTTTAGCCCCCTCCATTTTCTTAAATGCTTTTTCTTTTGCCTCTTCTTTCGCCTTCGTCGTGGCTTCAATCACATCATATACTCCTTCTTTTGCTCCTTGTTTCATTTCATTAGCTTTCTCCACGGCCTTGTCCTTTGCTTTGCTTGAAACTTGAGTCGCAGCATCCTTCACTTGGTGGGCTTTATCAGAGGCCTTATACGCTGCATCAGTTACCGTATCTTTAACTTTGCCGACTGCCTCACCCACAGCCTCCTTTGTCTCTTCCTCCATCGCATAAACCTTCTCGGCCGCCTCTTGCGCCGTCTCCGCCACCACCTCTTTTGCTTTTCCCATGGCACTCGCAATTTTATGTTTACACTTGCCATATGCATCGCATATGAGTTCTCTGGGCCTAAGTCTTTGATGAGTTTCTTCTCCATCTTCGCCTAGAATAGTAGAGGCTGCCTCTTTTATTTTCTCCTTGGCTTCCTCCATTTTGCCAGATAATTTCTCCTTAACATTTGTAGAAGTATCATCATGGGGAGGGTGAGAATCTTTGGGTGAAATGGAAACCTTGGTGTTTCCATCATCTTTTTCAAACTCAATCACGACTGCAGCGTGTGTGTGTCCTTCCTTCAGAGCGACATCATCTTTGGAGTTGTGGTTTTCAGGGGTGGGAGTTAAAAGCCCGGGACGTACAAGTGACGTGAATACAAGAAATAAAGCCAAAGCATTCATCATTCTTGTTGGTGGGGGTGAATGTTATGATCAGTGTTTGAGGTGAAAGGGAGGGAGAAGGGAGTTATACAAGTAGATGAGCAAGAATTGTGGAGAAAGATGGATTGGAATGAGAGGAGTGAGGAGGACACCAAAGGGGTGTCTGTCCACGTAGCTTGTAGACATGGAACACGTGGCATTGACATGTTGTTGCAGAATTCTACGTGGCAGAAAGGTGCAGTTTAAAGATTATTATTATTAATATAAGAGAATAGGTATATAGAAATATTATATAGGCAGTAGATCCTTCACCTTCACCTTCACCCAGAAATACTCTCTTTAATCTTTAGTCTTTACCCACACATGGAAAATGAAGGGGAAGGGAAGCTCTCTCTCTCTCACACACACACACTACATCAACGTTACTCATTTCACTAACATATTTGTATACTTAGATAAATTATATATTGATATTTTTTTGAGTTTGCTCAAATTATTTAAATATTTTTTGTCTTTTATAAAATTACAGTTATAATTTTTGATGAGCATTAATGTAATATTTTTCAATAATATTTGTATAAAGTTTTGTTTTTAAATAAAGAGTTATAACTATAATCTAAAAGAATATGTGTATAATTTTATAAAAATAAAGAAATAAATCTAGAAAATAAGAATAAAATTTACTGTTTAAATAGCAGAGGAAGGTGGATGGATAAGTAGATAGTGGATGCACATACACACCACACTAACGACCCAAAAGCCCAAATGCAAAGAGATGGGAGCAAAAGCTCAACACTCCAACTACTAAACTCTAATAAATTGCCTCCGCCCTAATTCTTCTTACTTCAATTATATTATGTGGATGTGGTTGTGGTTCTTATTTCTTCCTTCGCTCCCATTTCCCCCTTTCCTCAAACACCACTAACCTAACCCTATTTTCCTTTCTCTTTTCAATTTCGGGCCTTCCAAAATTACCTTTTTCCAGGTATGGACGTGATGTCAAAACTTGTGTATTGCTTAAGAAGCCCGTTGATCTATTCCTTTTGGATTTGTATCTGCTGTAATCTTGCACAAACTCATGTTTGTATTGCTACCACAATTTTTTATTTTCTTTCTGATTTGCAACATTAAGCTCTAAATTCGTTCGGGCAGCTGTTTGGTAGCCTGCAATTGGAATTTGGCAATAGCTGCATTCAGCTTAAATTGTTGAACAAATCACTTGTGGTACCACAAGTGATGATGCGTAGGAAAATATCTGAATTTCTTATTCTGGAAATTCCCATCTTGGTTGGTCTTTTAGACTTGCTATTTCCTGTAATTTTGAATTAACTAAACGTGAAATTGATTAGATGGGGGCTGTCAATTCGGAACTGGAAGAACTATTTCAGGAGAAAAAGCGTGTTAGAAATCCGCTTGTCCCCATTGGTTAGTTTCTCATCCTGTTAAGAATTACTGCTTTCCCTACTCTTTTCGTTCTGGATATTGGGGGTTTTTCTCCCTGGTCCTTTTTATGTTCTATTATGCTCAAATGGTAGGTGGCAGTGGCAGTGGCACAACCTATGAGGGAATCATTTATAAGAATGTGATTCATCTGGCCATTATGTTTGGTAATTACTAATGCCTCAAGTACATGAAGCCATGGATCTCTGATTTGAAAGAAAGAGAGCAGGGGTTATGGATTTAGCATAACCATGAGGGAACCTTAGGTAGCTTTAAGCGAATTTATATGTTCCCTGCGTGGAAGCCAAGGTATTGCAGTTTCTCTTGAAAGGAGTCACATGGTAAAAAGGTAAACCATATTTCTGGTGCAGATACCACCACTCTGGGTGCCAATACATGGAATGCAATTGCTAGGCTTGACATGCCGCGAATCCTCTTGAAAGAGAGTGTGAAATGCTTTCTTGATCTCCGTTGGCTAAAGAGTTTATGGAGTGCATTTTAGCTGTAGGAGCATGGACCAATCTTGAAGTTGAATACACTTCTTCATCATACAATAGTATAAAACATATAGTATATATGTGTTGAGACTGCCTACAATGTTTCTGTGAGGTCAAAGTGATGAGCAATATAACAGTAAATTCTTGTTGAGTAGTGTAAGTATGTGATTGTTTCTTCACATGGAATGCACTCAAGCATTTTTGCATGTCAGGTGCTTTTATGACGGCAGGAGTGCTTACAGCTGGTCTAATTAGTTTCAGACAGGGAAATTCTCATTTGGGTCAGAAACTAATGAGGGCTCGTGTGGTTGTGCAAGGTGCTACAGTTGCGCTAATGGTTGGAACAGCTTATTACTATGGGGAAAATTTTTGAGGGTCATCAGTGGATGGTGGTGCCGTATGAGATGTGTCTGCCCCTCATTGCTTCTCATGATGAATAATGCCTTTTCTGTGTGTGTGTGTGTGTGTGTGTGTTTAATATCTCTTTAACTTATTTGAGTATATATAGAGAGATAGGGGATGATTTGTATGTTGGTTGTATGGTTACCCAGGACAGGAGCCACATACTTGGAAACTAGATGGCAATTGCCAAACAATAAACAGCATCATGGAGACAATCCATGTGAATTATTCTGCAACACAACCCAGGATTTGTCAAGGATCAATTCTAATGGTGACTGAAAAGCTGATTTTATCCAAGTTTTTGTACTTGGTTTGTGTAGGCATATTATCTGTGTATTACGTTATTCGAAAATCATAGTTGATACAAAATTTGATGCGTGAGGTAATAATCCAATTGGAAAACTGGAGCAAAGAACCTAGAATTCAGTTGAAGGAGAGGGGTTCTTCCCTGGTTGGATGAATAAAAAGAGGAAGTTAGAATGGAGTGAGAGGAGGGGGGCCAGTTGAACTTAACTACGTAATAAATACAGTTTTGAAAGTGTCAATTTTGGGGTACAGAGAAGTCATTGGTGGAGGTGGAGGTGGAGGTGGGAGTACACATGAGGAGTCATTGTTTCTTATATATATGTAAATAATTGATGCATGCAAAATACTCTCAGTTTAAGTAGCCTTAACTAAATTGAGGGGCATCCCAATTCTTGTTTAGACATCCTTGATCCAAAGGTGGTCCACACAAAGAGCATAACCAATTTTGTCTGAAAATCATGTACGCATATGATGATCATGACCACGCTACGTACATACCACATGGACTTCATCTCTTACTTTCTCTACATTTAATTTACTTTTTGTCCTTGTAATTGCAATTTGGTGGTTGTATGATTCTTGATGTGATATCATGATGATCTGTGGACGCCCTTTTCCTTGTTTAATTATTAAGTGAAGATGAATATATGTTGATGATTATCCTTTTGATATATAAACATATAATCCTAGCTACTGCTTATTTACTCTTATCCATCTCCAATTCTCCATCATTAACCATATCAAAGAAGCCCACTTGTGCATATATCTTGCTTTAAACTCACAACTATTCTATCTTAATTCATATTCCGACAACTCCGTGAACACACAACACACGTGCTTTAGGGGGCCGGTAACAATGTAATTTCACATCTCAATTTAAAAAACAAAAAAACTCTCATAGAATGAGGGCAAAGTAGAAAGCTTGGGGGTGTATGTGTATCTTCTTATTAACCCTAATAAAATAATAAAGAAATGAAAATAGAAAGTAGCATCAACTGTCTAACAGGCGGTGGCAGAGTACTAATGTATGTACTAGTGCACAAATGTATGTATGTATGTATTTTGTTTAATATTATAATGTATATATATATATATATATATATATGATGTTGAGAGGTTGAGAGAGAAAGAGAGAGAGAGAGAGTAGTGTATATGAGTGTGTGTGTGTTGTGGGAAATAAAATAAATGGAGGGAAAAAGGGGTTGGGGCAGCCATGTGCCGCTGCATGTGAAGTGAATATGCACTACACAACAACAATCTTGACACTGACAAATCTAGCTAACCTAACTACGTACGTACCACATCCATGCATGCATGCATACATACATACATCCTCATCCTCCCTCATCATCCCATTTTTCCCTCCCCACCTACACACCCCCTATTGATATTAATTACTCTCTCTCGTTTGTCTGTCTGTTTGTCTGTCTCTGTATCAATTTGTTTAACAGCTGTGAGTTGATTAATTAATTAAGCTAATTTGTTTGCATAGTAAATCACTTATATAATTTCAACCCTCTAATCATTCTAATTCATATTGCTCCAATATTCCTTCCATCTTTACAATAATAACTTCACCATTGTATATATATATATATATATATATATATGGATTGTAATTAGCAATGTCGCATTGATTAATGTAGTCATGTCATGGTTGTATATATATATATATATAATAATTATGTTTTTGATGAAAGGGTTTTAATTAATTAATTAATTAATATTCCACACAGTATAACATATGGGGTGGGTGAATGGATGCATGTGGGCATGTTGGGTTTACTGCTCCCACCAACCTCAATCATTTCATGAATTCTCCACATCATCAATAACTCATAAAAATATCATCATCATCATCATATATAACTTATAATTAGTTATTCATACATTGTTCCTCCTCCTCCTCTCCTTTCCTTTCTCTTGCTGTTGACTGTTTTTCTTATTTGAAACAAATATTTATATATGAGTTTGAAGAAATATATATACTTTGCAGCTACCTCATCAAAATTCCATCAAGTAATAAATAATGCGTATATACCCAACTGTTTTCTGAATATATTATATGTTTAATTATTGAAGTAGTGTGATGCAATGTGCAGCAGAGGAATTAAGTAAAAAGGTGGGTTGAGATTGAGGGAAAGCTAAAGCTACGTACCCAACAAAATTTGTCTTCCCATCGACTGCATCATGCAACAGGACAGACTCCTTCGCACCTAAGTCATCATCTCAATTATTTATTCTGCCCCCCCAACACACACCTATATCATACCTACTTAAAAAATGATATCAATACCTATTTCCAAAAGTTAGTATCTATTACAAAATTATGTTAAATATTTACGCATTCGATTACTCACTGCTGAGAGCCATTGATTAACCCGATAGCATATGAGGCAAGTGTACCCCTTCAATATTATAAATATTCTATGTCCACAGTTTATTATGGTAAAATATTTATTATATTAAAGCCCGCATTAAATATTTTGAAATTGCTTTCTTGTATATCAAACTCTTTCATTGACTTAGATACAGAAGAATCTCAATATCATTTTCAAGGATGTGAGATAACCGACGATTTACGATTCGTGACTTGAAACCCTACTTCTCTCATTTTCAATTTTAGTAAGTGCATATTTATATATACATATAAGGCATAGTGTGATTGATGAATGTGTATTACAAGTAGCAAGTCAAAAGTATGCGTCCATGAAAAATTGAACATATGATAGTTTATGTATTCAAATTTGTTGAACTTAGAGGAGAGATGTAGCGCCCACAACTTTCCTAATAATTTACTTTACTCATAACAATAACTCAGCAGACAGATATAAAAAAATTGTTTTCATGTGTAAGAAGAGTAGGTGCATAGTGAGTGGTTTTCAAAATATACTCCTTTCCAAAAAGTAGGCCATATGAGATGACTTGTTTCAAACAATCCCAAATGAAATTCCTAAACCCTTTTTTCTTTCTTAGTTTCCATGAATCAAACAATCAATCCTCTGCTCCCCTTTCAACTAATCCCCCACTATCTAACATTTTCCATCAACATATTCAAACCTCCACTATATCTTACTATCATTAGAAAAAATAAAAAAGTTTATTAAATTTGATAAAACCAATTTTAAAGAAAAGAAAAAACTTTTTAAGACTTTGTATTAATCTATACAGACAGAGACAAGAATCAAAAGAGATGGATATAGATATAGATATAGGAGGTGAGTAGTAGAGAGTAGACCCCCCTCCCACCCCGCTCCCTTCTTATTTCATCCAAACAATCATGCTCTTTCTCTTCCCTTCCAACAAATTACAGACGTGTATGTGTGTCTGTACGTTCCTGTCTTCTTACTCCAAATAAACCCCCCAATGACATCCCCACCGCCACTATTTTCCTCCACCTATTTCCTTTCTTCCCTTTATCTCTCTCTCTCTCCCCCCTACCTTTTTTTTCTTCCTCTCCTCCTCCTCAACCATACCCAATTCTCTATCCATCTAAATTCCCATGGCAAAACTCATTGTTGAAGTTCTTGATGCCAGTGATCTCATGCCTAAAGATGGCCATGGAAGCGCTAGCCCCTTTGTCGAGGTTGAATTCGATGAGCAACGCCAAAGAACTTCCACTAAGCCTAAAGATCTCAATCCTTGTTGGAATGAAAAGCTTGTTTTCAACATCAAGAATCCCAGAGACCTCCCCGACCAAACAATTGAGGTTTTCGTCTACAATGATAACAAACAAGGACACCACAATAATTTTCTCGGACGGGTTCGGATTTCTGGCATGTCCGTTCCTTTTTCCGACCACGAAGCCGTCGTCCACAGGTACCCCCTTGATAAAAGAGGTATCTTTTCCCACGTAAAGGGTGATAT